>JAODKE010000028.1:23661844-23727115 GCA_026779605.1 Mormyrus hasselquistii | reverse complement strand
TTTAAAAGGGTTGGGGGGGGAGTTTTGTGCTTCCCCCCCCCAGGGGGCGCCCCCCCCCCCCCATTCCCGGGGGGGGGGGGGGGGGGGGCGCAGTTATGTGCTTGCGCTCTCTTAGCAAGTGCAGTCACACTCAGTGGAAGCTACCAGGCTGTGAAATACAGGCCTGTGGCCCGTATCACTCCGTCCCCCCATTGTGCGGTTCTGTGGGGGCCAGCGAGTCCCCTGTCTGTTTCAGTCTTTATCATTATCATTATTATTATTATTATTATTATTATTATTATTGCATCCCATTTTTAAATGGTGGTTTGAAAATTTGCTAATTGTATGTTTCTTTTTCAGATTTGAATAATGCTAAGAATGGATAAAAAATTGAGAAAATTATGAATTATAATTTAGCAGAAGCACCTTGAAGTACTTTTCAAAAGCATACACATGCCTCAGATATACATCAAATTATTTAATCGAATACAATACATTGAATCTTATTAAAGACGTTCAAATAATAGAGAAATAGTTTAACATTAAGTTCATTCGTTTATATAAATTTTTTGTGACCCTGCAGTGGGTAAATTTTGTGGAAGATTGATGGATAATTAATTTTGCTATTTTACTTAGGTCAGTTAATTTGGATTCTATAAACAGCTAAAGCAATGAAACATTTTGAAGTTGGATGCATTATGTTTATGTACAACATTTATAATTGTACTGAATATATTTTAAATCATAGATTTCTTGCATAATAAGCAAAACCTGAATATGCTATTTAGTGACAGCATAACAAATGAAACAAACAAGTGCTGCAGTTTCTGTGGGATATTTTGGAGCAAGGGGGCCCGTTTGGGGCTGGCAGATGTGACTGGCCAGACGGAGCTGGGGGGGCGTCTTTGCCTGGGAAGACCGCGGCGCCGACGGTGCGACTCTGCCGTGCCTCGACGCCACTTCACAGCGAAGGCATCTTTTAACACAGAGAAAGGTGGCCATTCATGGCCAACCAAGCGTCCCGACGAGCCGCATTAGCTACTGCATCATTGTTTGCGGAGGCAGCTCCCGACTTGCAGGAAGGCTGAGCTGCGTGTCCGGCTCCGTAGGGAGAGATGCTGTCGAACTAATGGTCGTGCTGCGAAGGAGGAGTATGCCAGCCGCAAGAGAGAGCAGGCGAGAACCGTGTGGCAGCTACAGAAGAGCATTGCGATACGCCAACCCTCCCAGACACGGTTCAGGATTCGAGAGTTAATTGTCACACGCAGAGTAAACACTCAGCTACAACATGCAATGGAAATCTTACTCGGCGTATACTTCTGTCTGGCATTAAACATAGAAAACACAGATACAAATGAAGGTGCTAGTCAATAAGACAAATATGTGTACAATTCAGAGAAAGGCATAAACGTAGTGTACTGTTAACGTATAATGCATTGTAAAAATATGACGGAAATATTGTGAGCTTTGCAAAGGAGTGGATATCTGGCCAGTCCCACAGTATGTGCCGGGTCATAGTGCAACAGACAGGGAACCACATGCAAATGGGTAGGCTGCCGTTAATGTGTGCACTGTGCGTCTATATGTTCTGATACAGGTATCAAGTGTGTCAATGGAGTACTTCACTACATGAACTGTGCGAAGTTAAAGAGAGGGAAAGGATCTTTATATCCATATAAATGGGTTTTACTTTATTCATACAGCTTCTCCGTATTTGAAATGAGCCCTTTTGATTGGGGGAAGGAGTTTGAACATCAGTCTTTCATTCTCGATTTATCGTGAGCGTTTCCCGTTGGGGTCACAGCCTTGATGGCCACTTCGCACACGTACACCAAGAGCTATGAATCTCTTAGCTAATAATCAGCTCGATGCCGGTGCACACTCTCGCCCTCCGGCACGTCACACTCGCACATCAAAAGAGGCCTGGTGGTCTGTGCCAACGTGGTCTCATCATGGGGAGGTTCCGTACGGGAAGCTTATGATTACGCCTCTATTAATGGCTGCAGAAGACCGAGAAGATGTTTTGTCTGATAGATTGGGAAAATAATGCTTATTACAAAGCAGACCTCATCTTAAACATATTAGGGGCAGAAATATCAGTTTCTTTTTTAAAAGACTGTTCCCTGCCTTTGGTCTTGAAGCACAATTCCTGATTCCAGATGCAGTAAATTATTATTCTAAATCAAAGCAGAACACCAGAATTTTATCTGAATATTAAGTAATGTGAAGATGCTTCTAGTTTAAAAAACAATAATAATAAATCAGACATTGTGCACAACATATATCCAAGGCTACTACTATTATTAATATTATTAATAACAATAATAATAACTATTATTATGTCTGAGTCTCTCGGATACTTATGGTCACGTTCATAAGGCAGTTAAATGGTTTGCCCCTTTTATGATCTAATGTCTATTATATTGCAAGAAATTTTTTGTTTTTAAATTTCCAGTTCTGCTGCAGTCAAGTTGCTGCCAGAATGATCCAGACACAGCAAATAAGCAAGAAAACTGGGTTTGTGATCAATGTGTGATGAACATGTCCCTGACCTTCCATACTCGCATTCAAATGCACACACACGAAATGTATTGTACATTAATCAAAAGCCCTGCAATACATTTATTGGAATATTATAAGTTACTGAGTTACCTCGAATTAAGCCTAATCCTAGAGACTCTCTCTCAAACTCAACTGTAGCCACAAAAACAGCCCTTTGGGAAAACAAAAATGCTTTCATCTACTTTCCCCCCCCAAGACATTTTTAGAGGAAGTTTGGGATAGACAGTTTGCTTTTTGGTTACTTTCCTGGAGATTTGATTACCAAATTAAACAGGGTTACGTATGCTGATGTCTCACGGTCCGGAACTTTCTGGACAAAAAACCCACATTCACATTTGTACCTTCCAGCAAGTTCCTTACTATCAGGCTGCAGAAATCTATTTAATCGATTAAATCAGTCAGGGTTAGGGTTAAACAATTTGTCTGAAATTGCATTTTGCCCAACGTGACAGCAGTGTTTTTGTACCCTCAGTGTCACACGTGCTGTCGCCACTGGCTTGAGGATGATATATTAATAAAAATTAAAGACAAATAAAACATGTAAATATAAACCCTTAAGATCTTGCACAGTGATGCTAAATGCCCATGTGTTCGAATTTACTGGATGGATTAGCCAGTCAGGGGTCCTGAAAACCAAAGTTTCTTAAGCCAGATGTACTTAATGTTTTTCATTATGTTTAAGGATGTTAAATTTGTTGCGTTTCCCCCCCTCTGATGTTTTGCTCAAATTTAAATTATGTTCTTATTTCCACATATCTCTTTTTGTGAAAGATATACATATCATCATATTTTCTGTGTGATGTGGAAAAACCCACCAACAATTTGTGCACATTAACTTCAATTTGACGAGAGCGGCTTCCAACTGTAACCTTGCATAGAATTTATGACTGGCCAACCATGTTTTTTATGTGTACATATATTTAAATTAATAGTTGTTTTTCTTAAGCAATTTTTGTTTTCAGTGAAAACTGGGAAGATAGTTACAAAAAAAATCTCACTCAAGTACAATGTAAATATTTTCTTTGTATTGAAACAGACCTGACATGCTGTATTTATTCAAGTTGTCCATTTTCAATTCAATACCTGTGGGCCCCAATCGCCTTCATTAAAGGGCCTTCAGGTATTTCCCTGTTAAAATACACGTTAAGCATTTTAGAACCGTAACAGCAGAGTAAAAAAAAAAAAACTCATTCGGCTGTAAATTTCAGATCCAAAGCTTTGGATAATTTAATGGTTTGTGGCTCCAGACAGCTTAATAATGAGCAGAAATGTGGTATTGTTCAGGCCGTGATACGTTGTTTACGACAGCTCCAGATCATCCCTTTCTTTTTTTAATTCTGGAACACTCCGTGCATTTTCAGAAAACGTCATCCCCCTCTCCACATGACTGAATGAAGAGCAGAGACGCTGTGGTATTCCCATCTTGTAAGTCAGTGATCTCTGTTCTACCTCAGAGGCATTTCCGCGAAATGTTGGCAGGATCTTGTAGAGCCAAGCGAAACGTCGCCGCCATGTTTTTTGCTCTTCCGGAAAGAGGAATCGCGACGACCGGCAGCACATACATGAGGTCGGGAAGCGTTAACATTCTGTCGATCAGAGCAGTTTTTGCATCCCCTGAATGCATTTCTGAATTATGTGATGTAGCTTCAACATACCTCGCACCACACTATCCATGGGATGAATGCGTCCCATCCTCCCCTCCCATTCACGGAACAAACCACTATAGGCACTCCCCTCTCGAAGATTTTGGTCAGAATCGTGGCCTGTATTTCAACCTCAGCCTTCCCTAGCTACACACACCACAAACCTTTGACAAACACGGCCCTTGCTAGTCACCCTGAGACCAATGTTTACAGAACCCCACAGCCTTAGTTATGAACTCTGCATTAAAATATCATTAACGACGATGAATAAACATTAACTTTTGTTGTAAGTGCTCTGTGTCAAACATTGGGTTGGTTGTAATAAGCAGTTTATTTAGGAATACGTTTAATTGAAACGAATCTCTTTGACAAGGACCGTCGGCTGATTTAATGTGAGGTTAAACAGGGTCTGGGTTAAAGGGAACAGGGAGACCACGGACGGGAAGGTGAGAACGGCTCAAGCAGCGATCTTCTGTCACATCCAGTCCGACGAGTCAAAACTGTCGACCAACCCATAACTTCCTCTGTGTGCCAGCAGGGAGCCCGCAGAGACTCAGTAAAGGTCAAAAAAAGAGAAAAAAAGACTCAACAGGAATATATGAACAAGATTTCCAATAAAACGAGCTGACGCTACGCGGCATGAGAGCGGGAAATGGGAAACAGGTGTTCGCGCTATATCTCACTCAGAACCGTCAAATGAATAACAGATCTTACGCTCCATGTGAGAGTTTTGTGTTTTTTTTTGTTGGCTTTAGCGTCACCTAAGTAACCATCTAATTTTTGATGTCGCAGCACCTCATTAGCATGTGAGAGGTGAAGGAGAGAGAAAGCAAAAAGTCAAACTATTTGATGAGTTTTTGGTGTGTGGAAATCAATCCGACTGCTTTATTTTCTTGCATGGTATGGTCACTGCGTACTCTTTGCCAGTGTGCTGCGTTAAAGCTGTCCGATCGTTTATCCTGGAAATGACTTAAATGAATGGGATTAATTTAGAGAGTTAACATAGAGTAAAATTTTATACTATTAAGAATAAAGAAACATTTAAGTGAGTTAATTATGTTCTTATGAATGAAAGATTGATTTTAGATTTACAAAAGTTTGTATCTCTTGAAGGAGTCCTCCCTGATAAGACAATCATTTCTACTGTAAAATTTCAGAAATGATCCCTGAAGATCAAAAATGCATCTGTTTTCATCAGGAAGGACACAAAAGACATGGCCGAATGGAAAATCTACTGGTGTCAAAAGGCATGACAAAACAGGTAAACATTGTACAATCAAATTTTTTAATGGGGAACTGTCAAAGCAGGAAGGTTAGCCTTTTCACAGAAAGTGTAGTGTTGGTTAATTGAGAGGCTGGAGGTAAGATGGGGGCCTTTACCTGATGAAAATGTCATGTGATGGCACATGTCATGGAGAGATATTTTGCACAATGATAAATTCACGTACGAACATGCTTCACATTTTACTAATGCGGAAATAAACATATTTTGTCACTGGCAATTAAAAGTGTCAAACTGGATATATTCTGTGTTCTGAGAGCCCGAAAAAAATAAAAAAAAATGAAGGGAAGTTCAAACGTTGAATTGTCATGGGACTGACTGACATCATTTGATTGGTGCACAGTTCACTGGAAGGCAATCCTGAGATGCCCACTTAGCGAAGCTAATACCTGTTGCTACCTGTTCCCCCATCCTCTGCAACACAAGCCCACTTCATAAAAAAAAGCCTTTCTTTATTTCAAGTGGTCATGGCCTGACTATATCGATGCAACACTCGCCCTGCGATGATGGCGTCTGCACAGGATGCAGAGATTGTACCCCCAAGCTGCATGCTGCAAAAAAAAAAACCTGATTACGTTCCAGTGACATCACCGAAATGAAGTTTCACGGCTATCGCCAGACAGCAAGGCCTGAGGTGTTTGAACTAAGAACTTAAAAGGTTTTTTTTAACAGCACATTCTCATTTCAGGTAACTTAACCTAAATTTTCTCTCCTCAGTCATCTTCTGACTTTACAATTACCTGTTACAAGTGCTCCGCCACGGTCTGGTTGTTGTTAAGTAATCCATGATTACCTTTGGGGAAATTTGATGTATATCCTTCACACCTCTGTCAAAGATCATAACATGCCATAGATTACCCTCTGAGCATGCATTGGACGCATTCCAAACCTTGAAATGTCTCTGTATTTTTCTTGCTCCGAACTTTTAAATAGAAGCATGGATGTGATTTTATACTGTATGTTTGATTTCGCTTCCTGGTTTCCCTCACCCTTAGAATCCCTGCTTAGAAACCAGAAAGGCCGTGCTTGTTGGTAAGCTCTAACTGCGAGATATCATCTGTGTTGTGGGAGAAATGGGAAGAAGGCATGGAGAGCATGTGGATAAGGAAAAACGAAGACGTGAGACCTGAAGCAGACATGTTAAATAACGTGTGAATTTGTTTGTTATCTTCATAAGCTATGTCCTCGGTCAGATTTCACACCCTAACTCCTAGATCTTCTCCATAAAAACTCCATTTCTACATCTTATGAAATCGTTTTAAGTCAAATTGCATTTTCCCAATGAAAATAGCAGTTCAAATGGTATTTCCAAAGCTTAGAACAGTAACCAATTAGTGATTAGTATAACATTTACTCACCATCGTACTTTTATCCAAATTTAGCAAACTATTTAAGTTTCATATCATAGCTTCCAGATATATACAAACTTTGTTTCCACCTTTTTTTTATATCTGCAAGTGTCCTTTAGACTTAATGTTCTGTGAACTTAACCATGGCAATTTTTAAAGCTTTTGATATGGCCTCAGTAAAAACAAACAGTACTTTTAAATAACTCAATTACACAATTAAGTGGACTATGTTATTAAGCCATTGTTTTGGCACGCAGGGGGACTGTGCAAGTTGCCAGCCAGCTTATGTAAACACGGTGGAAATGACTGTGAAGGCATCTCCACACAGTAGCTGCAGTGATTCCCTCAGTGCCTCTGCACGTTTCTGATTAAAGGTACTCAGATCCTCAGAATAACAGACCTTCAGATGTCGCTGTATCTCCTCTCCAAGAGCAGCAAATTGTGCAGTTCTGAATATATATATATATATATATATTGGGAATACCTCAGATATGGGGTTGGATATTCAAATTTATTTGACCTTTTTAGTTAGAGTTACTTAGGCCAGATCAAAGCTAAGTCTACTCCACATTGCTGTACACAACAGGCATCATTACTCAGTGCTAGGAGATCACTTCCTGTGACTGATGGCGTCTAACTGCTGTTCCTTTTGGATGAATCTACTAGACCATGCTAACTGGCCCTCAGACGTCCTTCCCACACCTCCGCAGTCCCCCCGAAGCATGCAGCTCGTCCAGCAAATTTGCTACACTCATTTTCCAGCCAATGACCAGCCAGACTGGTGTGAGCCACACTATGAGGAAGAGACATGGGAGGGAAAAAGACCCAATAGCTGTAATGCACACCTGACTGACCATCAATGTCAAAATCTCTTTTTTCCTAATAAGGAACTCCTTTAAGTCTTTGCTAAAGCCTACTCCTCACTCTATGCATCATCCCAAACACCGACATTACACTGATCGTACGAGAGCATGAGCGCGTGCCGCTATCGTGCTTGTCTGCGGAATTACCCGGAAAGGTCACTCTTTCATGATCAAACGGCGGTGGTATCTACATCAAATATGTTTGCCGTGTCATTTCCTGCAGCTGCCCACGGGCCCTAACGATAATTAGTTCTGAGTAAACGAGCAGAGCATCTGACCTCTGCACATTGTTGACTTACGATAGTGGGGGGGGAGTAATTGTTGCCTTGTTTATTTGTGCCGGTAATTTCTACCGAGAAAATCCCAGCCTATTGGGCACACGTTAGTTACTGTAAACTGAGAACCGGTGGGATTTGAGTGTGGGGACTGAAATAGTGTCCGTGGAGATGCCTTTCCTCTTTGTCATAACCCGAATATGGTTTCTATGAGATCCTGATTTGTTGTTGTCATGATTACTTAAATAGGTATTATCTGGAATTCAGCAGAGCAGTTGGTCTATGACCGCTCTCAGGCACTCATGAGCTTTTACAGAAGAGCACATGTCCATGTGTTGGTGTCCAGAAGAGGGCCAATTGAGGGCCAACTATTGACCCGCAGCAAATGAAAAGTGCACAGCACAGTATATACCTTCACCTTCCCCAAGAAACAAGGCTGTCAGCTTTCGAGATGCTCAGGGAGGCCCCAGTTGCCTGAGTGTGTTTGGACTAAAGAGACTCTGGTATAGGTTTATCTGTGAGTGTTTGTGTGTGTGTCCAGGTATATCTTACTTTGTGGGGACCAAAAGTCCCCACAACGTGATGAATACGTGTTTTTTTTTACCTTATGGGGACCAATTTCCTGGTCCCCATATAGGAAAACTCTATTTTATAAAAATCTGTGACTACAATGAAAAAACTAAAAATGCAAAAACTCTTGTGGTTATGGTTAGGGTTGGGTAGGGGCTATGGTTGTCATAGTTCTCATAGAAATGAATGAGCGGCCCCACAAAAGATATGATACAAGAACTGTATGCGTGTGTGTGTGTGTGTGTGTGTGGGAGGGGGGTATTCATGTTGCCCCACCCTCACTGAATATGATAGTTCAGGTTAGTTCTATGTTGGTTACGGACACAGACTTGAAGCATGAGATTTGGGCCAATAAGTGTCAAGTCCATTCCTGTGATGGGGGGTAACAGGGGAAATTAGGTGGTGTTTGCCAGGGAATGCTAACAGGACCTGAGTTTGATGCCCCCCACCCAACATGACCAACCTTGGCATCTCCGTGTTCCTCCGAACACCTCTGGTCTCCCCAGAATGCCTTCGTGAGACGACAAAGTTGCCCCCCCCCCACCCCCCGCTTATGCCTGGAGGAATATTTAACGCTTGCATTTGTTTACTGGGGAGGTGAAGGATACCATCGCCCAACCACACTTATTTAATTGCTGCAATTGTAATAATCTGAAATCAGCTCCTTGCTTTCATCTCTGATGGTAATGAGCAGCAGATAGAGCGTCTGCTACAAATCAGACCTGATGAGTAGGACTCCCAATTTCTATTTTTGATTATCGGTTTTGTTTTGGCGCTTGTATTAATTTGAACCATTTTCTGAATCGTACAGTCGTATGGAATTTGGTAGGCGACTGTTTTATCAGCAGAATCTCATTTCCAGCCAAACGCTGCTAAGGTTTATGCAGGTTCTGTTTTAAACAGTACGTTTGGTGTAGCAGTTCAAACCTTTTGAATAGCAGCTATATTTCTGTTACTGTAGTTCGTGAGTTTAATGTCTGGATATGAAAGGAAATCATTCTATTTTGTCTGTGACATTCATTATGCGCTTTTGGATTTTCTTCCAGGAAGTGAGAATCTCAGAATTTTAGGGGACATTTCCAAAATGCCAGATAGTAGATGCAATACAAAGACAGATGTATTTAAAGCACAACTTATCGTGTTGATTTAAGCAATTAAACATGAAGTTGGTCACTCCGAGCAGTTACCGGTATCTTCTTAATTATTATCCATGAAACATTATCCTCAAAGCCCCTTTTCTGTGTCCTGATAAAGCACGCTTATTGCGACAATTATGGCTTTAACTGTCTGGCTCAGTTAAACTTCTCATGTTAACGTTTGGGAAACGTTTGACACAGTGAAACCTAGGCTTTCATGCGTGCGAAAATAGCATAAACAAATGCTTTGGGGGAATTTAATTGTACAAAACACAGTCTGAGCTTTTGAAAGATCTCCTGTGATTTCTTCTGACCAAAGTTGGAAAAAAATAGATGCATGCACAGATGTAACATGGAATTTTCCAAACTGGAAAAATAAAATAACTACTTCTGTTACTTTTCCCCTGATATTCAAACCTTGGAACCCTGATATCAAAACCAAAAGCTCATGTGAAAAAGGAAATCTTTTTTATATCATTTTATGATAACGAGTAGAAGTCCCTATTGAATATTTTCAATCACTAAATATACGTCATGCTTTTGGCAAAAAGAACATTCACTCAAAAAATGGTCTCGTTTCATCTCAACGGGTTAAAACATCAGAGACTGGACCTTGTGCTCTTCAGGTGTTGCCACAGTATACATATTTGAAAGGACCTCTTAATTTAGCATGGCGCGCAAATAACACAACTGACCGAATCTGTATCAGCTGTTTATAACACCGGCACAGACCCGTCATGCTCTCCTGGAGCGTCTGCTAAACAAACACTATCTAATATGATGTCCCACATGTGGAATTGTCACGGGATGATTGAAAGATTCAGAGTCAGAAGCACTCGGAAGAAAGGGGCTATTAAATTTTAACTCCATGCTCAAGCACGAGAAAGGGGCAGAAATGATCTTTCGTGCTTATGTTCTCAATAAGACTGCTGGGTTTCCCTTTCAGCATAATTTGCAATCCAGACAATCTCCTTCCTGACGCACCGGTTTGGTGCCTGTCATGCGGCCCGCCGCAATTACGTGCAGTTGCCATGGTGATGCTGACTTCTCCAGCTCGCGATCAAACGCGATAACGTGGCACGGGTGCGCGGAAATTCATTTTTCAATCAGCAGCTTTAGAGCCTTCGGCTCATAGACAGAAGAATGCCAAGGACGATGCCCTCACAGGTGAGGATGTGGCACAGTCTTGCATACAATTCCTCTTCTGCGGCAAGGATCGTGTCCAGGACTACACAATAGCAAGGTGTTGTTTTGTGCCTACTAATATTCAGCGTATGTAAATAACGCTTTTGCCCACAAGTCAACCGGATCTAGATGCTAATCTAATCGATCGTGACGAATCTTTGCGGGAAAAGACGGGCGTCTCTCTTGACGTTGTTAATTCCGTGAGGGAGCTGTTTTGACATGGTTTATCGAGACCATCACCAGGTCATTTACAACAGCCCTTAGATTCTGAGGCCAGGCTATCTGTCTTCGCTGCTCTGCTTACAGACAAGAAAGACATGCTGGTCGCATGTTTTCCCACCTTCTGGAGAAGTGGGAAGAGGGCTCTTCTCCTGGCAGTCCCACACTGCGGGCCGCCTCCTGTGAAAGTGACTACACAGACCATGTGACTTCCTCGCTACCAAATGAGTCGCTAAGACCACATGGCGCATTCATTAGCGCAGACTTCTGGGCCAATAAATCAACAAATACAGAAGAATCACCAACACATCACATATTTTGACTCCACTGTCTTTCAGTAGTCCCCAAGGTTAGGTCCTGAAAGGTATCAAATATGAGTGGTTTAATGTGGAAACTTTTGGAGAGTATAAGGATGAGAGCAAGGTGTGGCATTGAAGGAATCTAATCTGAACCAAGCGAACAAGAGACACCTCAATCAGATTAATCAGGTAAATGATTTGTTCAGGAGGCTAATTGAATCATCTGCTTTACTTAGATCTTCTACTACAGACTGATGTAAAGGGAAACTGGAAAATGTTGGATGTCTCAGGTGTTACCTGATGTTACCATCATGGGCGTCGCTTCAGAGAGACTTGGAAATCCGCCATACAGTTTAGAATAATGGCACCACAAATGGCAGCGCTTGTGGAGGATCTCTCAGAGCGGGACTCACTGCTGGGTGTCATAAGCTGGCACGACTGGCCCACCAATAGATGCCCAGGGGATGCATTTCGTAGGTGAATCCCTTTTGCTGGAGTAGCGCTGCAGCAGATGGCAGAGTCAGGTTAAAGGTCAAAGGTGTGGCTCTTGTAGAGGTTGCATTAATGTCAGCCATGAAGGCTTCTGGGAACAGAGACACTGGCTGTGTCCGAAATTGCGCACTTGCGCACTTTTAGTGCACGATTTTAGTGCGTAGTGCGTTCACACTGACAACTAAGTGAAAATTCAGTGCACTGAAAACAGCCAGAAAACACAGTGCAGAATGAAGGACACTACGCGCACTAAACGGACGCCATTTTGACTCCGTAGTAGAAGGGGAGGGACTTTCGGCAAGTTTTCACGGCAGATATTTTGGCTCGCTGGAGAATCGCGATCAAAATGCTAGTCCGTCACTTCCGGTAAGTGCGAAACATTAGTGTTCCAGTTAGGACAGCATTTATCCATGGTAGTGCGCACTACAGAAGGAAGTGCGCACTACGCACTACATTTCAGTGCCCTGACGCACGTGCGCGATTTTGGACACAGCCTATGAGATTTTCATGCCCCCCTCCCAGGAGACAGCTCATTAATGGACGAAATGAGAGGCCGAATGGGGCCGGCCGGATCTTTTTAACTTGTGGTGTGCAACCAGCTGAGCCATCAGTTAGCATGCTCTCAGTCAGGCCCGTGGATCGTCTGAGGTTTGCAGGGCAGGAGTTCTGAAGGATCATGTCAATAGAAGGGTTTAGGAACGCCGGGTCTCCACACGACCATAAACGAACACCTGTGATCATTGCCTACAGCGTTCTTTATGGGTCTTGAAGCCCCGGAGGATAGAAACCCTCAGAAAAGCTACGCTAAGTCGCTTTAGCCAACAGGATCTGCTAAGCACTGTCTGCGTTTGGAAACTGCAGTGAAGCTGCCAAAAGAAATTTAAATAATGACAATAGGAATTGCTCGAATGACGTGGACAATCACTGCAAGCATGCTAAGATACTTAGATATTTCCCTCATTTGCAATTATTAATTTGGCTCATCTGCTTTAAACAAAACAAATTTGCTCTTTGCTGAGACAAATTCCGCAATTAGTAATGATACTCTTAGCATGGAACTCAGACAGGCTGTATCTCAGGGTATTTGCTAGAAATAAGTCTACTTTGAGGATGCCCACTGGGGATTCAACTGTCTTAGCTTTAGATTTCAGATTGATGGGCTGGAACCGCATTTTGAAAGCCTCTGTGTGCCCGTGTTTCTGCGTACACGCACAGGAAAAGTTTTTAAGATATGCAGGCTCACAATCAATGAGACAACTAAGTCATTTTGTGGGTGCTGATTCAATGGGGCTTTTCAAAGAGAAAGTTAATGAAGTTCTTGGATCAATATGAGTAACTAGCAGCTAGTTGGTCAGTGTGGTCATTTTCCCATAAAATTACCCCTAAATGTTAACATTTGGGAGTCGTCCGCCGCAGCCCAAATAATCTCTGCAGAATAATGAGGCGTTCAAAGGATGTTCCTAGGAGAATGAAAGCTAATATAAATTACATTTTTGAAAATCAAAGAAGAGATATGCAAGAAAACCAAGCACTAAAGCCCTGTTCGTATTTTCGTTGGTTGGCCCGCCTCGTTTTTGGGGGAGGCGCTGGAGGGTTTCCTGCATGTGTTTATGATAAATAGAATTGAAAAATATCAAGTGGGGATTTAAAAAATGGAAACCTGCACTTTAAAAATGAGAAGAAAAACCCAAGATGCTGCCACATGAGGTTTTGTTCAATGATCCTCTTTTTTTCTTTTTTTTTGTCCTGTTGCTCGAAATGAAAAGTAGGTCTGAAAGCCACCCACACGATACCCAGCAGAGAGCAGCTAGACCCAACCAGCACCTATTTAGGGATTAAGCTACTGCCAGTTGGAAATTCCTTGCAAAGTGAAAAAAGACCCATGGAATGGGATAGGAGTGCTCTCCATCATGCCACGTTCATTCACAGGCAAATCAACACAAGCAGAGTATGATTTGGTGCCACAGTCGTCTTGCTGATTTCCTGCTTCTGTGTTTTTGTCATCTTTTGGAATCACGCTTCCTTACTTTTGCAAATCTGCGTTAAGGAATTGTGTTTTCCCCGTCATATTTTTATGAAATAATAAACTCAGCGCGTGATGCTTAAGTTGCATCTTGTAATCATACCGGAAATTAAAAACTTGATTTCATGAGCACTCGAAACAGAAATATCACTTTAAAACAAATTAATTTGAATATCCAATTTAGCATCAGAAATAGAGATTTTATGCATGTAAAGGTAATTTTGAATACACAAAACCTCTGAAAAACTTTAGTGAACCCCTGTATTAACTATCTCCCTGCTGCTTTCAGCCATCAAGGATCATTTAAACATTAGTAGTACACCAATAAAAATTAATCTAGAATATGTAAGAATTACTTGGGTCTTATGGTCCACTCTACTAAAAAAAAAAAAAACAAGTTTAAACTTAAGTAGGCTGTACTGTGTAAATAATCAGGTTAAGCACAACTCAGAAAGCAGCTTAAAAATAACATGCTATTTTGTTGCAAGTCCTGACACAGCATTAGTTTTGAATATTTGAACAGAAGCGAAATATATTTGTGTCTTTAGGCAACCCTTTTGCCCCGTTGAAGCCATTTCTACATGTGTCTGTTTAAACTGGTAGACAGACCCGATCAGTACCGCTCCAGTATGGAGCCTGACCCTGGAAACAGGGGGAATGAGTGATTGGGCCTCGGGGGGCCTGAGTGCTGGTGGTCGACCCACTGCTGTTCAGCTCGTTATGGCTGGTCCCAGTAGCACTGGGCCGGGACGCTTGGGGCTGCAGGCTTTGGCCAAGCAGGCCGTTTAAGGCAAGTTTTGTACCAGCGGGGGCTGTGCATTCCACGATAAAAAGTATTGTGTGAATGGTGGTAGGAAAATTGCATGTTTATATGTAAAAAGTCAAAATATTTATTTTTCGTATGTATGCTAACAGCCCCAGACTTGTCGCAGCAAACGGGTGGTGATTCGGTTCAACTGCCTTGTGACCACCGACGCTCAGCGCTCCTCAACCCCGCTGACGATCAACGCCCCTCAACCCCGCCGACGCTGAGCGCCCCTCAAACCCGCCGACGCTGAGCGCCCCCTCAACCCCGCCGACGCTCAGCGCCCCTCAAACCCGGCAACGCTCAGCACCCCTCAAACTCGCCGACGCTCAGCGCCCCTTAACCACTTAGTATCCCTCAATTCAGCTGACACTTGCACATTTTAATCTCCCTGACACACGTCTTCCCACCGTGTGTCGCAGTTTCGCTGAACCGATAGTCACGAATGTGACAGTGCCGCGACGCCAATGGAGGGCCACAGAGAGAGCTAGCGGATTTCTCACTTGCGGTATCAGATCCTGCAGCCACAGCCCGTGGGAGTATGGGCTGCTTTTTGGGAGATGTGATTTATTCATTTTTCTTTTTTAACATTTGCGGAAGAGTGAGCCCTGCTCACAGATGCGTATATCTGAGGTAATAAGCCCCCCCCTTCACCTGTGCACACCTCTGCGCTGCATGGTGTTGCGAAGGGCAGTAAAAGCGGAATCTTTGATTGAAATTAAAGAATTGTGTCGTATCCCCTCTGGTATGCAAACATGTTTATATTATCGGTGTTAGAATCGAGCGAATAGACAAAATGATTTCTATTCAGCTCCACAGCCAAAACAAGAGTGCAACCCCCACACACCCACTGGGGCTTTGGATTGGTCACATTCCTGCCCTCGACTCATCGAGTGAGCAGCTGCATGTTGGGATCACTGGGACAAGCAGCACTGGCGCAAATAGGCGCACAGGTTAATGCAGCCGGTGTGTCATTACAAAGGCTTTTAATGCATGAGCTCCGTAACCTTCCGACTACACATCTTTGCTCAATTATACGTCTATAGCATGGAAATGCATTATTGTTTCATAACGGTCACGTGAGCTCGTATGAAAACAGTCAACTGTTCACGGGGGCCTGTTTCGTATTTTAGTGGAAATGAAGATTTTCCGTGAAAATCTTGGACTGCTTTTCCCCCGGCCGCCTCCTTCCAGCCAAGTCCTGTCCCCACTGTAAGCTGAGGCATCGCAGGAACATTCTGGAACCTCATTTGGGGTGGGGGGGCATCTATGGGAATCACCGGGACAGTTCAAAGAGTACAGCTTGTGGCTAGCTAGAATGGCCGCAGAACCATTCTTTGAGTGTGGGAGGCTACATTTACTTTTCCCCATAATGCGAGATTCCTCTTCTGTGCTCCGGGGTCAAGCCCCCCCTGGGCCTACTAATGTTAAAAATGTCACTTTTCATAAGGATCTTTCCGTAGAAACAAATTGTATTGTACAGTCTGTCTTTCCATCACGGAGACACACATCCACACACACACACACACACGCACAAACATCGAAGAGATGAACGGATTAAAGAGACCGACCCAGACCTTATCTGTTCAGACGGGCCAGACAGCAGCATTAACACCCTGTATTTCGCTGTTTAGGTCTGAGATTCCTGGACCCAGTCCAGGCGGTGAACTAGGGGACGGGTCCAACAGGGTTACTTTTGGAGGGAAACAGTTTAATTATCATCCCCGGCTTTCAGTGCCACTCGTGTGGGTGGTCTATCCCAGTTAACAGCGACCGAAAACGCAACGCAACACGTGTGACATGAATCATAAAGTCCCTTTACGGCCCCGAGGAGTAGCACTAACAAACACGCTGGTGAATATTATTCCCTTCGACTGAGCTAATCTATGACATACAGAACGTCCCTAATTGCAGTGAACTTTAACACGTTGTTCACATCTCCCTCCTGACTACATTAACAGCTGACCAGCTGCAAAAGCTTGTAACAGTGTTATTGTTTTAATGTTACAAGAAAAATTCTAAAACTGCTTTAAAAATTATATTACTTATTATTAGTTCATTAAAACAATGGACTTTGAAATTAATTACTTTGAAATAACACACTGAATTCTCACTTAATTGAAATATCCATCATGTTGCATTCACATGCAGTTTCTTTTGTGGTTTTACCATAATTATGAATATACACTGAATATAAATATTCGCTTAATCAGTTAATTATCACTTTTCAGAGATACAAAGCTCTTTCGTACGAGAATGAACGTGTAATACAAATAGTTTCATTTTCATAAGCAAAGCGCTGTGAATGATGTGCATGACACCCCTCTACACATTATAATGGTATAATAAACTATGAACAACCTTAAAGAGAGAGTTACTGTTGGAATGCTATGTAAGGTCTGTACACTTATGCAATCCCATCACATGACCGGCATGCAAATTTAACAAGTAGCGCTAGCATGTACATTACGATATATAGACTTGCATGGAAACTACACCCTCAATCTCAAGCTGGTTGGGAGACCCCGCCCATCAATGTGACACTGACTACTACCTCTACCATATTTGCTGTGAGTGGCCGCTCAGGAGACATATTGTAAATGACACACGGCTGTTCTGCGCTGTTTGTAAAAATGTATCTGTGCTTTCAGGCTGTTGCTGAAAATTTTTCTGTAGGTCTTATGATGAACTTTATATATATATAATAACATATAATACTGATTGTAACTGTTTCTTCACTGAGAGTCTGAATTTAGAGCAAAATTTACTGCATTAACCAGGAATGCTCAAAAGATTCTGAGGTAAAAATGTATCTGGAAATAGTTTTGAGGATGACTGGTACCGTGTTAATAAACACACTTTCTTCCATACAGTGTTTTTATAACCTTACAACATGACTTTTTGAATTTCCACTAAAGAGTCCAATTTCGATTTCATGAATTGGGACAAGACATTGGTTTTCCATGTTAAACAGGAGATTAAACTGCTGCCTTTTGAAGGCGAATTGATTTATTTGTACAGTACAAATGAGAAAATGGTTTCCCTAATTACAGTGACTGTTAAACTGTTATTTCATGTGGAATTATTCATGTGCGATGCCCTGGTATGATAAGAACCTTTTGAAGTTACACTGTATACGTTGAAAATTGTTTCTTTTGAGTTTAAACAGGAACAAATAGCACTCCTGTTTGACTGCTGGGAATCAGGAATTAGCTTTTGCTGTTAGCACAATGTATCTAAACTATTTTTTCCCTGAGGCTATAATTGGCAACGTTAGTACACCATATAGCTTAATTAACTCTCTGCAGGTATCATATTCTTGAGCAGAACATGACAAGTACACAGTCACACACATGATGCACATCCACACATGTGAATGAAAGGGAAATTCTACATCTCGGATATGAAAGTATTGCTGATTGATGTAAACAGCAGCTGGAAGAGGAAGCCATTTTGTTTCAAGTTTATGTGATATTTACTGTTCTCATTATTTAACCCTCATGCAAGCTGAAGCTTTTTCCAAGTTACAAGTAATGAAATACGGTACTCTCTGAGTCTCCATGTGAAAATAAAAAAGACAGTAATACAATGAAAACATGCCTCGGGTAATCGGCTGACATTCCTTGCTCACAGTAAAACAGAACTACATCTCCCATCTTAAATCCCATTTTGGGCGGAGGGTATGATCGGCATGCTTAAGGACGTATCACAAGTCAGTTGAGAAGTTTCTATGTCGCATTTTAAAAAAACCTCAGAATGGGTTATTGGTGACTGAGCTGCGGATGCGTATCAACCTATTTTCCCTCTTTTAAGGGGGGGTTCTAAAAATTCTCAGAAACTGAGGAGCAGCTCAAACACCATCATAAAGCTTTAAGGGTCAGTTTCACAACGCTCTGTCTGCCCGAACACCTTTTCCAACTTAGGCGACCATTAAGAGCATTTATTTGGAGCCCGAGATCTTTGGAAAAAAAGTGGTGGACATGCTTAAGTAAGTTCTAGCTAATTAATAAAACTATGGGCCACCGTTAATTGTGCTCGCATCAATCTGTTATATTTTTACTAATGAGTACTGCTATAAATTTTACTGTAGGCGAGGAATTTTTATTACCGTTGAGGATCTTTTGATCAGGTAAAGAAGCAGTTTGAGGGCAAGGGTGGACAGTCTTTACGGTGTACAGTACAGCGTTGAGTTACCGCAGTGTTCAGTTCTAACTCTCATTAGGATTCCTGCATTACACGTAACGTGACATCGCTGTCAATAAACCACGTCGCCTTGCCATTAGTCAACGGAAAGACCTATTATGGCTCTAGGGGCAGAATGATCTGTTTAAGAGGTGTGATTTAAACAGCATGTCACAGCAACAGGTCACACAAATGAGGTGCCATATTGTCCGAACATCACCGGTTATAAGCACAAGTGATACAAAGCTGCAGCGTTTTTTTTAAGTAGCGTTTAGCGCCAGACTTCATGGGAAATGACGTGAAAGAACAGAAGTAAGGGAGTGACCACCCACTGGAAAACCCAGGGTACTACAGCAAGCTGAATGATACCCAAATATGTAGTGTGATCATATCAGGGAGGACGCTTTGAGCTACGTCAGGTTTTACAAACTACTTTAAAACTGAAAGGCTCCTGTGCTTGAATAAATAGTTCAATTCTTATTTTGTTTTGACTTGTTTCCTTGATTTTAAGACTTATTTCACATTAAATATTAGTGACACGTGCATGATTATAGGAGACCGACCAATCAGTACACAGCAAGACCTTGGTGTGAAGGTGAAGTGAAATCCAGGTTTTTTAAGTGAAATGGTTGTTTATAAATGCTGTCCTAACTGAAAGTGTCCTCCCAAACCTGGATTATCAGGTCACTCTACAAATATGACATCACGTATTGTCAAAATTCAAATATGTTTTAGAGGGTTCTTGCATTGAAAGTGAGTGGAAGTTCAGGTAAAGAACCAGAAACTATATAAAATTATTTTATAAAACTATCAAGATTACTATAGACTAAAAATCCAAATCATCTCCTTCCTTTTTCTTTGCGAAGCTATAACAGGATGAGATGGATATCAAACGATATAACTGACCTCGCATGACATTCATTTTACTACGACTCACATGGTTGCCACGTTGCATAAAGTATAATGTTTTCTCTTTCGGTTTTTTAAACTACACATTTTTGATAGTGATCATTTTATCACGAACACTCCCTGGCCTATAAAGGCACCATAACGAAGAGAAAGAATACATCGTTATACAAGTAAACTCATTTGCATATGATCGCTATTTCGAAGTCGAGCCCTCGTCAGGTATCGACCACTTCAGGTTGGACTTGAAAACGCACATTGCACCCTGCACCTGAAATGGGGATCAAGCCTGCAAAGCCACTCAGGAAAAAAAAATGGATGGACAGTTGACAGCTGTTTCCTGTTATGTAATCGGATGCAGCTGTGTCTCTTTGAGAGCAGCCATCTTTGTGCTGGAGACATTTCCCGGGGTCAACGGTAGGAAAAATAACAGCCCTTTAATAGTGGCCAGAACAGGACCACCAAAGTTTCTTCTCTGAGACCTGAGCTGCTAAGAAGCTCCTGCCATCGTTTTACGTGGACATATATAGGACCGGACATCAGTAGCCACGGTCAGCTGGGGGCCTGTTAAACGTGTTCCTTTTATTTACGTAATTCTACAGAAAAAAAATTTATGCCGCGCAGAAACCTTGGCTACGGCAAAAAAAAAAAAAAAAAAACCACGATCAATAGCTCTCCGGTGTTTTTGTGACAAATTATTTACTGTTAAATTTAAGGTTTCAAGCTTGCATCACCCCAGTTGGGAAGGTAACAAAAAAAAAAAAAACAACAACAAAAGAGCCCAAATATTTTGTTAATTCCCCAATAGCGATGCATAAGTAAAATTTGTGCAGGATCTTTTCATTGTACTTGAGCTGTTATAAAGCTGTATAGCGTAGTGCTTAAACACATAAACCTGTGACCTGTGACTTTCTCCCTCACGTCCCCCGAGGCGCCGCGCCCTAATAGCCTGGAGCAAAGCACTTAACCTGAACTTTCCAACGTGTCGCTTTGAATTAGCGCATTGGCTAATTGCAGAACAATAGCTGCGCAGGCCACACAGAAACGGCTCAGTCATGTTATATAAGACTCACAATCGACGCAGGCTGTGCGTCGCTGCCTGTAGACAACAAAGCTGCCTTTTTCAGTGACCACGTGCTGTTTCCTGTTATTACTTTATTGCTAGTTTTCCCTGTTGCCATTGCGTGTGCTTTACGGGTAAGGGGCACTGTCAATGGAAAAGACAGGCTTAATGTTCTTTAAAAGCCGGTAAATGCGTTCAATCTCAGCTTTCTGGGAAACATTTGGCTGCAGTTCCCCTGTAAATATTAGTTTGGGTTGTTTAAGCCTCCCAAAAAAATAAACATTTAGCATATTGACTAGATTAGCATACTTGTCTGCCCTTGATATTGTCTAATAGCATGAGACTAAGTATTTGCCCCTTCAAATCAGGCTGATCTGAAGGGACCACCCTTGGAGATCAGGGAATTGCTGTACCTTGAGTGGTAATTTTTGTTTGTTTGTTTTCTTTATATATATAAATCAGGCATTTACAATGGTTGTAATGATAAAAATTACTGTGATGCTAATGCTCGTGGAAAAGTGCCCCGTTGATAGCAGTTGACGTTTCCTCTGCCCTGTGTGCCCCGTGGCCATGTGCTTACCTTCTCACCTTAATTGGTGCGAGATCCACCAAGGTGGAATTTCCATCACTAGTAGCTAGTGGTGTTTGCCTGTGGATTTACGGTATCCTACGGCACACTGTCAAAAGTACATCAGGTAATACCTGAGTCAACAATGGAGAATCTGCTAAAGACGGTGACATTCCCCCTCCACCCACCAGACAAATTCCTTGTTCCCTGTACATCTTAGATCTCTACAGGATGAGGTGTCTCGTTCCGTCGGCTAGGTCAAACTTCTAGAGCAGACAGCGCCTGAGGAGGTATGGCAGTAAGTCACAAGACCACATGTAAATCCTCTCCAACAGATGTTTGTGAAAAGATTATTACAACATGTTGATAGGTCATAACTTGGTGCCCAGACCTTGTAATAGGAGGCAAATTGTAACAGCTCGCACGCTGCTCCCTGGGGACCGCGAGCGCCTGTCCACTGAGCTCTTACTTTGTCCAATTATGTTTTAAAATATTGTTGTTTTCCTACAGGCCCAAGTTGCAGGGTCACACAGAAGACACCTTAGACATGCTCGTTATAAACCTCACAGTTTGGTCAGGTGCTGAACTGCCGGGTTTTCCCCTATGCTGCCATGCTGTGCGGGAAAATCTTAAATAAATAAATGAACATTTATTTTTTTTGTTGTTTTTTTTTTTTTTAAGGTGGGGGGGCTTGTCTTCGGACACATGCTGAACATGCCGCCGTGGGTCAAGGACATTTACTGTGGACATCTGTTCTGGTTTAGAGGACCCACGAAAGTGTGCATACATATGGAAGTCCTGGTCTGGTACTGCCGACACTGCGGCACTAATCGCTACTGCGCCGGTCTGCTCCAGTGCCGCCCCCCAATGGCGTCCTTCGAGATTTACCACTGTGGGATTTATGCTGTCGTCGAGTGCATCCTGGCCCCCCCATACGTTCTTATTGGTTTAAGATTATTACGCTAGCGCGTCTGGTGAGGTCATTTATGGTCGACCACGGTGGCACAACAAACTCATTTATAACATAGAGGTCGCAGTGCATCGGGTGAGACCCCCCCCCCCAAAACCTCTGCCTTCAGCGCTCCCCTAATCCCATCCCCCAACCACAGACCCCCAACTCAGACATCTGCTTTGTAGGTAATGAAATCATCTTTCGTTCTGTCGATTTGAACATGTACAGTGGGGGGATCCCGGGCATCTTTGCTGTTTCACGATGGGGATCACTGGACAGGTGACTTCACACACTGCTGATTTTCCTTCTACAAATGAGCGGGTGCTAATAAAGGTAAGAGCCACATGAACAGGAAAAGTAAACCGAGCGGATTTTTAAGCATTAGCTGTGAATATAAAATACGTATGATACCCTGTATCAGATACCGAAGTCATCTTTGTTCTTCGTCTGGAAATTTGTAGAACCACATCAAAAGCTTCAGACTTGCCCTTGGTGCAGGTCTGATACCATGTGCTCCGAGGAGCGTTTTACGCCAGAGTAGAGGGCGGAGGGTTTTGAGGGATTCTGCTCTAACCTGTGTGGTCTGCAGAAATGTGATGTCAAGTCCAACGTACACATTCATGCTCCAGCTGTGGCCTAAACTCTGACTCACAAGGAGTGTCCTTCCTTTGCACAGCCCTGCAGAAACGTATGTAAGTAGCACAGCTGGATGCTATACTTTTACTCATGGGGGTTGTTTTTCGAGGAATCCCAGGGGATTGAATTCCTTCTTTAATCATGCATGATTGGAAACGCTGACTAGCAGTAGACACTGGAAGCATCTTACGCCATGTGTAAATGAAGGGTTAGCCTAGCATATGAAATAAAGTGATTGTACTGCATATTTTTTTTCTTTTTAACAGTGTGCGCAGGACTTGGGCGGCAGGCAATGTGGATGTTTTTTTTTACACCCTTGCTTGTAGCTATGGGAACTCTGGACCTATATGTCAAAATCACAAGTATAGCCCCCAGGGCCCCTTTTTACAGCAAGGTTGACTTTTCTTTTGCCTGCTAAGCATTTTTGAATACTTTCAGCCAAGTACAGACATTAGAAGTATATCTAAAATATTTAAAAACATTTTACCCACTTCCTCAAAGAAAAACATTAGCTGTATTCCTATTGATTATACTAGTGAGTGTTATTAAATTGATTGACATTTCTGTCCATTAGTTCTGTCCTATTGCTGATTTGCAGGGATTTGGGAACTGAAGAGATGTTCATGGGCTTATTCTCCTTTTTCGTAATCGTGAGGAGAACCATCTCTGCTAAAGGAAGTCTTGAATTTGTCCTGGGGGTTCATGTTGATGGACCTTGATGATATTAACAAACAGAATTCACGCTTGCAGTTCCTGAGTCGATTCATTATAAGCCTGCAAGTAGGAGAGGTTAGGATTAGGATTTGACTTCCTTTGCCGGCCCCTGGAGGATGGGCTCCCCCTTTGAGTTTGGTTCCTTCCAAGGTTTCTTCCTTCATGGGAGTTTTTCCTTTCCACTGTCACTTCTGGCTCGCTCACTGGGGGCTTTGAGCAGGGGTACAGCGCTTTGAGACAATGTAATGTTATGAAAGTGCGCTGTACAAATAAAATTGAATTGAGGTTACCTATTACCTTGCATCTCAATCAACCCAACAGGAGTTTGGGATTGAATGTGTTTTTTGTGTCCATAACTTTATACTGGTGATAGAAAAAATGTCTCAGTCTGTTCATTTTTCCTCCTCTTCATCTTTTTTTGACAATAAAAGGAAAGTAATTTCTTTAAGGGTTTAGCTGTCGCTGGAGAAACATGGAGCCCAAAAGCTGAAATGAGGAAATGTTGCTCATCAATTCAGAGTCAAGTCTTATCCAGACTCTTGTGAGATATTTGTATTTTATGGAAAACAGCCCTTATGTTACACCAGCAGATTTGAAGCTCTCAGACTGAGTTACAGGCTGTGAGTGAAGACAGCTGAAATCGATTAAACAAAATTGAAAAAGGCACCCAATGCTAGACTTGGGGGAAAAAATCATAACAAAAAAAACTCATTTTTTAGAGTGTGAACGAGATTATATATCTCATATTCATTATTTTTGTCCCTGTGGTTCCAAAAACACACAAACGCATCTGAATAAGATTGTCTGCTTTGTCAACTGACACTCATGTCAGGGATTAATGTAGTAATCAGTGAATCGAAAAATGTACTTTACACCCAGTTCTAGTAACTGAGGATTGCACATCTTGCAAAAATACACATGGGTTTCTTTGACCTACTGATTGATCGCAATTTTTTAGCTACAATAACGTAACGTGCTGTAAAAAAGCTTTGCATTAAATCTGTAATGAACAGAACCCCAGTACATTCTTAGCTATATGATGTAAGTGGAAGGTGCCTGATGCTTTACTGCTTTGATACTTTGTTGCTCTTATACTTTGTTGTTCTCTTCTGGGCGGCAGATCTAGAAGCTGAATCCTTCTGTGTCTTTAGGTCAACAGAACAGATCAGTGCTGAGGAAGAAACTGACTACTAGATGCCAGTATCTGTCCGTAGGAGACGGTATGATTGATGCTGGTACTCCACTGGTCTGTGATGGCTTCACTGGGAGAAGGTTCTGGCAGGTTAGCGAAGGATAGCAAGGTGCTCCAGCATCAGCTGTTCGATGCTGATAAAACACCGTACCTTAAGGTCAGATGGTCAGCAAGAAAAAAAAAAATTGACGCCAAGTCTGATTGGTTGATACGAGAGTGTCAAGCTTGCATCATCTCGAATTACAGCATGTCACTGGATTTTGGGAGGAAGCGACTAAAATTTCAAAGTTCACCCACAACCCCAGGGACGGGCTTGTTGTCTCTGGTTCCCCACTCAAAAAGTCTTCGCCCTTCCCCTAAAGCAGTGGCGGCCAACAGTGGTAAGTACCATTGCTGCACAACCCTGTCAACGTTACCCGCCTGACTGCAGAGACACTGTTTATAAGCATAATCGGGGTAATGGTTTAACATTGGCTTTTCTGGGCGTCTTCCAAAAACTTTTGACCCTTAAAAATCAGTGAAAATTCCTCCCATACATACAGATAAGAGTGAAATAAAAGAAAATCTTTCCAGCAGAGTTAAAGCAAACTTGCGGTGCTCTTGAAAGCAGGTGAAAAGCCCAGAAGTTCTCAGCTGTTTTACGTTCACGTGTAACAAGCGGAAAGTGGGCCTCTGCCTGCCGCTGCGGTGTAGGCGCTTCGGTGGGACGCTCTGTGACATGGAGGCTTCCCACTTTACCACCCGGGCAGACAGCCTCCTTTGCTCGCTCGTCCTCCTCCATTGCACGCTTTCAATGGGCCCTTATTCCAACGCGTCTTGTGGTCTATCAGTCCACCAGGACGGCCAAATCCCCATTCGTTTAGCTTTTGGGAAGAGGCATGTCCCTCCGCGTCAGCAGAAACGGGTATCTGAAAAATGCACGTCGTCTCGGGGCTTAGCAGCGTATGTCAGCAATGCGCCATTTGCGGCGTACATGAATGCGCTTTAAAATCATGAGATCGAGAGCAATATTTGAGTAAACATTACATCATTGCCTTTCTTTTTTTTTTTCCAACTTCAGCGTCGTCACATGCAAAACACAAAAATGAATATGAAAAAGGGATAGAAATCTGCTTGTTTGTTGATTCACTGAAACAACCGACTATCATCTAAAAGATGTTATTAAAGTAGATTTACAGCAACAAGGCCTATTTAAAGGATTCACTCCATAGGGTGCATCTGTGTTTCTGTCCTTGGGGGCGAGGGGTGGTCCTGTGAATTTTCCTGCCTGAGAAATAAATTTGGAGCTATAGAGCTGGTGGATTCAGTCTGACAAATCTGACCTTTTCGTTCCCTTGATAGACTTTCATTTTTCTTATGGTCTTTATAACTGGTCTTTAATTTGCTCCTGTTTTCCCATTAAAAAAATAAATAAATAATTAAGTAAATGTATTTTAAATAAAATTCACACGGCATTACGCCACCCAATGCGCTCAGCTTGCCTGTACGATAGTTGCCACAGGAAAAGACTGTGGTGTCTGGCAGTGCGACGATTCCAGGCTCACATGCATCTCCCAGCCTTATTCTCAGACCAAAAATCTGTGCGATTTATCCTATTCTGACATACATCCATTTCGACATACAGTCTCTCTGTTGAACAGAACCCGGTCGGAAGTTCGGGACAGTCTTCATATTTTATTTTGACTTCTAAAGCCCAGCTTCTTATGACTGTTTAATCCAAGAATATCATATTTCTAGGGTTTTTGCTTAGTCTGTTTCAGTGATATTTTACTACTAAATGGTAAATATGTAGTTCTTGCACCCTGTCCAGGATATGCGCTTGGAAGGTGGATGGATATATAATGTTTGGAAGAATACAAATTGGATGTGGGATTCTGGCTAAAGTCCTTACCGGTGTGCATATGTTTTATTTAAATTCTCATATTTTTGTTAGACATAGAGACGTTTTGAAAAGCCTGAAAAAATATTTAAAAGAAGAATCATCATGAATTCCTGGTTCAAATGTGTTGTTTTGCAGCATCTGAATGAGTGCATCTACCTTGTTGGCCATCGCTACCTTTTCATCCGGGTGTCTGTAAAAATCACTTACTTTCAGTCATGTTTGGTTTTGGGATTAGATGTTAAAAGCTCTGAGGATTTTTCACTTGGGGATCAGGTCCGGTCTTTGTGCTGGCCTGGGTATCCGCTTTCAAAGCCGGCATGCGACGTGACTCAGAGGTTCGCTAAGGTGTCCCTCTAGGCCGGCACACGCCATATTTGCAGGTTCTGCTCTCCAAACGGATCAACGTAATGAGTCAGGGCACATAAAACATCCCCGAGTGAAATGTTGATCTTCTTTAGTCAGCTTGTGCTTTTAATGCTCTTTAGGTGAGTTTCTACATATGAAACCTCATGAGGTAAAGAGCAGATGCATCATGAAGGGGATGCCAGGTCATCTCAGGACACACACACACATACACATACAGGTTTGTATTCATATACCAAGGACCAGCCATTAATTTCTATGCCCTAACCTTAACCACAGATTTTCTACAGATTTATAGAAATTTGAGTTCCCCCTTCTGGGGACCGGAAAAATGGTCACTACAACATCAAGTTCCCAGTACTGTAACATATGATGAGGAAACTTGGCTTTAAATCATTGGTGGTCTCGTCTAAAAAAAAACAATTTCATCTGGCAATTGAAAAAAGGGCCGGTTTCACACTAGCTTCAGCAAGAAAAATTGTCTGTACTTTCAGTATTTAACATGACAGCACATCTGTATTGGCACAGACAGTAAATTGAAAGCAGTTAGCAATATTGTAGAACCGTCACTCCACATCAAACCCTACACCTGCGAGAAAGAAGCTGTCAAGACCCTGAACATGTGAAACCTTAATAGCTCATCCATCTGATGAAGGGCCTTGTTTGCTCAGATACGAAGCGTCAAGGGATTAAGGTAGGCTGGGGCAGACCGTACTGTCATGTCAGGGCATCACTTATATCCAAAACGAATTCTTTGAATCAGTGTTTGAAATATTTCTTAATATTATGCCACGAGCTCATGTGGGATAAGGTTGGTTATGCAAGATAGATGGAAGGCTGGATGTTTTGCAGTTGCGTTTTTTTGGTGTATAGGCAGACAGTAATGAATGGTTAAAGTGCGTGTGGTATTACGACAGGCAAAAATCACAATTAAATTAATGACGCCCTTTGGATGCTCTTTTGGAGCTTTCAAGTCAACCTCAGCTGCCAATGTTGCAGTTTGAAATTCGGCGGAGAAATTCGCTGTTAGCCTCAGGCGACATGTCGTACGTGTTACATGTATATATCATGAAATAATACAAAAAAATTCATCTTTACGCAAGTCTGGCAATTGCTTTACTCACCCTTGGCTGTGGGGATAACAATGTGTGTGTATGAATGTATGTATTTAAGTGTATATGTATATGTGTGCGTGTGTGTGTGTATATATATATATATATATATATATAAAATTTGTTGTGCTGTGACATAATTGCAAGTTCTGACCAAGATAAATGGTTGAAAGATGGATAGATACAGTGATGAATGGATGTATAATTAACAGGTTTATGAGGGTGAGAAATTGTGTCCCCACCAGCCTATTTTGAATAAGTATTTTATTTCTTCCACCAGTTCTCCATATAGCAAACATTAGCCAGCTTAACTGCGTCTTCGCCGCTATTATGTTCATTTACAGTATCAGGCTAGTGCTTTGCTAATTATGTGCGGTCTCTGGCCTCTCAGATGATAAGTCCTCCCCGGAGGGGCAAATGGACCAATTTATGGCACTCAGAAAGGCCGTGTAAGAGCTGCGTGTCTGTGCCAGGAGCTGGTCTTGCGTGGGCGGGGGCTCACGCAGCGCTATCGCCACCTGAGATCGGAACACAGCAACAATGCACCGCGGAAACGAGCACACGGAGAACGCTTCGCATGCCGGGCGGCCGGGGGCTCTGGGTGGTGCCTGCTTTTATTTCGGTGTAGCACTATTACGAGTGTGCGGCGAGCAGAGTGTGTGGCATTATGGAAGATGGCCAGACAGTTACGATGGAATTCTCTGATTGTTTTTAAGACTTGAACCCTGCCCTCTCCGGCATGATCACTATCGTCTGACACTCCTGTGGCGTGCAGCTATTCATTAAAGATCCTATCTCTGGGCGACAGGCAAGTGTTGGACTTTTCAGGCGTGTTCAGCAGGGAGAGATCAATGGGAGGTATCTGAGATATGCTTTTCAACCTTTGTTGAGCCATATTGTTTCTCCTCCATTACAGGACCTTCAAACGAGATCCGAAAACTGGGATTTCACCTTTTTCCAGATCTCCTGATGCCGTCACAGTAGCAGTAATTAAATTCCCTGAATGCACGACAAATGTACATGATGTCGCCCAACGAAGCACGCAACTGTATAGCTCAAGCGAAATGAAAACTAGGCCACGCAAACTGGTTTCAGAGCTGCTTAAAACAGCATGTCGCCACGATCTCCATGGATCAAAATGTCGGCGTTACACAGCAAATGGGACGGTTTCCTGTTTCTGGCCGCTTGAGGGGGAAAAAAAGTGCTGAAAATTGTACAAAAATTCTGCAACCTCTGTTAACTTATTCACCGACACATAATCACTCACCTTGCATTAGAGTGTATATACTGTATATAGATAACTAGAGCATATCGCATTATCAACATTCCAGAGAAAAAGATGGAACACCCTAATAAATTATTAATAATGCGTGTAATTTTATACCTTCAGCAAGAGAAATGGAATTTGTTTCTATTCCATTGAGTTATTCTATGCCCTTTCTTTGAATTTGTATTAAAAATGACCCGACTTCTTCTTATAAATACAAACAAATGAACCGCTTGTCTTCTTTTGGTCCCTCTGTGTGCTTGGCTTGATTCTCACCCTTTTACAAAGTGCAGGGGGGCTGCCAAGTTTGGTCACATCTTTTACTGTGGTGAAAGAAGCTCTGAGCTAGAAAATGGAAACCATTTGTGGAGCGGGCAGGAGAGGAAATGATGTCACGCTCATTAAATATGCAGGGCTGGGAAGCGTGCGTGGAGGAGGGCGGTGGTGGCAGGCAGTGGGGGTGGGGGGTGGCACTGTCAGCCTGGCGGCGGGCACCACAGCTGGAATGTCTTGGCATGAGAGGCTTATCCCGTCATCCGTCACGCGGCGGATCCTAACCCTGCTGTTGATGACGGCCTCTCTACCACCACACGTGTTCTCAGCTTTCCCCCAGTTTAACAGCTGATTGATTCCAAAAAAGGGGTAATTCTGGACATCAAAGGGGAGTCCTGCTGATTGCAATAGGCCCCCCCCCCCCCCCCCCCAATAACCCATCCCCCACCCCCCGCAAGCTCCATTTCCAAATGTTTTCTATTTTAATATGAAATACAAAAACACACATTAAAAAAAAAAAAAAAACATTTTTTTCAGATGGGTTTAAAGGCAATTCGCTAAGCTTTTCCACTGCGTGGCTTGTGGTTAATGCTTCCTTACCGTTGCATGGAAAGCAGTACTGGGTTGCAAACGTTCGCTCGCCTTCTAAGAATGCAAATCACGTGTCTTATAAAGAGGAATCTGCAGCCATTAATTGCCAGAGCACATGAGCAATAATCTAATTCTTAAAAAGTCAAAAAATGACAAAACTAATTCATCACCCCCTCCCCCCCCCAAAGCTTCACATAAAGTTTAATTTGGTTAAGGTCTGAATCCATTATGTATCACATGTAATGAAGAGTCGGTTCTGAGGCCAAAAGGATGATGTCACGCCTCAGTGCTGTGATTAAACCCTGATCGCCGGCGTCACTGTGCCAGCGGAGCCAGGGGCCAGGCACGCAGCTGGTCCAAAAGCCCATAGGACACAGAGGCTCCTGCTCGCATGTTTTCACGCAGGAGATGCGACGCTTCTGTTTCCATTTGGTTTCCGCCCACTGACACAGGGTCGGCGCTGACGCTAATCCGCAGTGTTTGAGCTGCCATACGGGGGGGGGGGGGGGGGGGCAAGCTTCATGCATCTCCCCGGCTCCTCCCACCATTCCCACCCCCCCACCCAGATTGCCGGATCTGAGTACCCACTACCGTTGGTCTGGGCGCCACACATCTGGTCCAACAGGTTCCCCCACCTTGTGCCAGCTTATGGGAGGGGCCTTCCTTTCCCCTCACTCCTTCACTTGCCCCCCCTCCCCTCGGGGTCAGCCAGATCCCAGCTGTAGTCCTCCAACACACAAGTTTACTCCTGAGGACAATGTTAATGGTAGGATAGATCAGCAGGGTGGGGGGGAAGTGGTTGGTAACATGCGGGGGTTTATATGTAACTAAACCCTTCCAGGTCCTTCTGGTACTGATTGCTCCTCTAGTGGATTCTCTACATTTTTTACCCTATAAAATATGCAGACATTTACAAAAAAACCATCAGGTATACCCTGTAAAGAGCGTATTGTATATGTTTATATCATTGCTATAGTCGATACATTTACATAAATTTTACCAGTCACCTCAAAAGATCGCTTTAGTTCTGCTTAAGCCATGCTGAAAGTCAGAAATTCTACTCCAGAAAGCAAGGAGGATGGTTTATCTTGCTAAACTTGGCTAAAAAATATCTGGAGTATTTTATTTTAAAGATATTACTATGCTTAAGCTGATTTCAGACACATATGGGCTGTCAGTTAAATGAATGTGTCTCATTTGTGTGTTTCCATTCAAGTCCTGAAATGGAGCTTCTGTGTTCTTTAAAGTCTATTTTAAAGTGGTCTGGGTCCCATCATTATGTGCTCACATTTCACAGCAGTCTTAGAGATAACCGAGCGGTTTTTGTTCCTAGGTAAATTCAAATGTTTCACTGGAATTCAGTGGAAGAGTCTGGCTTATCCAGGCGCTGGCACTCAAATGATGATGTCACATGACAAAACTTCCCAGTAAAGCATGAGGGCAAGATACTGATAGCTATCTCCAAAAAATGGTAGGAAATCCAGGATTTAGTGGACAACCACTCAACATGGAAGTTTAGGAAAAACGTGGCTTTGTTTACAATGTATTATGTGGGGGTAGTTTATGGCTCAGTGGGCTAAAGCCTCTGTGTCTGTGATCAAAAGGTTACTGGTTTGGGCCCGGCCTTGGTAGGCTAGTCACCTGCCCGTGGGCCCTCGAAAGGCCCTCGAAAGGCCCTCAGCCCCCCCAGCTCCATGGCTGCAGGCGGCCCCCCTTCACCGCCAAGCTTGCTCTCACCTACATGTGTGTTATGGGGACCAGGATGGGGTAGGTGAGAAGAGAATCTCCCCACAGGGATCAATAAATTATCATCATTTAATTTTGTATAAAAAACATGCATTGAATTCTCACCGTAACACTGTTCTGGATGTGTGGTGTCGAAGCAGGATGGATGTATGGAATCCTGAGTCACCCTCTGTCTTCTAGAGGTCTACACTGGAATGGAAAACTCTCAGTATGCGTTATATCCCAATACAGTCTTCAATTTGACCAAGTGGTGTGCAGTAGCATTTTATGGAAATGGATCCTGACCTTGGGGATTGTGGTTTGAATCATCTGTGGACCTACACACCATTGAGAGAAATACTTTCAAATATTTCAAATTCTTCACTAACCCAAGCTAAATTCAGCCTTCTGGACCTAGATATAGTTTTGGTAGCTCTGGCCTTTGAGTCCGGCCGTTGCGTTTCCAGCAGCCAGTTACGCCTCCATATTGGACGTGATTGTCCTGCACAGCCAATGACGGTGCTCATTAACAAATTACAAACCAACTGAAATTCCCGAGAGGAGGTCCTTCATTATGACTCGGGGAGGGGAGGTGGCTAAAAAAAAAAATAAAGTCAAACTCCAAAAGCAGGAGTGTTTGCAGCTTCAGTGACATCAAAGAGGATAGTAAGCACGCGAAGCAGGAGCCTGACCGCAGCGTGGTGCATCCCCGTTAAGTCTGCGTCTGCTTTCAATCACCACTGATTTGTCCTCCCTAAATTTAGCCTCCTAAATTATATGCTCAGAGCAGCAATGTGTGCAGACGCTGGGAAGCGGATGGTCTCGCTGTCTCCCCGCGTCCGTAATGAAAAACTGATCCCAGGGGCAGTCTGCCCGTGAACACGAACACCTGCGACAGCAGACTCTAGAACCATCCATCTTTGGGGATCCCCTACCATCTGCCCCACGCCAGGAGATGGAGTATTTACTTGACCTCTATATTAATTCCATGCGATGAAAGTAGAGAGGAAGAGGGGGAGAGGGAGAAGCCAGGAGTGGCTGGGGGCGTGGGGTGGGGGGTGTTAGACTTAAGGCTTTCTCCAGAGTGATGGAGCAGATTAAGAAGTGCAAATCGCTGGGTGTCACTTCGAAACATGAAAATGACCTTTTGTGAATTTATAATATTAGGAACATGGTGCTAAGGATCCAACAGAAAGTCCCTCACACTGATAAGGTCCATATCTCTGGAAATATCTTCAGGACTGCTTATTCATGGAAATAATTTCCCTAAGCATATACTCACTGTACATTTGCCTTATTTAAAACATGAAAACCAACTTACCAGAATTTTAGTAGTAACAGAACATGGTTTCTGTGGCAGGGTCTATATTTATGGAAATATCTTCAATACTGCTTATTCATGGAAGTAATTTCTCTGAACATAAACTCACCAAACATTTGCTTTATTTCCCAAACATGCGTGATATCATCGAATAATGACTGTCCTCTGGTATGGAACTTCACCCCTACATTACTTCATAAAACAGCGGACTGGAGTTTGACGTTTGGCCGGAGATCAGCAGATGGAAGCATATGGAGGTTTCTAAGAAGGATTTAGCAGATTATCACCTTTCTGTCCAGGAAGTGCAGCTCTTATGGAGGGACTTACTTTCTTGTTTTTCCCTTGCAGGTGAGAACAGACCCACAAAACTGGAAATGGTCTGTGTTCAGATGTGTGACATCAGAAAGGAAGAATGTAATACAACAAATATAGGATTGTTTTTCTGAATGCATGTTATTTGAATTAATTCGATGATGGAGAGACAAAAAATGAAAGAGCAGCTTTACCGAATTATGTAGCTTGGAAAGGCTACAAAACATTTTAGATCGATTGCACGAGAATTTTGCATAGCTGTGTCACGGGCAACAGGGCTGGGGTAAAAAGTCTTCCGTCCCTCAGCCTTGACACCCCCACATTGGGCCTTTTGTCTTCCTCTGGGGAGTGATGGAGGCAGCGGTAGCAGGGCTGAGATAACAAGCAGGGAAAGACAGTGGCAGATAGCTGTCGATTACGGTTCCCATGAAGCTGTTTGCTTAGTGGCGGAGCTGCCAGACACATTGTCTGAGGACAGGGAATAGCAAAACCTGATGCTCAAACACACGTGCACAGACACACGTGCACAGACACACACACACGCACGGAAGAATGCAGATGGTGTTCTAGGTGTTTCTGCCATAAAATCACACTTGTGTTTTTTCAATTCGCCAGTCAGTTTTTACCAAGAAGAGCTATTAGATTCAAGAATCTTGATTGTCATCTCCTGCATACAGGTGTTTAGCAGAAGCAACCAGTCAAGGTCTTACAAACATTCAATATATACATTATATAAACACAATAACATGCATAAGGTACCAAAAAAAAACGTCATGCTAAATATACCGGACATTTTTCCTAAATATATGAAAATACTAACACTAAAATTAATACTCTGAAAAATTTGAGCTGTTTTCCTTATGCATGTTAAAAACATTGCAATTTACCAAAAACAAATGTTAAATGTATAGTATGTCCACCAAAGGCCGCCGTGAAGACTTTATGTTTTACTGTAATTCATAAGTGCAAAAGGGGGTCTATAGGCAGGCAGTGTGTATTAAATTTACTCTGAAATGCATATCGCAGAAGGGAAAGAGCCTCCCCTGTATTTCTCTTGGACTGTGTGAGTGATTTGGGATTCACAGAAGCGTGGAATCCAGCTCACAAACTAAATGGCCCATCTGGGCCATCGGCTGCTTATTTTTCTGTAAGATTTCATAAACTGATGCTATACCTACATAGTGCCATACCTGCTATCCATACCTACATCATCATCGTCTTCAGCAAGAACTTAAATGCAAACGTAGACTGAAAAACAAGATAGTAATGTTCTTAGAATTGGTGAAGAACCTCCATTTCCAAGTGAAAACGTCCAAGAAGATTTTTACTGACATTAATCGACTATTTTTTCCCAAATGATAAAGAAAGAAAAACAATGGAAACCTCTTATGTCTAAATCATGTGAATCTCTGGGAGATATTATGGCAAAACAAGAATGTCTATGACAAATAAAAATACATATTTATGCTATGTATTGTCATCTGAGATGAAGCTCCCAAAGAAATGAGCAGGTGAGATAATATTGTTAAATATTGCTTGCACGTGCAGCCCAAATCAACAGGGGGCGTACTGGAGCAGGGCGGGGACCTCAGATCATCTGGCCTTGCCTCAGCCAGGGGTTCAATGTAGGAATTTTCAATGACCAACTTGAATAATATATGACTTTGTCAGAAGGGGGCGCTAACTTTTATAGGCGTGAAATCACATGTGATTTCACAAGGCTTAAGTAATTTGTTAATACTAGATAATTACGTATAATGATATCTGCATGTATTGACCCTTGAGCAAATGTTTACCTGCTTTTTTTGAGAACCAGACCAGGTTATTCTGAATAATCCTGAACACCAATCTCTAATTCCAAAGTAAACATACATTTCCCCTGTAGACTTTAAAGGGTTCTTCTGTGGGGTGGGAGGGGGGTCAGGGGGGGTCACAGAAAACAGCACAAAGGCTTTTTTTTTATAGCTTTAACTTCTATCTCCGTGCACAGTACAGGTCTGGTCCTGAAAGGATGGGGCTTTTCCGGCCACTTTGCAGTGCGTGAAGCATCTCCCAGGCTTGGCTGCTTTGGGGGCTGCCCGCGTCGTGCGAACTGGTAGCGACTGAACACTTAAGCCCATATGAGGCTTGTGATGCTGAACATATAGACTTATCCAGTCAAAATTAAACATGACATAATCCTGCAGTGTTAGCGCGAGGGTGAATAATGCATAACACCGGGGCGGAGGGGGGTTAGGCCCATGTAAGAGGATAGGGGGGGCTAGTGAGATGTGCCAAGTGAGATGGGAAGTCAGAGATGAGAATGTGTTTGCTGTGATTGAAGACTTCAGCTTCCACACAAATACCATTGGAAAACAATTTCGGGGGGGGGGGGGGGGGGTCCCACCTCTTTTTGCTCAATAAGTCTTTGTCAGCAGGTCGGTCCCTTTAAAGCTCAGGCTTCTATTCAGGTGGAGGTATTTGCCATCAGATCGCGTTACGCCTCTCAGCACCTGTAGGAGGCTACCGGCTCTGGGCAAACACGCCGTGCGGTGCTGCCGGGAGACCCCGCAGCCAGGTAATGATGCCGCGCAAACACCGTGAAAGGTGATCGTGAGCACTGTGCCCCCAGACGGCCCTGCAAGGAAAAAGAGCGACCCAAAACGACACTGGCCCAACAGGAAGCACGATGAAGGCCTTTCTCAAGAGTATAGTATCACCCTCCTCTGCATCCTTTGTGCATCAGTTTAGAATCAAAATGGAGCTTTGAAATGCTGCAACATTCTTCGGTAAAAAAATCAATCAGCTGTATGCTCATGGAATTTTGCCTAGTGCAGATAACACACAGTATAACAAAAATCGAGAACAGAACTTGAATGTAAATGCTGTGGTTCTAGTTTAGGAATATTGATTATACTCTCTGGTGAGAATAAAAGAAAAACCAATGAAATGTAAAAATTTTGTTAATCTGTGTAACAAGAAGTAGCTTAATGTCGATAAAGTGTGATTTAAAATGGAATGAAAGAGCCACTCCCCTCATTTAAAACAATTTAAGCTAAAAAAATGCTGATAGTATTTTTTGTGTTGCCATCAAGATAGCACAGAGGGACAGTCATTGTAGTCTGGGTTCCGGTTTATCCGGTTTTATTAAGCATCAAATGTTGAGTTTTCCTATTACTCAAATGTGGTATCAGACTTAATCCATCTAGCATAACCTTTGCATTGTTGGACGGCCTTCCTGCCCCCTTGTTTACCTGCGGTTGATGGTATTTTTCATATTTGTCGCTATCACAGATATTTTTTTTTCAACAGGGGTTTCCTGAAAAACTTTTATTTGTCATGGATTGACTAAACATGCACCCAGATGCCAAAAGAGTATGAGAATAACCAGAAAACTAACCTAATTACCCACTTCAATTGCCTTTGACTATGAAAAATAAAAATAAAAATATTTGGTAAAATCAAAAGTTCCAAAATTCCAAATTCCAAATTACACCTCTTCTTTTTTGCTTGTTTTTACAGTTTTCATTTTAATTGGAAACATTTCGATTTTTAAAATCAATTAATGTTCATTTTCAGAATTCTAAATTCTTGCATGAAGCAAACAACAAAGAAAAGAAAGTTACCGTAATATTCTGCAGCCATTTGTTATTCTTTCTTTGTATTATTTTCTGCGACTGGGATCAGCAGAAGCTAAATATGCCCTGGGGGGTTAACTCACCTGAAATTAACAGATGTTTACAATACGGTAAATTTGCAGCTGGCAGGCGGGGGGTTCCTTCCACTGATGCGGCAGGGTGAGTGATGCGTGCGGTCCTCTGCAATTGCTGCTGTTCTCTGTCAAGAGGCTTGGCCTTCGAAGGCGGGATCTACCGCATGGCCAGGTGCTCTCTGTGGAGAGCTTTGCGGGGTGGGGGGGGGGGGGGGACATTTGACTGCCTTCTGGCCCCTTGTACAGTATGAGTTATAAGGATCAACTGATGGACAAAAATGACACAGAGAATATAGTATAGTATTTCTGTGTCTGATTGGGGAGGTGTTGCACATAGGCTGGCCTACATCCTTGTCATGCCAGTTGTGATATTGGTTGTACAACTCTTTCGCTCTGAAGACATTTCTTGACTGAATAATAGATTCTGGGATATATTCTGGGATATGATCAGTCCCCTTAAACCATTTTTAGCTGAATGGTTCCAATTTCCACACTGGAGAAATAATACAAGAAATCTGTCACAAATGGCGTAATTGTAGATTTAGTGCATCTAGTCCATGTTTAGTGTCCAGGTCCCATTCTAACATTGTGGTACCTTAGGCATGACAAAGATCAACGGCTGCCTCGTTCAGATAAAGTTCTCGTACAGCTATGCTGGCGTTACTCTCACTCCGGGGTGCGTTGTTTGCCAGGCATACAAAATTTGCCCGTAAATCTGTGGATGGTTCAGGTTCCCCAAGCCTGTCTTAAATGAAGCGGTTAGGACAGCGACATGAAGTTAAATCACCTATAGTGTTCCCAAGAACTGCGGATCCGTTTGCCTTTTAAGTAATTTAACATTCTTTCTACAGTGAACAGCAGCCTAGTAGTTCTTTTCCTACAGATAAATGAAATTAAATGAGGACAGTCCTGCATTCTGGGAATTATAATGGCTTACACTGCAGCAGGAAACACTTTGCCGGAGCACTTTCCGCAGGAACCCCGAGTGCAGCAAATACGCAATAAATAGGTGACTTAGCTGACCCATAGACTCTGAGTACTGATGGACAGACTGTATTCAGACTGTATTCAGTTTGTCAATCGCATACAAAATCTCAGCTAAAGTGGCGTTAACTAAGCCGGCCCCCGCCCCCCCCCCTCGCGTGCATCCCTTGCATCTCACAGTTCCTGGGACATCCTTTTGCTTTTGATGTGGTGCCTTTACAATTTTGGGCCCATTTATTTGCTTAGACTGCTTGTTTCAGTCGTGTTCGGAGGGAGGAGGAGGCTGGCCACCCCTGCTGGGTCCGGCTCTGCACCCGGTGCCACATTTGTCTCTGCCAGACTGTAGTTCACCACGGCGCCGGTCAGCGGCCCGGGGACACAGCTGGGCCCTGCCGAACGGGAATGGAGCTTTTCAAGCTGTAACAGATGAGGTATCTGCAGCTCCCGTCACCCCATGAAAAAACCGCAGAACTTTCTCCATGCTTATTTATTTATTTACCCAAATGAAACTGTGGGGACAAGTGAGAGTAATATTTGTGTCTCAGTAAGAAATAAGTGTACCAAACTTGAATGTTTCTTAAAAATATATATTTTAAGATAATGCCTTTCCTGCTGGATTGTGTTTTAAGTTCATCCATTTATGAGAGTTGAAATGAACAGAAGAGCCCCTTCAAATTGTATTGCGCTACATTTAAATTGCGAGTTACTGCTTGTTATATTTTTCTTCCCTGTTTACGCCAGAAGCTCATATTGTTGCTTCTGACTTCAGAGGCATTGAATTGTCTTCCCTTAGTTACTTTATCTTAATAATGCTCATTTATTAATTACATTTTTGGGGATAATGTCATGTGATTTAATAAACCACACCACTCCTCCATCCTGGAAGGTTTTGGAAGCATGACCCCCAATAAAATTTATTACAAATGTGCTAGATGTCGAATGTTATAAATGTCATAAAAAGTAAAAAATATACTAATTTATATCATATACAACAATTCAGTCCATTCGTTGTTGTTTTCTAGAGGAACTAAGTTGTGGACAAACACTGGTATTGATTTAAAAATCAGAACTAAAACAGGGTTTGACTTTTGATGTGGTTACATTCACAAATGAAGAAGCACGTGTACATTTACGCTGTATGGCCGCCATTTGAGGGCTGCCCTTAACACCAAAAGCATCAGAGAGAATGGCGGCAGATTGCCGGGACGTTTTTGTCAGGGAATCCGCTGTATTATTGCCATCTCCGAACACAGTAAGAGTAACACTGGCCATATATGCCATGGCATTCTGTACGGTATCAGTGCAGTTAAATAAAATACAGATGGGTGAACGTGCGCAATGCTAATTCTATATTTGCTCTAAACAGCTCATGCTGTTTATTTATCTGCTCCAAATTTTAGATTGAAACACATCATATCAAAAATACCCCCCTCTTTATGTTCCACTCCCTCGTCCACTTCCTCGGTACCCCCTTGGACTGGGACAAAATGGACTCGCACTGGAAATCGCTAATGTTGCATGAAATATAACAATTTGTTGCTATTTGTATAACTGGCCACTAATGTGATTCAGAGACAGCGGTCCAGGACATGTGTGCAAATCCCCCCCCCCCCCTCGTCGCGGCCACCTACCGAATGGATGGGCTGTGAGCGGGCATGCGAACCTAGGGGGGTGGGGGGTGCACTTTTGGCCATCTGTGTGCAATAATCAAAGGCTAGAGACAGGGGCGAATCAAAGCAAGGGTTTGGCTGCTGCCTTTGTGGCTTTTGCCCTCGTTCCATGAGACAGGAAGGTCTCTGAACACCCCCCGCAAGGCGCTTGGGCCGCTGAGGAATCACAAAAACTGCATTTAGGTCTGCAGCTAAGGTTAGGGTTGGAGGTAAGGTTAGAGTTGACGTTAAGGTTGGTGCTAGGGTTAGGGTTAGCATTGCTGTTAGTATTGGAGCTGGGTTTAGGATTGGGGTGTACATTAAGGTTGGTGATAAAATTACGGTTATGGTTGGAGGTGGGGTTAGGATTGACATTGGGGTTGGGACTAGCATCAGAATTGGAGTGGCCATTAGTGTTTGAAAATGCAGGTAACTGACTTTATTCTTGATTTCTTCTTCATTTTCTTTACCGTCTTGACTCTATGTAAATGGATTTTTTTCACATTAGCGAGTGGCACTAATGTAAGTATATCATCACTATGAAATCTACGTCTCAGACTTGTGCTTTGCCTGTCACCACTAAATGCTATTTTGTATGCTTACCGGTTGAAGTCTAATGAAAAATGAGCCAGAAGAAAAGTCAAGGAAATAGTAATAAAACACACCACTTTGCACTTACATTTTATATAATCATGAGTGAGGAAAGGTCCGTTTGGTCAAAGCAACACTTTATAGATTGTGGCACAGATGTGATACTTATTAATACTCAACCTGCCTATTTCTGAGACTGGTTTAGGATAAGTTTTGGTTCTCGAAGTTATGGAAGCGTTTTCCGCACAGTACCTGAAGCGTGCAAACGGAGTTGAGCGTTTTGCCAGCTAGGCAAACCAAGCAGCCAGCGCCTGTGCAATAAGTTCAAGTTTCTAGCGATTCAGAGAAAAAAAGCGAAGACACCCCTGGCGATTTCAGTCTGACAATTAAATTATCCACACGTTAGTAATTAACTCCTGATACTGCCTTTAGGATATATTTGAAATGTCCGTAATGAGGGGGAAGTCACCCAGATTATTACTTTACTGACATTTATAGAAATGTTTTCTCTCTGTTGGTGTAATTTGTCAAATTTATGCATCTGGTTTAGAAGACATCAGTTCTTAAGGGCAATAACTTGAAATAAACTCTGTTTCAGGTGCCAGATGACACACTGAAAGCTAAAACAATTATTTGTAATTGAAGCTATAATAGAGCATGTCAAACACTAGAAACACTTTTAGGTTTCATTGATTTTTTTTTTCTCTTTTCCAGTGCGGCTCCAAGATCCTCGCTGATTATTACCTGTATAAAGTACATTTGTTAAACTACAGATTTTGGGGGGAAAGCAGCACTGTTTTTATGGAATGCTCGATTTCAGCACTAACTGCTGTTATTTAACGTGTATTTAATATTATAATAATCCCTGATTTAAACGAGCCTAGATTAGCTAATGCACACTCTTGGCTGCTGATGCCTGCAGATTATAAACATGTGTTCTGGGGGTCTGCAGCACTTGGCTGCAAAACTTTACTCTGGGTCCAGAACACAGTGTCTTTTTTTACTCAACTAGTTGAGTTCTACAATATTCAGCCCGGAATCTTCTCCCATTGGTCTGGTGGTGTTTTGAAGAACACATAGCCTTCTAGAATCCAATTTGCATGACGACTTTCTTCTACTGGAGTGTATTTTTCAGTCGTCATGGGTGTACCCTGCCTGGTGGAACATGCCGGAGAGATGTTTTATAGCACCAGCCCTGACCGGATTATCTACCTAAAAATGGACGGACGTCCACTTCCTTTTTGTCCTCTTTGAATTCTGTTGTTTAGTGATATGCCGCGGTCTTGCAAAAGTGAGCTGAATCCAGACTTGGGGTAATGAAAACAAACCGTGGGATGTTTCGAAGTCCTGTCACTCAAAGACATTTCATGAGAAATGTGACTAACATGCTTTTCATTGCACCAGGAAGCAGCTCTTAGAGACAAGCTGTACTCCTGGCTGACAAATATGTGTGGCATGCTCCGCAGTTTTCATTACCAAATTAAAACAAATGTCACCTACCCAGGAGTCAGAGCTCTCTACGTTCAATCTGCAGGCAAACGTACGGTTAAAGGTGAGGCTCCAGTAAAAAACAGATTTCTTCTCTTGATTCTTTTTTTCGATTTTGACGGCATGGAGGACTGTTGCCAGCGGAAATCAGAGCTGAGATAATGGGAAAGCCCTATGCGTTTTCCAAAGAACTGTCAAAACGTACACAGAGTTCTTGCCTGTACAGAGCAAGCTGGTCTTTCCCTCACACCAGGCAGACAGTGACAATTTGTTAGCAAGATAAATGGGCACCTGTAATCTGCTCCCATTTTTTCTGAGACGTGTCTCTCTACCAGCGGGGCGGGGAGTTTCATCGCTGTCTGTTTTAGCTTGCAGCTCCTGTTGTCTTCTTTCAGTTAAGGAAATAAATGTACTTGGCTCAGATCCCCTCAATTTACCTTCCTGTTCATCTTATTAAATGCAGGTATTTATAAAACTCTTTCAGATGGGCACAAAAAATGCAGGGTGGGATTATCATGCAATCTGTTTAACCCCAGACTTTGTTGGCGTTAACAGGTTAACCCCACCGGCAGTTCAAGGCTCAGAATAACTCCTCACCATTCACCGTTGGTCAGTCGCCACTCTTTTTTTCTGACTAATGGTTAGTGAAGTGTGCTTGTGATCGGAAGGTTGCTGGTTTGAATCCTTGACCAGCAAGGTACCCCCCTTCCTGCTCACTGGATGCTAAATAATATCTGCCCACTGCTATATCATAATGTCACATATGGGTGAAATGCAGAGATTGTGGTGTATCAGCACTGACAGTTCATCATTTTTACTTCATCATCGCTCAGTACGTTGCTCTCAGGTTGGGACGCGCTGCCACCAGGGCGGTCAGCCATCTTCGCTATCAGTTAAAGGCTGATTTTGCAGGCAGGTATTATCTGCTTGAGCAAAACATGCAGCCCATAGATCACAATGGTGATAATGACTGTAAAGAAGGAATTTCATGGCAGATTGTCTACATGTTCATTAAAAGTCAACTTTAGAGTAAAGTCAACGAGAGTTCTCCATTATAGTAATTTAGCAGATTTTATCATTCAATAAATGGTACGTTTAGGGAATCGCACATTTTGCATAGACTTCGGGAACATAGTGTGGGATAAAGGAGGGAAATAGAATCTTTGCCCACAGCTTTTCAGGAATGATGTGGGGAGAATGTTGTTCTCTCTGTGGTGAATGTGGGGCCTGATCGTGCCAAAATGAATGCCACGTCCCTCAACCTTTTTCACATGTAACTCACTCTGGTCATTGCTACTTTTCATTCAAGCATAGATGTGCTGTTGTTTGCTTCAGCTGTACTCAGGATAATTGTGTATGCAATGAATAAAACTTAGAAACAATGCATATATGCAAATTAAAATATGTTTGTATTTACATATGATGATACTGGTGATACTACGGGAACTCATAAAAGTAACAGGGACCTGCCTCTCTTTGTCGTCAAAACTGTCCATAAACGATATTTAAAAAGTAACAAAGTAACAATTACAAAAAATAGAAAACATGAAAATCATATGTGATCTGATGTACGGTTATGTGGGTGAAGTGTTAAAGACTTACATTTTAAATACTATTGTCTAAATCCAGTACCAACATGTGCAAAATACCATGGGGAATTTTCCTGAGTGTCTGTGGAGATTGCCTGTTAATAGTACAAGCTAATCTTCGTCATTAGACATCATTAAAGTTCAAACTTCTGTAACGGCAAAGTAAAAATCCAGTGTGGAAAAACATCAGCCATAACTTGCAGGACCTTTGCATCTCACCACAAAATCCTTCTTACAGAAATGACCGGCATAGTTAATTTTGGGGTGTCATTATACCATTATAGCTTCGCAGAAAGAATGCACGCGTAAACAGGTGGGTGTTCTTGCACACGGCTTTCTGGCATGACATATTTTCACTGTCATCGAGCCCTCTAATCAACCCCTAATTATTCCCGGCGATTTCAGGTGAACCACTGGCGGAGTGTCTTTCACACATGACTTAATAGCTCTCTCTGTCTTGTCAGTATTGCCATTTCTTTTTACGGTGTGCTTGACTGGCTAGTGAAGGTCTTTGGACTTTTGGGTTAGGGTGAGGTGCTTGGTCGTTTTCCTCTGTAACCTCCCTGATGTCATGTACCTGTGTTCAAGAAGTTTCTTTAAGGAAGCCTTTGATACAGAGGAGGCCAGATCAGGGGGCATTTCTAGGGGCTAAGTAAAGTTTACCTGGGGCCTGACTATTTTTTTGTTTTGAAGGAAGATTAGCATCGGGGCAAAAATACTGGCTAGGCTTAAAATACTCTGAGCTAACGATGCTCATGATCCAGGTTCTTCCAAGCCTCCAATCCTAATATAACTGCAGTTGAAAACAACATTCCCTGCTTGAGATATTAGATCTCAAAACTGACTGGAAAGCCGCAGCTCAGAGCAGGTGGTATAGAGGCCAAGGGCAAAATGTGAAACCTGGAGGTTAAGGTTGCAAGTCCCTGATTCACTATTGGTATATAACTGAAACATTGCCTAATCAGATAATTAACAAAAAAGAACGAAATGATTGTGTTTGCATGACAATATGTGTTATGGATGATTCAAAGATGAAAACGTCGTCCCTGAAGATTGAGGACTTGTTTTATTACATTTAAACCATTAGTACTGACACTAAGCTTTGCATTTTATGTCAGTGACCCAGACATTAATCATTTTACACAACCATAGATCATGCCGAATTCAGGGTCTGCGTCCTTTTCAGGTCGCATTTGAAGAGCAAATGCTTCACTGAGGTGCGACGAAGCTGTCCCATTTCTAAGGCTCCTTCAAATGCAGCCAAGAACTGCATCCCTTTGCCGTGTTGGGAAAGATCCACCTAATAGATCCTTCACAGCCCAAAATATCCCAAGATTCATTGCATGGACCTTCAAAGGATAAAGCCTATATGCAGACCCCGAATTCGGACACAGCGGTAGAGTAACTCTTAGGTTATGGTGAATGACACATGAAAACTGTTACACATGTTAGTGTTGGATGTTTTCCACCAACTGAACGTAATTGATTGATTGCTTTGCACCTGCTTGGTCTACTAATCAGAAACATGCCTTAAGAAGGGAGGTTTGTTCAAAGTGCGAGTTTAGTCAGTAACCGTGGGCTGGAGCAGCTGCCTGTAGTTTCATAGGCTTTATAGCTGATGAATTTGTGTTTTGTTTTGTTATTTTATCACTTCACTCATCTTACTCATTTCGGTACTAGATTATTTGTTCAGCCCTGAAGTCCAGCTTTCCTCTTAACAGGACTGAAGTCACCAGCTAGCATTGTAACGCACTCTGTGTGCTGTGCTGTGCTGGGCCTGTGCACCTAACTGTGCTTTATGTATGTGCACCTGTGAGAGAAATTATCCTATCGCTGAGGAATAGACTTCAGGTGACATTTGAAACCTTAAGTGCTCTAGCAGTGTGAGGACAGTTTGTCATCGACGGCGTCCAGGATTTCCCTCCTTCCTGCCACCTCTCTCTCTGACCCCTAACAAGGAATCCCCCCCCCCACCCCCGACCCACCCACCCACCCAGTTTTACAGAATAATAGTGTGCCTATATTGTACACCTTTGTCTCAGATGTGAGATAATCAAGGACTTCAAGACAACCTGAGACTTGTTAGTAACTGCAGGGGAAAATGACGTCTGATTACGGACTTGAGAACTAGAGCTTTTTCATTGACATGGTTGTTGCTCTTCACTCTTTGTGGAGATTCTCTGGTAAAATTGCTTTTGATCCCTACTGAAGTGTTGTTTTTTTTTCGACTGATGATGCAATGGAACAGAATTATTGTTCTAAAATGCCAGAGTGGGTTCAGACAGCACATCATGCAAAGTGTAACAGTAAAATACTGGAAACTTCTGAAATCCTAATGTAGCATCACAGAAATAGTGCACAAATTAGCAAGTTTTTTTGCTCAGGACCAGAAAAGAAATACAATCCATGATCTACTGCATAATTAAACAGTTGAGATTCTGCTAACTCCCCTTCATCAATAGCCTTTTAGGTTTTCATAGAAATCCATTTTTAGGCAATACCAACTTCCACATATCTGGGCGAACAGGCAAACTTCCATGAAAATATATGGTTTATATGGATAAAACTAAGTGGATTTAACGAGGACAGCTTATTTATTTTCCTGGGTATTAGAAAATGGGAAAGGCATCGCGGAGTAATAAAGCACAGCTGAAACAATTATTAAATACTTGAGTATTTGATACAGGTTTTGATTGTGTTATAATACGCTGTTTAAGGGTGTTTCTTTAATAGGCTATATTAGTTTCGTCAGAACTCAATGGCTGCGATAAAATGGATTCTATCACACATAAATTGGGTAATTTTAACAAAGTTGATAAAACAAATAAATCGCTTTAAACCTTTTTTCCAGTTTTGTTTTGCTTGCTTACGCTTCACCTTCACTTTTGTTTTCATAGCTCGCGCTAAACGCCATTACACGGAAAAAACGGATCTTACGGCCGCGGTGCGAACTGCTCATAGAAAAACTTTCAAAAGTCATTTTCAAATGGAAACAAATAATCTGACGACAAGCTTGTTGGTTTGATTTACAAACATATATTTTTTATTTTTCAGCCAAATACGGAAGGTTCATCAACAATACTAGGTTACGCGGTATGCTGCAGTTTCTGTATTTTCGTTCGTTATGTGATAATAGTATGAGGGCCGCTAATTGTTTCTGTGTACTGAAATAATAATAACAAATATTCAAATAATTAAATCATTCAAACATCCATCCCTATATTCCCGTGTCAAATATCGTAATAAATACACATTATTTAAAGATTGATATTATTTTAGAATTATATGATAATTCGTTAACAAGTTATTCGTAATTGCGTGAGAAATAATCAGTTGGATGAGAAAATATTAGATTCTTTTAATCAACTAGCATTTTGAGTATTTGTGTATACACACATTTCATATACAATTAAGATTTACGAAAATATTTTACAGTGAAATATGGTTATATAGACAGAGAATACCCAAGCTCTTCCGTAACAATGATTAGTGTTAAGATATAAAACAAGAAATATAATTTTACTGCATTATTAGAAGCTGAGGTTATTATTATTATTGTTATTATTGTTATTATTATTATTATTATTATTATTGTCTTGTGCATAACTTTCCTGGATATTTTATGTTCTAACGAGTTTTATACATCACATTTATTGTTATTATGGACAGCGGCGTAACAATGTTTATCTTTCTTATACATCCGTCACCACTAACACTTCCAACGTCACTGTACCCAGAATGCTCCAGGCTGCTGATAACTCGTGGTCGGGCGTGCTGACAGGTGTCAATGGGAGGCGTATCTCTTTGGCTCCCTGTCTGACAATAAACCCTCCTATACAGTTACCTTCGGTAGCTGTGTGCTTCCCTCAAAACCGTGATCTGCCGAATACAGCGAACTGACTCACAAATGAAATCTTGCGGTTTGAACCAGGGGAAATACACTTGTTCTCTTAGGCAAATACTAACATCGCACATGTAGCTAGAACAATGGAACATGCGTTTAAAATTAGGACCTACGCTGCGTGTACGGCGCCTGCTGCATTATCTTTGTCTGGTTTGACTGGTGACGTCTTAACGCAGTTACCTGGCGAAGAATAGACTTATCACGCTGAGCCAACTGAAAGATATCTCTACCCTCAGCATAGGCGATGACAATTCTGTCTTTTTGGGACACATTGCTGTTCCAGTGTTCATTTAACACACATTTAACATAAAACTGTCTGGGATTTTATCATCCTTACTCCGCTCTCACTTAATGAGTTTTAATTACTCCATACCTTCAGAAAATAATACTCTATAAATATATCTTATTTTGGTGTGTATCTATAGATACGTTCCCGTAATGTTCCGCGTGATCTGAGTGGACGGGGTAATTTCAAATTAAATTTCTTTTAACAATAATGTGGATTTCGTGTTGTAATTCCCGACCTGAAAATAGGGAAATGTGTTTTAATAGGCCTACTATATTCTGAGATGCAGAATTACTATCAAAGCACATTAATTAATACACACGCAATGAGTGTCCTATGATGGGTTCTGCATGTTGCTAAATGTTTTGTAACATCCTGTTTGGTTCATATATATGGACTGAAAATCTAATATTTCATTAGAGGATGTTTAGAAAGGTAAATTAATTTAGGAAAACAATCTCATTGTATGAATAATTTTTTTTTTAGCTTTCAATGAATCATATTAATTTTTTTCTTCATATTTTTTATTTCTCAAGTGTTGAGAGTAGAAATGCAACCTATAGTACTGTACTTTTCAGGTTTACTAAGCTGATGTCGCCCTAAATAACGATATACAATCGACCTGTTAATTATTACATAATTGAGATAATCAACGGCGTTTCGCCTGGCACGCAGTTCGGTCCTGCAACCAATAACCCCGCCCCTTTCCAAGCCCCCTACCTCAGAATTATATTGACCACACAATTAATTTTTGCTTTCGCTGCTGCCTAGTAGTTAATACATGTTACATGCCAATCTCCCTACGACTAAATTCCGCCTTTTTCCTGACATTTCTTTCATGTAGCATATTTTCACCCATTTTCCCTGTTCATTTCAAAACCCGTTTAGGAGACGTAATACAGTTATTATTCTTATGGTATTTCATAACTTGACCTAAAAACCGACATTCATATATGTACAAATAACTGTTCAATGTGCTTTTGGCTGTGCGCAGACACACAGGCGGTATAGAGCTTTGGCTTACTTACATCACTGAACATTTTGGTTCAAATAAATGCTTTGCTTGTTTTATTTATTTAATTTATATATTTACAGAGCAGCTACTTTGGAAACATCACCACGTGTCATACCCAGTCGGTTTCCTAGTTATTTCTCCGTCTTCTGAGTGAGATTGACTCCTACGCTGCACCTTTAAATTCTTTTTTATTGTAAAATCTCTTCAGTTCGTTTAAATATTTTCGAATAAATGCCTAACAAGTAGCACATGTAAAACTGGCGAGACTGGGCCGATCTGAAACTCATTAGTTTATACGAATGCATATCTTTTTTTAAAAAAAAAAATAATGATAGCAATCCTCCTTGGACTTCAGCGCATATAATTTGCGACTATCCAAAATCCTCCGAGTCATACATTCCTAGATCTGTAATGAATTATAGTAAATTACGCTTATGATCGGCCGCTTGCCACTTCTTCGCAAAACTCGAAACTCAGATATCATCACTTGAGGCGCCGAAAACGGCAAGCCCCATTAAGTGTATTTTTTGGAAGCTGGCTCGGACAGGAAAGCATATGGTACCTTAGCGAAAATAAAGCCACTTCTGCGGGGAATGCTACTATACTCTTCAACAATTAACGATCTTTATCGTTATCCTTGATTATTAAACCAACACACTGATCAGAAATCTATCTCGTGCTGTAAATTATCCAGAATCGCCACGTTTTGTTCTACCTCATGTTTTTCTTCAAGTCCTATCAGTCCAAGAATAGCGTAATCAGAACTCAGTTATCCCTTAGGTTACCTAAAATACCCCCACGTAAATAATTCGGACATTGTCATGATGTCTGAGTTGCCTTTATTCAGCACATTTACAAATGATTTATAAAAATATATAACTAAAGCCTTTGTAAATATGTTACATTTACAGTTGCTAACTTTGTTCACATCGTCGACCTTGCTGTTTTGTATTTTTTGCACAAACCAGAATTTTAGTAATAGAGAAAAGGTAGGGCTTTTTATGATACAATGCGATAAGTCAATGAAATTCTTTATTGTGTACGGCATTCTATGTGACAGTTCTTGAAATTTCGATTTCACAATTTTTTTAAAAAATATATGTGTATAAGTTTAATGAGATGATGGAATAAACTACCAACCACCAACACCTATTATCGAGAGAAAGCTACGACACAGTTATACATCCTCTTTGTAATTTTACACTAATTCTGTTTCAGACGAAGGCTTCACTGGGAAGGCTGTATTGTATGCGCATGCGTCAGGACAGTAAGCTAAATGGGCCCTACCTACAGTTAACACTTCAACTGGCAAATCATAAATACAGTGCTTTCACTTACTGTTTGAATTCTTGAAATGCGCTCAACTAAATAAGGGTCTGCTGCATAATATGATTTTAAGTTCCTGGTGTGGCTGCAATGACGTCTCTGGGTTATGACGATGAGGTAGGAAGACTCAGTCCATGTACGCTGTTCAGCGCCTCGTGGTGTTGCTTGCTTAAAGGACTGGGTGGTTTTCTGTCTTCTGCAGAACACAAACATGAGAGGTGTTTTAAATGACAAGTAAGCCATAACTCTTCGTCTATAATTAATATACACCTATAACTCCAAGTAATACTGCTACTGCCACACACGCACACACACGATACACGTATAGGAGACTGCTAAGACAAGTGCTATCAAATACAGCACGATCAACGTGACTGAACACGTTACGGTGCAGTTTTAGCAAGTGATGAGTGGCGCCCTTATTAATAATAGTTCTTCTGCTAGATGATATTAAGTAACACAAAGCTTATTCAAGTCAATAAATTTCCATGGAAACATTCGCCTTGCAATTCAATGTATATTTGCGGTAGCGGAGAGTAGAGGGGCGGCAAAATGCCTACGCGTGTTTTGTCTAATTTATGGAATTATCATTTCCACTGTTACAAAAAATGCATTTTAACTGACATTCTGTAAGTGTTTACCTTAATAATCAATAAGGCTGTTAGATATGCAAGGCATGAACCGGATGGACACGGTGCCTCAGAATCCCGTAATCATCCATTGAAAATACGTAACAGTTCGTTACATAGAAGATGAAAAATGCAAAAGTAAGAATTTCCAATCTCCAGTCTTTTTATTTATTGCCCCTCCGTCCATATTTATCGAAATACTCGCCAATTCCTACAGTTGCGATAATCACTTATCACCCTAATAATGAATTTATCAGAACGACCACCTACTGCATCAATAATTTCTAATTCCTTCGATTGAAATATTGACGGATTAAAATATTTTGAAACAGTTTGATAGTGTATCATTGTAAGTTTTTTAACAGGCAAGTATATGGACATGTAAAAGAAAATGAAGATTTCAATAAATTTGTCAAAATTAAATACTGTACGATATTTAGATTGAAGAACCCATGACGCTTAAAAATAGCCTGTGGTCTACTTAGTTATCTATTGATATTAATCAGTGCAAATTGGCATAGAAAATGACGTTTAGAATATCTTGCCTCTTCAAAATAGCTTCCCGACACGGAACATTTGTTTGAGAGATAAGTAGACTTTATAACAGACAAATGACGATGACATTCAAGGACTGAAAATGATGTATATTCGCCACTGAATGGACAAATTATCTTTCGGAAACATTTTATAACTTATTATTGTGAAGGTTTAATGACGTGTATAAGGGGAAGGTGCAGTCACATTAACTGGAGGATGCATAGGCTATATGTTACCTAGGCCCAGTTCATGCTTCGAAGAGCTCGTAGTATTTTTACAATATTTAATTCTGAGCATTTTGGGGCACTAAGCAGCAGAAACAAGACGTGCACATTTCTTTCTATTAAGAAATAAGTAACTTCCAAAGCATTATTGAAAACAAAATATTAAAAAATAACTTTGTTTTTGATGGTAAGATTGTGTTACGCTTACAATAATAAATGTAATTTTATTTTCTTAAATGTATTAGGCCATATGCAGACTATATTTAGGGCACTTAAGCCCTAAATGTTTTGTCTAAAAAATAAGTATTTTAAAACCATTCAGCGATTTGTCCCGTATTTAGGTATAGATCTATATATTTAGTATAATCTAATCGCAACTCCACCTCCCCCCCCCCCAACACACACACACATACACCATTGTCAAATTTATTCGTGCAGGTCGTGTATTAACCCACCAAGGGTCAAATCCCAGAATTGCCTGTCTTCGTGGTATTTCATACCCAGCATTAACTGAACATCTATGTAACTGCAATCGCATCAAACGAAAGATGTGACACCGAAAAGCCAGCTGACAACGTTTTCCCATTCCGCTATCACACGCTATTAAGCAGAACGTGGCCTACCGTCTCGTGGTGGGTGCTTGAATACCACCGGAGAGTGGATCTCGCCCCCGTGCATCGTCATCCCACTTCCGGGGTGGGACAGGCCTGCACCCTGAGACTGCCAGTGCCCCGGGGTCACGTAGCTGCCAGCCGGCCCGCTATAAACCCCGTACTGATTTGACGGAGAATAGGCGCAAGCTGACACGTAACTGGATAGAGTTGATGATTGCTAGGGATTCAACAGAAAAAGAAATAAAAGTATTAAAGCAATACTCCAATGCAAGGATGCAAGTCAGTTCGATTTAATATGTATTAACGTAATTTATGAATTTAACTTATTCTTCGGTTGTATATGGCGAGAAAATAAGATTCTTGTGTGAGATAAAAATGGGCTTGTAAATAATCCCTCCCAGGGGAGTTTCTAGCTGTTGAATGGAGCAGGGGGCTAAGTCAAGTTTACCTGGGGTCTGACTGTTTTGTTTTTGAAGGAAGATTAGCATCGGGGCTAAAATACCCCGAGTGATCGGACCTAACGACGTATATGAACCCTCCCATACATAGACCAAAAAAAAAAAACGACGCACATCATGTGTCGTTGATACTGCAGTTAACGTTAGCGTCGCATCAGCAGCTCACCTGCGGGTATTTGATATCGGCGTCAATAGCTGATTTGTCGATTCCGTTGACACCGTGAGAAGATGGGAAACCTGTTCTGTTTACAGCACCCCAGTCCTCCATTTTCGTAGGATACCCATCAGCTCCAGCAATCGCTGTTAAAAAAGCAGCAGCTTTTAAGATTTAAAATCATATAGTAGCTGCAGTCCAAATTTCGGGTTACACCAAGCATATTAAAACGCGATTAACGTTGACATATAATTGGCAAGAATTTATCTGGTAACAAGGGAACAATTTTTGTGTGTTTTGAACGATATACTGTATTGTCCTGTGTCTTTAATTTAGCATAATGAACATCAAAGATTTAATATAATCCATTTGTTATTTTGCATATCATTATTCCATTTTTCACGGCCCTACTGCTGATTCATTTTACTTCAATAATAAAAAGTATGTAACAGTCAAATGGATACATCTACTAACTTTCATATTTTTTAAATAACGTATCACGTTGTAAATAAAAATAGGCCCAGGCGTTGTAATGTCGTGTATAATTTGTTGTACAAAATTATAAATTACTGGCGTTCTAAATGATTTATTGTAATATCTAATATTAATGAAAGTTTTAATTCATACTAATATGCGTTACGTTTAGCACTTTCTGATTTCTTTTACATGGCAGTCTATTTTTGGGCTGGAAACAAATATATCAAAACAAGCAAAAGTTCCTCACCTTCGAGCGAGTGTTAAACTTGATTCCCAACACGAATAAAATGTTATATGAAAAAAAGCACGTCAAATTAACATGTGTTCATTTTTTCCAGTCTGTTGAAGGATGATTACATCGTGTTAAGTAACAGGCCTACACTACAAATCCTGATCTGTAATCTTAAAATTTTTTGCCTTAATCGAGCATTACATAATTTTATGTGTGTGATCAATACACTTCGCAAATTATTCTCAATTATTATTATTATTATTATTATTATTATTATTATTATCAATAATAATAATAATAACAACAACAATAATAATAATAAACGGTGTTGCATTTTTTCCTTTTATTTTGTTATTTAATTGTAATGTATTGTTGCAAAATTAACACAGAACTGACGAAAAAGCAAAACTTAAATAGAAGATTTTACAAACCTGCGGGATCCATGAAGGCTCTTATACCTAAAATGTTGCTGACAGTGTGTGCCGAGGGCCAGGCTCTCGATAAGCTAACGTGTCCCGCCGTGACGGGCACTCCAGGGGGATTCCCAGTCGGTGACATCGTATTTGGGTACGAATATGGGTAAATGTGGTTATAGGACAGAGCAGTCTGTGGGGGTGGATGCTTTCCACTTTCATACTGGTTCGGTTGAGAGAGATTTCCAATCTTGTTCCTTAAAATGCGGCTTATCGAGCTGACGGAGGGAACGTTGTACTTGTCACAAACACCGTCTGCAAGAAGCCTGTCCCGGATCTCCCAGGCGAAAATCCCCGGGTCGCCTTGTTTGTATTCCCTTATGTTTTTCACCACATTCGGAGTTGTGACCCGGGGTTTGCTTCCTCCGATGGCTCCAGGTAAAATGGAGCCGGTTTCGTTGTACCTAGCCAGGATCTTGCTCACACAGCCGTGGGAGACCCGGAGTTGTCTACTGATGTCACAGGGTCGTATTCCGAGTTGAGCCAGTTCCACGATTCTCAGGCGTATAGCGTTAGGCAGGGGTCTTCCATTAACAAACACGCCGCCTAACTGGTTTACCTCGCCATAGGTTTGCTCTATAAAAGAAGAAACAGATAAGCCGAAACAGCATAAAAACAATATTCTGGCGGAAAAGGTACGAAAAATGAACACGGAATGACCAATTCCAACAATAAGATCTTGAGAAAATGGCGTTCGTATAGAAAAGCTTGTAAAAAATCAATTAAAATCTCTAAAGTTGTGGCTTTATATGTTTCCCTGTACACTCACATTTTCATTTCAGATTCCGATAAAAGAACAGTGTCATTTAAGTTGTCCATTTCGAAATGATATATAAAATTTTATGCGCGATTCAGTGTTTGGTCTGTACCACCACGTTAAAGTGCACTATGCATGCACGATGTTTAACTTAAATTCAAGAACCGAAACACGCAGTAAGTGTTGTAACACATTAAAAGTCAACCCAATTTCAAACTTAATTTTGTATCTGGTATTTCTGCATGCATCTTGCACAAGTGCCAGTTCCATCACCTTTCTGTCAGTGATGCATGTGGAGGTAGACGAAGCTTACCCATCTGCTTGCCTTTCGAGATGCTTTCTTGGGAATATTTGTCCTTTAATGGCTGAACGCGCTGAGACTCCAGCTTGCAAGGGCAAAAACAACGAGGCGAGCTTTCAGCTGATCCGAGCTCAGCGCTTGCCTCTCACTTTTGTCGGGGTGAAAATAGCTGTGCGGAATACAGGCGCTGAAGCGATCCTCATCCGATAGAGGGAAATTTGCCTATTCCGGAGGCTGAAGTTCGGTCGGATTAATTTTACGCGTCCTCCACGTCAATCTCGCTGGTTACGCTGGAAGCCCTGGTTTGATTTCATTGGTCCACTCGACAGTGGATAGGCTGCTCCACATATGTCTCATCCGGTATGTGCAATTTAACCTCTCTGTGCATTTCACACCGGGGAAGTGACAGCAACGTCAGACTTGGCTCGAGCGTGTACTTGTAAATTAGAAGAAAGTTAGCTAGTTTTAAATTAGGAGGAAATGTAAAATTGTGGACAGTCTTTGCGGTTTCGATGCCCGACCATAAATCAAGCATAATAAAATACCTGACAGTAATATGACCACATTACAAACATCCAATTATTTGCTAAATAACTTTTCATTATAACATACCAGCTATATTCTAATGATATTGGTGATAACTTTAATCGGGATGCTTATTAAATCTTTAATTCAAATGCTTGAATTTTTATCAGACTGTCATCGAGATAAACCTAACATACAACTCCAGTGTCCAAAAGCAACGGATTAAATGTTGCATTTATGGCTACAAAAATCACTTTTTTTTTTTCTTTTTTTTTTTTTAACAAATCACCAGGTAAAATGCATTCCCTCTAGGGGCGTTCGCAGTCTGCAGATGTTTTAACATCTGTAGCATTCTCCCTGTGTAAATTGTCTCTAGTGACATTGGTGTGAAACATTTTCGCACAATTATAACACATAAGGCGCGATTATGAAATATTACGTTCTACATCACAATCCACATTCTCACGGCATGTGACAATGCTCAAGCTAATGATCACAGATATTGACTTTTTGACTGGAATAACTGTAACTAGCGCTGACATTGAATAAAAATGTTCAATTTTAATGTTTCCAATTTATCCACTTTATTCAATAACTTCCACATTCTTTTGTAGGCCTACATATTTCGTAACTTAGTACAGTTTAAGGAACCGTCTGCAGAAGTTATGTGATATATTTGTTCGCTACTGGGTCACCAATGCTAATTCATATGTTCATTGCTTAAAATGACCCCGTGTTATGTCTGGAATGTACACCCATTTTGCATGCAATGCGCTTGGGCGATTGACATGAATGTATTGAGTAAATTCCAATACTAAGAAACAGCGCAGCACGCGGGCAGGGCTTCACGTGAAAGTCAAGAAAGTCTCATTTATACCCTCGCAAAAAGTCACTTGTAAAAGTTAATAGTCGAACTAGCCGTGACCAGGTGCCGTGTCCAGTCATTTTCGGTTATTCTTTACATAATGTCATGCAGAAAACGCATACAGGAAAGATACACAGGTTAAAACAGAGTAAAACCACTGTTTATTATTGTTAATTCAACACTCCGTGTATATACGTAATGGTTAATAGTAAACATAATCATATAAATTAATTTATGCTTAAACATCATCCACAATAGCTATACCATATTTTCCTTGTATTTTTGAGTGGGAAAACAACCAGTATAAAAGATCCCGTCAGTCGCTAAATTCTTGTTAATTCTCCTGAATCAAAATTATATTTTATCATTTTACACAGAGTGCATTTGCTGTGAATTTAGTGTGTACATGAAACGGTATTAAATACTTTTGCGTCAAGGACCAAATAACAGCAGAGTCGCCCCCGTCTGGGGTGCCCCGATATTGCAGTGTTAGCTTTCTTTCTTCTGCAAAACAAAAAAAAAAAGAGTTGAAACAATGTCGTACTGAAATGGGTTTATGTTACCTAAGGACAGGTTTTATGTTTGAAAGGAGAAAGGATCATACGCATCCAGCGATCTATCAGGTATTATTGCGATTATTTTCCCCACTTCTTTCTGTATTGACAATAAATACACCAGACTGAAATGTTGTTTTTTGTTTTAAGGCTAAACCATGTGGAGTCAAACGCAGAACTTTACAAACTCTAAGCACATGCAGTATCCAGCGTAATCTGGAATGTTTGCTAAAACGCTGAATTGTAAAATACGTTTCCTATAACCCAGCGTAGTAACATGTACGCTTCTTGTTAGTTTTTTTTTTCTTTTCATTTGAATGCCATTTCGCGGACGTTCTGATACACTGCTGCCTTTATGGCAGTGAAAATATTGATGTCACGGGGCTGCCGGGAGGAGATTACATTTAAGTAAATATTAATATGGCGAAGTACATTTGATGTAAACCTGTTGTAAAAAAAAGAGGAATGATGAAACGTTTTCGGGCAGTTGCTACTTTTAAAAATGTAAAGTGTTAACGATGGAACCTAATGATCATTTTGTACTTCACACTGTAGGATTTTTGAAATTAAAAAACAAAACAAATTCAGTTTAAATGTTTTCTTTTAGTGTTTGTCCTGCGCTGCTATGCATAAAAAGAATATGCTTCTAATTCTGTAATATCTAAAATCGTCAAAACTCCCAAGCATTTGCATTTTAATTACCTGTATTTGTAGTGTACTTCCCTCATATGTGTACTTCGTATATATACTGCAGTTAGTTTATGTAAATCAAACTATTACTTTATATGGGTTTTTTCCCTCGAAATCTATGTTGGATTTAGTTTTATTTAGAAGCAAAACAAGTAATAAAATAAAAATAAAATTCAATCCGTTCTTCTGTAGCAAATTAATCTGTAATTTATTTGCATTAATCGGACTGGTCACATTTTAATCGATTTTGTATATATTGTATATTTACTGCGTTATGTCCTTAATTATATGGTTTGAGATTTCATAGATTTAACAGTCTAACTGTGTATAGTTTCCCATAATACGCATACATGGTAAAGTATGTCACGCGTAAGTGTTTGTAAATTGGGTATTTTAGACACAGATGTAATTCACAATAAAATGTCACACTATCGAAACATTTACATTTTTATTTTAACTGTAACATAACAAAGACAGTAACTTTTTATGTCAATTAGTGATTTAATTTAACAAAACTAAAAACAAATTAATGAAATAATAATAATGTATGTATGTATCAATGCACATAGATGAATGCATGCATGTAGGCCTATGTATGTATGCCTGTGTGCATGTATGTACGTATGAATGTACGTATTATTATTATTATTATTATTATATGACAAATGATGCATAAGAGCGGTTTGAAATTTGCGGATAACCGAGTCGTACAACAATAAAAAAACAGCCTATATTTGAAAGTGACAAACATTAAGGGACCGAAATTTCGGTGTAAAAAGTGACGGCCGTGTGATGACGTAAAATATTCTCGCAGATTTCAGTTTAATGTTAATTACTGCTCTTATGGCGATGATACCAGAACAGTCACTGAAAAAATACGTAATACGTTTAAATGTCTCTGCATGATTACTTTATATTCCTGATTTTATGTTTGTGCATGATTTTTAATTTATAAGCTATATGTATAGTTTTAGTGAAATGCACCGTGAAAATCATTAAGAACCATACCTGTATGATAGAGCTGTTAAGTAGGCCTACTTCAAATAGGTACAATATAAGATTTCTATTTTTTTTCATCATTGAACCATGGCAACATTTCCTTTAGATCTGAAAGTAAAATTTAAATGTTCGGGCACCGTATCATGGAATAGCCCATGCTAAGATATGCGGTAGCTAGTGTTTCAATTCATCTGCCCATCTTCTGAAGACCTGGGTGGCTGTCGGGGTGATAACTGTGAACAATAACTAAGAAAAGAAAGAAAAAAAAACCCGCGAGGTCTGACTCCAGGACTGGAGCACAACGGTCTCAGGAGAGACCACAGTTTCACGGCATGACATGCCTGTAGTGACTGCCAGGGTGCAACTAAGGAGGAAGCGGGGGTTCAGTTTTCCGGACGACTCGCAGTGCCCCATGTCTTAGCGCTCGTGCATGTTTTGTTTCAAAAGCGCGGTGGGGGTGCACTTGTCAGGCCGTCTGATGTTTAAATACATGGCATGTGAGAGAACACCATGGCTGATTGAATGTTGGTGTGTGTCTCTTCCGTGGCTGCATGCGATGGAGTATGTCAGAGTTCCACTTCCAGCGCCCCCTCCTCCTGCGTGTACTTAAGTGTAACAGGACTCTACTGTGTACTAATGCCATCTTAAAGCAGCTTCTCTACTAAACGCAGTGTATATCGGCCCTGTATGGATCCAGGGAACTAATCGGTACATAAGTTTAGTCATAAGTATGCATGAAGAATAGTATTATATATATATATAGATATATAATAACGATGTCGAACGTTTGTTTCAAATGCACTATATATTTTTTTTTCATTTTTAATGAGAAAAATGCCATGAAAATGGTTCATTTGGTTGTACAGGGATGACGCTACAAATGTATCCAACTGTTTGTCTTCGTCTATAGCTGTTCTTCCAGTTTGGATAATGTGACATCACCGACGTGCTCAGCCCAATCTCAGATTGCTTCTGGTATCATTCAGATTATCAAATTAAACTTTATGGAAGATTTTACAATGGCATTGTAGGCCTTGAAAAACAGCGGAGATGATGTGCAGTAGCCTAGAGATATCAGTTTTATACCGCTTATGTCACTACAGAATGCCAGAAGTAACCTACATCCGTATATTTTTGTTGGCACTTACTGTTTTATCTCATCATTAATCTAGCGCTATATATTAATATCGGGGAGAAGATACAATGCTGTTGGTGACTGTGTAGTTCATGGTTCTTCGACGTATGCTCCTTGTCTCCAAACAATTCCCGGATTTCGAGAAGGCTAGGTTATGGATGACGCTGCATTTCTTGTTCTTGTGGTTATTGAGACAGCAGCACAATGCGCTGCTGACCGTAATATGATATATATGGTGACGGGATTATGGTCACCTGAAGATAATTACATTATTCCATTTAAAATTTATGCGCCAGTGGTCTAGCAACGTGGAATTTGATTTACTTATTGGTGCCGCGAGAAACCACCGGCAGAATAGGAGAGGGTTACCACATTCAAATGATTATCTAAATGAGGCTTCTTACGGGTAAAGGCCGCTGTATGCCGGGTCATTAAGGGCCACGTGACATCCGTACACTAACCCACCTTCAGACAAATAATTTATTTTCAGTATTTACAACGGTCGTGATAGTCATAATAATAGCACCAGCAACAACGTAATGCCGAAACACATATTCCTAGAAAAGCGTTTAAGCTGCATAGACAAAAATAGTCAGATGGTGTGACGACGCAGGAAGCGCAAAATGATCTGAATTTAAATTAGTAACACCGTCAAATATTTAATTAGAACAGCTGAGTAAAGAAACACGTTATGCATACATGTGTGTGGGTATATATACGCTTTTAAGAATTGCATTTAAGTAGCCATAATATTGCTCGATATATATCTATGCGTGTGTGCGCGCGCATAATTACTAATTTTGATTATTTGAATATGCTTGGTGTATCTTTCCCTCAGCACCGAGGAATGTTACCGCATCCATACTTAAATGCAATTCTTAAAACACTCCAGTTACAATTACATGATTTGGAAATGTTTCCATACTTCAACATTCAGTTGGATTTTTTTTTTAAATATCATGGCTTCAGTGTAAAAGAAATTAATATAGATAGCAAGTTTATTGTATTTTTATTATTTACATTATTTTTCTGCAGACATTTAATATTATTTGTACAGCTCAATAAAAGGTGAACATTTTACAGAATATTTTGCAAACTACGATTTTAAAAATAATGTATTTCTCAACTAAACCGAATAACTGTGAAATATAATTCTATAATTTTTGGTTAAATTATACAATGAATGACACAATGCTTGTTGAGGGATTGTTTTCGAGAAATAGCCTTGGCAATGGATTAAAAAGTATTAAAATGTCAATTTTAGCAACTTATGTGTAGTCAATAGGTTACATGCATGTAATCCTTAAGATATTTTTGGATGTATTCAACGGAAAGAACCGTAATTTCCAATATCAATATACACATAGATGCAGCCATTTCATTTTTCGAAATTACTTTAAACTGTATATTTCACCTTGCTTGTCTCGTCTTATAAATTGACTGTTAAAAGCGCCTACTAGTACTAGCAATTATTTAAACCATAAACTGCTTAATACAGGCGAGTTGGATGTAAAGCAAACGAACCATCTTATTCAAAAGATAAATGTAGACGAAGAAATTGTTTCTGTTTCAATGGCGTTTCTTGAAATAATTGATGCCTATAATACTTTTTCTGTCATATGGTTTCTCGTGTTTTCAATTTTCTTTTTTTCGGAAGGGCCATTTTCCCCCATTGAAGACACGTTGCGCCTTCGGTTTTGATTTAGTGTTTGTGAGTTTTGCGGTCTCAGTGCCTAGTATGGAAATTATTACGCAAGGTCCAGATGACCGTGCGCGAGGGTCTAACATTAAACGTAAAGAACAAAAACCGCATCGTGATCGTCTTTTATGATGAATCTACATTTGTTATCACATATCTTCGGAGGCGAATTATTTGTGAATGTTTCAAGTAAGGCCATTTTTGTCCATCGAAACACGGTCATTTGGTTTAGGCATCAACGTTTACATTAAAATGTCATTAATTCTATTTTCTCCAAAAAGATATTCCATCATTGTACACATTATAACAAATAAAATAATTGTAGCGTTATTCATTGTCACCATGGCTCATTATTACTATTGTTATTGTTGATCATGTTGAAGTTACATTTTCCACATTTCAATATTTGGAATAAATACAAACTTTTCTTGTACGAAGAGAGTAGTTTTGCATTTGAACACTATGCGACAATATTACATATTCATTGAACATCCATACGAGCAGTTTCTTTCTTTAAAAAGCATGCTCTAAATCCAAAATGTTTTCACGGGTTTTGCTCATGTCCATTCGTAAATTGGGTCAATGTCAGGACTCCCCCAGCTAGGTGCTGACAGAAAGCTTCACCTTGACGTTGCGGCTTTGCGTCCACGTCCTTTCTGGTGTCCGTTGCAGAGGTGCCGGTTTATTTGCTCCGTTTCTAACTTTAGGACACGCTTGTTAGAGTGCTGGAAACCTCCGAGCTGAGGGGGGTTTTATAGCCGGCGACCCGCGCTGCGGGGTCCGCACTGCGTTAATGAGACGGCATAGTTCAAGCCGGGCAACAGCGCACTTAAACTGGAGGTAATTGGTGGTGACCTTTACGAAACACGGAGGAGTGTAGTCTAAGTATTAGAAACAAGAACTTCATTAATACACGTGCAGTTTTTTTTATCACGCTGTCAAGCTCTAATATAATATTTCTGACTGTCCGTAGCTCTCCTTGCCATGTCGGACGTCAAGCATGCCTTTTATGAGCAGGAAATCCTGGACTGGATCGCCAGATCACTTTGCCATACTATTACTACTATAGCTGACCTTTGATTGTGGGTGGGGGTGATTTCATTTTATATTTGTTATGAAGTTAAGTTATTATAATAGGCCTGAAAAGCAACAGAGGCGAAAGTGGAAAAACTGGTTGTGCCAAGTTGTCCGAGAGTTTTATGGACATCGGTCGCTTTCCCAGGCCGAAAAGGTCCACCAAACAGCAGATCTGGTCTATTCCCACAGAATTAAAATAGGTAAAATGCAAGAGGCGGTCTAGAGACAGACCACTTCTGGACCAAGTAGCTAGCTATTTAATAACTTGTGTGCACAAATTGCTAGAAATCAGATCGGCAGACATAAGAAATGTCCGGCGACTTTAGCATGTTTGAGGTTTACATTCTTATTGCAACACCCACCTGCTTGTCCCAGTAATGTGACACATTCGAATGCTTCTCCTGACTGTGACCCAAAATCATTCTCGTCTTCTTGTGCCTGTCACTGTTGTTCTCAGTGCCATTTGGTTTGATGATGCATGTGCTTAACATATCCATTAATTCCAATTAACTAAATCCTATTCTGCAATGATATGTCATTTTACTTTACAGTATCTAATGTCTAATGACATGTCTAGAGATAACTGGAGTTATTTGAGTTATGATTATTATTGTTGTTGTTGTTGTTATTGTTTGTTTGAATAATTATTTTAACATCTCTAGTTTACATAGAGGAGTCATATTTATAAAGATCCGTGGCTTTTGCCAGGTTATGACCATGAGGGTGGGAATGATCCTTTTCCAAAAAATTCCGTGTCCACATTTAATGTGTGTATATTGCATTTATTTACAAAAATAAACAGAGCTTTTGAACTGGAGTGTGGGCTTGCAATAAAAATATTTAAAATCCAAATAAAAGTCTGGGATTGATGGTAACTGAGGAATAAGTTTTCCTATATTTATACTCACTGACTCAAGGCATCTCCCCAGTAAAATGGCAGCAGAAAGTAACTGAAGTTCTAATAAACCTGGAAAGCCGTGACTGTGAGACATTGTTTCACTTGGCTGGCAGGAAGCTTGAAGCACACATGCACTTCTTGTGTCCTGTGGCAGTTTTGCTTTGCGCTCTGCTTTCGTTTTGACCATGCCGAATCTCTGACCAGTGTTGAACTGAAAGTTGGGTGTCTTTTATAACTCTAATCAATTTTTGATTGATATTGCTATAGGACTTCCTAAAGCGGTCACCGAGACTGCCTGACATGTCTCAGCTGTTTCACGGACATATGAACCAAAGTAACATACGGTGCTGGGCCATTGGTCCAGCTGGATGCTTTTATGGGACGGTTCGGATGAAGTCGCTGGATGAAGGGTAACAGGGGAGGATGTGCCTGCAGGGTCTCTGCGGGATAGTGGGAGGTCCGGCTTTTGTTTGATGGCTCGGTGTGCAGCACTGCGTCCCCAGTAACCGCAGTGACGCAGTGAGACCTTGTCCAGGCAATGATACAGCAATTCAGTGTACAGTTAAAATGTCATGATATCAAATACGTGTTATTTGTTATTTTTTATTCATCAGGACAGTAGTGATCCAGCTAATGAAAATTTAAAATTGTATTGCCGATAAATTAGCGTGTGATGTCACAGTCGGGCCTCTGAGCGAGGCCCTTAACCCCAGTCGCCCAGGGACTGTCTGATCCTGCTTTCTCAACTGTACATCACTCTGGATAATAGCATCTGTTAAATGGATAAAATGTAAAATGTAACCTTTGTTTTGTTTATGAAACCTAGTGCCAGTGCTCTGCACGCACAGCTTCCATTTTGATTCTACCTTTGTTGTGGAAGCAGTTCAGCCACGTGACACTTATGGAAACAGGCCAGCCGGCCACCCTGTGACACTTGCCCTTCCTCTTCTAGGTACTGTCTCACCCACCCACACATGCACCCAGCTGCTGCACCAAGCAGAGACACAACATCCAGCCCTAATCTTATAAGTACACAAAAATGTTGATCCATTCAACACTTTGACAGTTGATGGATGGGGAAGAAAATCCAGGGCCAGTGAAATGGTTCGCACTGAGATTCACGTCAGTGTTCAGGGAGGTGGGGAAGAACTGGCTGAAGCCTTTCAGTTAAACCAGCTCCATTTGAGTTGTATGTAGCTCGCACGCAGCGGCAGACTCAGGCTAAGGGGCGGGACAAAAAGACTAAAAGGGCACCAATTCCATGATGTGTGAACCCTCCTCCACTAGTAGAATGGTACACTCTGTATGGTGAAGTAGTTTTCATCACAAATTAAAATTATTCAACTACTTTTTTGTCAGATGCAGAAGAAACCCAGATAGCACATTATATTACACATAGAGACACCTACAGGTTTCTCACATGTACAGAAATGTCATAGTCGGGCAACGCATCTTGTTTCCTTCACAGGAAGGGCAGCCATAAGAAATATTTTTCCTCTCCATTACAAGGGCACTTCATCACGTATGCTCATTTGGAAGGGCACCCCAGAGGGCACTTCATCACGTATGCTCACTTGGAAGGGCACCCTAAAGGGCACTTCATCATGTATGCTCACTTGGAAGGGTACCCTAAAGGGCACTTCATCATGAGTGCTCACTTGGAAAGGCACCCTAAAGGGCACTTTATCACATTTTTCCTACTGGAAGGG
>JAODKE010000028.1:23633296-23648254 GCA_026779605.1 Mormyrus hasselquistii | reverse complement strand
ATTTTTTCTGTGCAGCCCGCGGACCGGTACCACATGACCCACGGCCCGGTACCGGTCCGCGGCCCGGGGGTTGGGGGGCACTGGGTTACAGTACGTGTGGAGCTTTCCCTGGCATAGAGCAGGAGGCGGTGTACAACCCGTGATTCCTGGAATAGATTTAATACGAGCTTGCACTGAATAAGAACGTATAGATATTGGATAGGTAGATGGATTATACAAGCCTTTCTGCATTATATAGTAAAAACATATTGAGTGCAATATGCTCATCTGATTTCCCGAGTTTTCCTTAGTTTATCTTGGCTAATTTAAGGACCATTGCAGTTTTCAACTTCAGCATTTCTGCCGCGACGACTTTCACAGTTTTCCTCTCACGCTGCATCTTCGTGGGTGCTATGATTGTATTGCTGTGTGTGTGTGTGAATAAATTACAGGATAAACAACCTTTGTTTTGCTAGTTTAACAGAAGCATTGAAATAAGTGTTTCTCTTCACCTTTCTAGGTTTCACTTCAAGTGAGAAAGAAACAGGATTCACTTTTTTAAAGTCAATTTGAATGGAGTTGTTATATTTACTTATAAGAATTTTCAAGCACCACTTAACTGGGAGCGTCTTGTCCTTCCTGGTGTTTTTTTTTTTGTCTTTAAATTTCATAGGTGAAAGGGCTTATAATTAATAATAATTTCACATTTCACCAGAAGGGGGCAGTCTTCTCCTGCAATTCCAAGGTGTGCTGCCTAAAAGGGAAGTACAGTAATTGACAACAGATTACGGGAGTGAGCAGCTGCTTCTCGAGAGCGTTTCACTACGACTCAAACCAATGGAAATGCAAAGAAGAAAGTCTGTGTCGTGGGTGCTTTTTATTAAAATCAGCTTACAAATCAGCTCACACAGGTACATGCACTTAGGAAGACGTCACGCCACCAATCAACTCTCCTCGTCATCCTCATCCGTTCAAGGGTGTAGTGGTATTAACAGTCTCATTGCACATCCATTTTTAACCTGCCTGAAGATAACAAATAAACTGAATGTTAATATAAGGGGCAGACTAACCTGATAACGATTATTGGGCCAGTCTGCAGGATAAATGGAATATTTTAGTACTCATACAGCTTGATACAGACGTTCATGTAACTTGCTGGGTTAAATGAAAGCCGCAGCAACACCTGGTCAGATATTTATGTTGTACATACATATTGCACACAGCTCTACCTTATTAATGTACATGGGTGCGTATTTCGGTGCACATTACATACAACGTGTCGACAAATAAGAATAAACAATTCGTGGTTGAACATTTAACAACTGTAGGAATTGACCCTCAATTTAGAAATGCTACTGGTTTGCAAAGACAATGCTACCACGTACTGGATGTGTACGACCGGACATTATATGTCATTATAATTAAGCAGATATTAATGTAACAGTACCGGTGTGGTCTGGTATGTCCAAGGTTCCCTGTGTAAACATTTTACTCCAAATCTATACTAATACGGCGTTAGAGGACAAGGGACGGTTTTGTACTGGTTTCCGTCATCGCGACCGTTCGCTGTATGATGCCCGCTGTCACCTGACGGGCATAAATCGGGCATGAAATCCGGGAATCGACTGAAATGCGCGCAAGCACACAAATTTTTGCTCCTTTCTGGCCGCAGTTTTCGAGCCGGAGTCACGCCTCGTCCGATTCATGCAGCAGTTTCCAGTCCCAACCTCATCCCCTTCACTTTGAAAGCCGAACAAATGTCACGACATTGATCCCGCGCGCCTCATGCGCGCTAATTTCATTTCGCGCGCGCGCCGAGTTATCTCTGCCATCCTGACAGACATTTGTATTTACTATTTTCTTTTCACAAGCTAATAAAAGGGGAGCAGTTATTGCATCAGATTATATGAAAAACTGTTTAATGATTCCAATTTATAACCCTACACTGAATAATGATACGTTTAACAGCTGACAGCTGATGATGAATGGAAACTCATATAAAGCCGATCTTCGCTGAAGAACGGCACGAGATGAATTGCACGTTGATACAAACCCGCGATAAAATAGAATAAGAGCCACTAGAAGACTTAATAATATGCTATTCATTTTGAAGTGATTATTGGTGGTTAATAAAAGATCACAAATTAAAAAAATATATATAGTACAAAAGACGTTTGGAGGGTAATCTAACCCCCCCTCCCCCCAGTTTCCCATTCAAAGGTTTTCAGTTAAAAATTAAGTTCTCAGTCAACTTTTTTTCTTCCCTTGAATGTTAAGGCTTAGCATTTACGGATCTGCTTTGGGTTGAAGGGGCAGAAACCTCCGCCCTCTCTCTTTTGTTTTCTAGTCAGACTCAAAGCTGTCCAAAGTGCACTGGACAACAGGTTGCAAAGCTGCCATGCAGACCAATAAGGCTCCGCTAAGGATTGGCCTGTGACTTTCATGGCCTTGGTTTCGGTGACAGGTTATGGTCTCACTGTTGCCGGATGGTGTGGCATTGTCAGCTTCCTAGGTTTTGCAGTGTCACAGCAGCATTGATCATTCAGGCAGGTACTTCCACTTAGGTGGCTACCGATTCGAGCGCTCAGCCGCTAGCATCACCGCAGGCTTCGTCTGTTTGTTGTTTGGAGGAAAAGGGGCAATAATGTGGAATTTGAATGATAAAAGTGCCCAGCTAATGAGAAAATGCTAATGAACAGGAGCGAAGGCAGGAATTAGCCTCCATTTGGTAAAGAAACAAGGAAAATTAAAAGCAGGATCACATTTTGTCGGACACCTGGGCAGTGGATAAGGACAAAGCTGTGGGTGGCGGGAGAGAGAGAGCTGAAGGCTGCAGATGGTGTGGAAGCACCACCCTTTCAGGTGACCCCACCTGCAATGAAGGAGACACTCTGTCCCAAAAAGAAGTTGAAGATTTCAGACAAGGTGTCTGAAGTGATCACGGGCGATTTCTCTACATCCTGCACGATGGATTCTTCCCCTCTACTCGATTGTCACTTTGGACGCGTAAATATCTGTTCTGTGTGGCATGAAAAGAAAAACAAACGCAGTTTAAAATGAGTGTGAGCCCTCAGCTCCTGACATACATGCCAACAAACACTGTCAGAAGGCAGGTTATTGACAGCTGGATTGGCTGTTTTGTGGGAGCAATGATGTACGCCTTGCTAAAGTGAACTCAAGCTAGAAGGGGTGTAGCTAGAAATTCTGTCCCCCCTGACAAAATATTACCCTCCCCCAACAAAATTCAAAATTTGGTCTATTCCAGGGCCTTGATAAAGCGCAGGACTGCCTCAATGTGCCAAGATACCTCTCCCCCTATTGCACTCCTACACCATATTATCTGTGCCTGCCTCATTCTCCCACCTCAAAGATCTCTGAGATAAACAGAAAAGCTAAAACACACCTTTAAATTTTCATCTTTCAGTTGTGGCCACATGGTAGAGGAAGAGACCAGCTCAGTAGCTGTCAACCTGTCGGCAAAGCAGCATTCAGAATCCAACTGTGGTGAAGGAAGTGGAAGCCAAAAGGAAAAACGCTCCTCTTGTGAAAAAGATACGAGATACACTTGCGTAGCTGAAAAGTCCTCATTCGGTGCAGCCATCGGCCAATGTGACCAGAGCAGACGTAATTTGAAAGTGTGCCCCATCTATCTGCAGATCCGTGATCTTTCCGGAACAACTCCTCAAAAACCTTTTGTTGGGATTCAGCACAGGGGTTGAAAGTGGGCATGTAATTTATAACTTACCTGTACACTGTAGAGTGCATGTTTTCTCAGAGGGCATGTCAGTCAGAGACCTCAACTGATCTATAAAACACCATAGTGTTTGACCTCTTTGACACCCATATCCCAGTGTGTTACGTCACAATTACGATGTGAAGAAAACCGCTTCACTCATATATAACGGAACAAGGTGAATGTTTATGTGGATATATAGGCTGTAAGTTCATCAGTATTTGTTGTCATTCTTTGTTGTCAAGGCTGGGGTGTTCAGGATGGCTTGCACCCTCCTCACTATGGACTGTTTATGGCATCTTACTGAAGATCCAGATGTCAGATGATATATCATCATGTCTGCTATAGGTAAACTAGACTGTGATTCAGCCTTCCTGAAATGAACAGATTTCAAGACCCCTTACATTACTCAAGTGTACTCCTACATCAATACACACACAGACTTACCCTGCTGTATGTTGCTTAATGTAAAAAAACCTTCTTATCTCCAGGGATGATTGGACTGGTATTTCATCAGTGTAGCATCTCTTTAACTATTTACCAGGTACTGAGTGTAGGAGATCCCTTTGCTGGGTTCCTTGGGCAAAATTTCTCACTTTATTATTAACACTGAACGCCCGAGCTTTTTGAGTATAATGTTTTTGCGGGTGAATAAAGCTACATCGGCACTAAAGCTATGTCTTTGGGTCGTAATGCGCAAACCCCACGCTTCCAGGCACCAATGCCATTAGGTCTTCCATTGTCCATCTGCTTCTCCTCTCCCACTCCACAAGCAGCCCCCTGACCCACCCACTGGCCTCACTCTGGCAGAGAGGATCGCAAGGCTGTACATCGTTGGCCCCGGGTCATTCCCCTGACATGCCTTGCTCAGTAATTACCTGACACCCAGGCATTGTCCCTGAACAAGGTCCTCAGCTCTCGGCAGTTACTCAGAGGGACATGCTCACCATGCTAGAGTGTCCTCTTCCCTGGACATGATGCCCTACCCCCACGGCTTTGGCAAGACCTTGGGCCAGGCCTGAACAACAAGATCCTGAATGGGATGTGCCCCGTCCATTGTACCGTCTTGCTGCTGCATCTCTTCATACAGACAGCCTTTACTCCACGCGTGATTCAGTTCTCCCCTTAATTTGCCCAGCCCTAGGGTTCTCCTGGCCTGATCAATATGGCCTGCACTGACATTAGCACTCTCTTTTCAGGGGACGCTCCCAACGGTGGGAAAAACCTCTTCAAGTGACCCGTTCCTGAATGGCAAATGAACGGTTTTGGGAATTGCAAAGGACACGCTACCGAAAACAAAACAATAAACCTTCAACAATTGGCCAGTTAAGAGCTCCACTGACAATCACTGTGGTACAAAAACCTTTGGTCCTACGAGGTTGAATCTTTGTGGAACAGTTCCTGACTGTTATACCTTGTTACATTCAGTGGGAAACAGTGCAGGTTTCTTACCGGGACGCTTTGGATGTGCATAGTCTTCGCAGTAAAAATCGGTTTGACATTTCGTAGGAGTGCTATTGGGGTTGCTCAGGAGATCGTAAGAAATCCTACAGCTGAAATCCCCCCCCCTTCCCTTCACCAACAGCGCCATCTTTGATTCCATGAAATACACACACCTGAAGCTCAAGTCCAACATGGCAAACATGCAGTATTCCAAGCATGGCAGTAGAGATCAGTGGCATTCACCTTACACTTTTTAAGTAAGTAATGCATGTATGAGAAGGCCTGCATTGTGTTTTTCCAGAAAACATGTTTTGATGGCATTTATTTATGTACCTGAATGAAGGCCTGGTTGGGACAGGTCACAGCATTCTGGTAGCTAGAGAGGATTCCTGCTTGACTGCAGGGTTCTCACTCATCCCTGATGGCCCAGCAAAGAGTGACTACCCCACTTCCTCCCCCTCCAGCCCATCTCTAGCGATTACCGTAGCAATAAGCGCCGTCAAAACAATTTTCATGAACTCTGACCGCCGACAGAATGGAAAGAGGGGCTTTCGGCTGTCAGGAAAGCTACAGTGCGCACGGTGACTGATCGCATTATTTATCAAGGGCTTTTCCTCTCTTCAGCCATGAGTTCCGGAGCAACAGTGCGCAATGTTTAGATAGGAGAACACATAATTACCTCTTTGTTTGCTTTAACCCTTGTAATGCTGCGCAATTAAAACATTAATAATTAATTGCTCCTAACTAACGTACCTGGTATGCAAATTGGTGATTCAGTTAGTTGCTTAACACATGGATTTTCCACCAAGGCCATTTAAAGTTAACCTCTGGAAATGTTATTTTGAATGCGATGTGATGGCGCTGTTTAATTTGAAGAGGTACTTATCTCAAAGTCAACATCTTACTTCTGTTTTCCCGATACACGCTCCGTTACCTTTATTAGTTTGTAGCCTGGCAACCACAAGAGCAAAGCTTCGGCAAATGGACATATTTGTAGTAAAACAAACCCAGTATGGCTCTCCAGCCATGACCCTGCCAACCATCTTTTTCTATGAAGGTGTCAGTAATAGACGCTACCTTTTCTCAGCAGGTGTGCCAGGGACTGAGAGCCTCGGCACACAGCAGGGTCGCAACCCAGTGCTTTTACCCCCATTTATTTAAATAACAGGCCATTAAGAGGGTGGATATCGAATGAAAAAATAGCGATTTGTGGCTCTGGGATAAAGGAACTAATTACTTGGTGTGGTGCCACTCTTTCTGTGCCGGTCTGGGACGTGACTGCTGAAAGCGCCACTAGATGGAGACAAAGAGGTGAGAAGGCAGGAGGCCAGTCCAAGCTGACCTGGCTCTCCGCAGCACAATCCAGACAAAACCCCTTCGTCTTTTCGTTGTGTTGTAATCCAGAGACCCAATTTATGGTTTAGTAGCAAATTCTTTTTTTGCCGCAGTTAATTGCTTTGTCACGGTGTTGAATGCGTGTGTCACCAAGAGAATATCATCTACCATCAAAGTCTGATTGGGCGTATTTGCTTGGCTGGATGGTCATATAGGAGGAGTTTCTGGATACTTCAGTACCCTCCATAAGTAGGCCTGACATCTGTATTTACTTGTATTTACTTTGACCACCATTTGACAATCTGAAACTATCCATCATTAAGTAGCCAGTTTGAGCTCTGAATCAGCGAATATGAGAATTGCCTGTGAATGAAGTTAGAGAATTCTTCTTATTTATTCAGCAGTACACTTGTGGTCTGATACTCATACCTGTGGTCTTACACTCGCACCTATGGTCTGATACTCATGGTGCATCGAGTATAACATATTTCATGTAATGGGGCTGTGGCTCACCTGTGAGGGATGACAACAGAGCAGATAGCTTGCTTGATATGGAGCAAAGATCAGTAATGGAATAATTGAGAGGGCCACTTGTGGGATTTGGGGTCTCACAAGTGGCTGAGATGGTGTCTCCTATGGGGAGCGTTGATAGTGCTGAAGTAGCCCTGGGTGCTGTACCCATTTCTGAGCTCCTGTTTAACTCCTCCTACATGCTCAACATGTCTCTCAACATCGTCCTCTTACCCAGCTTAACCTTAAGCATGCTGAGATGCTCTCCCAGACAGAACTACTCCCTCAAGCTCGACACGCTCCTTTTTATGCACAGATGCATCGCTCGCACATTCTCGCATAACCAAAACGCTAATGAGCCTCATCTCATAGAGATATGACTTTTGAGGAGACTGAGAGAACTGAATCATCACTGGAAGCAGCTTTACCCGGCAGCGCATAAAGGATTTGTATGAACCTCACGCGAAGGTGGTGCGTTATGCAGACGGCGTGAGTCTCGGCGCGGACAAAGAGAAGGGAGGGAGCACGCAAACAGCGTCACGAGCGTACGGTGGCAATGGAATTGTGCTTTCCCATCGGCTCCTGGGCGTTTCAGCGGGAAAGAAAGCGATGACAATGGAGCAAGGAGGTGGCCGACTTCCTGCGGGCTGTCTTCATTAGCATGCAAGTGTTTTCCAAACTTCTGGACAAATAAACTGGGCATCTTCAACACTGGGCTGCTGCCAGACCTTTGAGGAAAAGAATGGCCAAGCAGATGAATGGAGAATCATAATCATAGATGAGTAAACATCCTGTGGAGAAGCAGCACTGTGGAGGATTTAGATCCGTTCAGAATCTTCTTTTTTTGGGTTATTATCGTCATTATAGTTTGCAACTGTGGTTTTTACTCTAAAAAACTGCCTTGTGGCAAATAGATGAATTGGAGGCATTTTCATCTTTTTTATGATGTTTTATTTATATTCATCAGAATCAATTGCCAATTAAAGCTACTTTAAGATGAATTCAAAGTCATTAGTTTGCCCTTGGTGTTTTTGCTTCTATTCATATCACCTTATAAAAGCATCCTTTCAACATCTAAGAATAGAAAACACATTTGATTCTGTCTTTTAATAGGTTTCTGTCAAATACAAAAAATTGTGTTCTTGACCAGCGTTGAGAAAAGTTCTCACCTTTCACAGAACATGTTAATTGCCATTATGGGCTCCTTATAAAGACTATATTTACAATTTAATTATCCAGATTTTTGGCTAACCATCTGTAGAACTCACATTTAATTTTTAAATTGCATTTCCCCCTTGTGCCCTTTATTTCCCACACATTGTTCATTAAAAAGCTTCTGAACTGTGCAGATGGGTAATGTTCAGTTCTTCAAGGAGCCATGGAGTTCAAGGTGAGGGTGTCATCCATGTCGTCAGTACTAATCCATCCCATTGTGTGGGCCGCCATACCTGGATACAACACGCATCTTTCACAGGAGCCAAAAGGGGCAGCTTGACTGGGCATTGAAACCACGCTCTGTGATTCAAAGAGTAACAAAATTACTTCTCGATATTGCGCTATATTTATGAAGCAAATAATCAAAGAATTATTGGCAGGACCCTAACATGAAGGTGATTGTTACAGTAGCAACCTGAGGCCATAGCCAGAAGAAACTAAGCAACATCAAAGACCTTTTCCACGAAAAAGAGAGGAGAGAAATGTTTCTGTGTACGCTGAAGGTCCATTTTCAAAGTTAGTCATTCATTTCTGTGATTGAATATAACCCCAGACACATCCTCTGAGATTCTGTTGTGTGCTGCAAAAGAGTCAAAGTACGGCAACCATTTATTTGCATTTCAATGCGTGTTGTCCTTATACATACTTCCTAACTCAACTTTTTTAAAAAGAAAAAAAATCTGATTTACTTGGTGCTCTTTCTGTGTACAAGTTTTACATTTCTTGGATGCCGCTCAATGAACTGGGTAAGTGGTTGAGAAAAGGATCCATCGATGAGTGGATGGTCTTAATAGAAATGATTTGTATATGTAATAGTTTATTTGGTGTCTATTGTTACACAGTTTTGCCTGACATGGTCCATCGGGAGTGAAAAATCGCACAGCCTTGCATTGACTTGACCAACAGACACAAAGTGTTTTGGCCGTATCACAGTACACATTACTGTATGTATACTGTAATGTAATACAAGGTAGTTATGGACTGCGAGTCATTATATGGTTAGCAACCCTTGCACCTTCTCCTGCACCTGTTACACCAATCGATGCCCCCAGTAATCCCCTACATCGGCTTTCAGGCTTTTCTCCACCAGTGTATCTTATTTACCACAGACTTAGATGTAAAATGCTTTTCGACATGAATCGAACAGGCAATAAGGCTGTAAATTTATCTACACCAGTTATGAAAGCAACAGGGGCCGAATGTTCAAAATGATACACGCGTCGCTCATAAGCCTTCGTGTGCAGATTGTGAAAAGTCTTCTACATATTAAGGACATGTTTCAACATTCAAGCGTTTCTGTTATACGAAAACACTTCTGAAATTCTAGTACGGCAACAATTTGAAAGACACAATAAAAAAAAAAACAAATAATCAAACTCTCATACCTTTGGTCGGTCCTCGTCATTCTTGTTGCCTCTACTGCCATGCTTGTTTTCTCTGATGACTTTCAGACAATCATTCATCCAGAGCTTACAGTACTAAGCCTGTGCATAAGGGTTATTACAAAAAACCTTCAGAAATAGAAATGTCATGTTTTCCTGTTGTTTATTCGAAGCTTAAAAGCAGATTTTGTTAATATTTGAGAAACATGTTAATTCTGCATTTATTAACATCACTATATGCCATTTACTTTCTTTTGAACAAATGTCTCTGCAATCATGCGAAACCAAATCTTGCAAACTTTTACCAGTTTTTTTGTTACAACAGCTGATAGCTGATATGCAAGATAAACTGTTTTGATTCCCGGTGGCATGCATCACAAGAGGCTTGGGGAGCAGGGGAGCCTTGCTTCTGCCATCAGGGATCCTAAATCCTAATCCTCATCACATCACTCTACATGAAATGTGGTTTTGGCTGTTGGTGTTGACCGGCAGCCAGTTCCCTTGGGCATAATTTGGTCAAACCAATAAACCACATGGACTTTACATCACACTAATGAAGGTAACATCTTCCAAAAATATTGTACAGCAATGCTTTGTGGGTAATGTGTACTGCTTTTAATATTTGGGGTAACCCATAGATTACTCTTTTCTTTTAGCCTCTTGAGCCAGTTCTCATTTAGACTATGACTCTTTATCTGTCCAATCTAGAAAAGCCCAAACTAGCCCGAAAAACCCCAAGAATGGACACCCTACTAGAAAAAACATCACATTTTCACTCCAGTCCAGCTACAGCAGCTGGACGAGCTATCGTTCACATTTCCGATATTTTCGAGACGTTTGTAACCTAAGGGGCTTGTTTATATGGGAGCAGCTGCCACTCGACAGTTAGTTCCTCTTGTTGATGTCACATTCCACTTCTGAGTTGAAAATTGCATTTGAACATGCTTGACTTCTGACTCTGGAGGACACTCCGCAACGAAAGTACTGGTGTATAATGGACCATAGCCAGGCATTGTTAAGGAAAAAAGGATACCCATGGACTCCCTGTAATCCTTAAGTCTGGATCATTGTGCCAGTCCGATGTCTTTGTCTGAGCTCCTTGTATGATTCTCATTCATATATATTGATTTTTGTCTACCTTGGGCTAAATCTACAGACCTTGCCTAAGGATTCTGGAGCTGTTCCTCAAGAAGTTGTTGAGTCATTGAGTTTCAAGGTAAAACAGCAATTGTAAGCTTACTATAACGGTCATAGCTGGCCTTGGATAAAAAAAAAAAAAAGATCATTTCTTTTGATTTCAGTCTGAAGACTCATTGTCTTCTGCACATTCACAGAAGTCAATTTATGAATTGCCTTCAACAATTCTGTTTGATTTTGAATTTCAGTCTCTCTGGTTCTTAAAAAAGCTTGCATGCATGGATACACACACACACGCACACACGCACACACACACAGGTTTGGGGGACGCTAAATTCATTTCTATGGGTAAAACTTTAATCCCAACATGACGACCTTAACCCCTACCCACCCCTGACTTTCCACATAAGTAACCAAACAAAATATGAGACTTTTGGCATTTTTTTGTTTTTTGATCGGTCACAGATCTTTGTGGGGACCTGAAAAATGGTCCCCACGACATCAAAATTTTGTCACATTGTGGGAGACATTTGGTCCCCACTATATAATATAAACATAATCCACACACACATGGAAAAATAATACCCACATGATGCATGTATGTATCCATCAGCTAAAAACATTTCTTACTGATGAAATATTGTTGAGTATTGCTGCTCTGCTCATTATCGGACTACCTTTCACTGTTTGTTGTTTCTGCAGAATGTTTGACGTTCATGCACAGATATTTCCTGCAAAGCACTCAAGTGCTTTACTTGTATTTTTTATTGACTATAGGGGCATCAGCAAAGTCTAACCAGTTCTAAATCAGGGCTCCCGGACTCCGGTCCTGGAGGGTCAGAATCTGCTAACCCGCCTTCCAGTACGGGAATTGGGGCAGCCTACTTTAAAGTCTACGAGAAAAATTATATATGAGCCTAGGCATCGTTGAACATTTTTGGGGTTGGTCCTTAATGTTGCCTAATGTGTTTGGTATTTTGTAATATTTCAAATAGTTGCAGTTTTTATATACATGCCTGCCTGTTTTGCACATGGAGCAAACATCATTATTCATGGCGTGTGTCTCTGTGTGTGTGCATACCACACATACATGTGGATGTGTGCACGTGTCACCAGCAATTGTGCAAAGACCTGAGTAGACGCTGCTGTTATTTTTTGATACCGTAGCATCGGGGCTCTATCTGGGTGGCGTAATGGGACTCATTTTGTATAATGGGGCCCATTACTGATTCTGACATCACCCCGTCCCACTGGAATCTGTAACACCCCAGGGAGGCCGTTGTGTCACACACTTTGATCTTTTGCCACTGCTCGTTGGGGGGGCGGCTGTCTATCCGCAGGTTTTCTGCTGCTTGTGGCATGGCGAAGCCTTCAGGTTCCGTCTGAGCCGGACAAGCAGAATTCGAGTGTGAGACTGTTTAGGTATTTGATGGTGCCGGCTTCTAGGATGGCATGGACCCCTCCCTCCCCAATGAAGGGGTACTTTTCTTTGATGGGGGGTGGGGTAATTCTACTGAAACTGGAGTCTGAGAAAGAACATATTAGGGTGAAGTTTGGGGTGAGATTGTCCCCGCCCGGAGGGGCATGGCACCCAAGGCTGTGGAAAGTGAGATTTTATGAAGGCCTTCACCCTGCTACCCAATCCACCGTGGCAGCTTCATCGTCGCCCCTCATCCTCAAACTCATGCTCAGGAGTCCATCAGCATCTGGCCCCCATTAAGCTCAGTGAGTGGCCTTCGAGAAGCAGCAGGGATAGGGGCACTGCGGCCACACAGCTACCGACTGTCGCATCATCTATGAAACCCACGCCTTTCTCACTCGGGATGGATGAGATTGGACCTTTCTAATTCTTGGCGAGGCAAAGACTCCAATTCATCAAGTCTGGCATGCAAGCTCAGTCAATGCCTGTCTTGTAAATGGAAGTTTTGGGGGAAGCAAAAATCGGTGTGGCTTTCAGCGCGTGAGAGTCTCTGTTATGTTGTTCTGGCGCTGGTGTATATTAACAGCTTGGGAATCAGGAATCCTGCCACTTCACCTGGCCCTACACAATGTCTGCAAGTGCGCCCTCGTGTTAATTAAACATTTTTTGGAAAAAGTGCATCTTCCGTGAAAATCATGTCTTTGATTTTTTTTTTTTGGCGCTTGTTTGTGGAGGATCCTGTGCTCTCGGCGTGCTTCTTGAGCCAGAGACGCATTAAATCTTGAACTGATTGATTTGAGAACGTTGTATCATCGGTGTCCCTTATTAGGTGTGAACTGTGATGAAGTGGCTCAGTCGTCAGACTCAAGGCCTTGATGGATAATAGGCCGAGTGGCGGCCTGTCCTACACATCCTCGTTCAGGAGGTCTCTCAGGGTCCCTACAATGAGATTCAAACACAGCGTGCAGATTCACAGAGCTTCTGAGTGAAGGGTATTCCTTTCTCGTCAATGAATGCGTTGGGAACTCTAACAAACTGCTTTGGGTTAACACTGGATTCTGAAAGGCCGATGTTACCGCTTTATTTATTTGTGTCCCCTAAATCTCAGTAATACCCTTCAACACTGGAGAAACTGTGGCGCATTGCTGCGGTCTTTCATCAGTAAAGTGGATCCCCAAATTACTATAAGCAACATATTCTGTGTTGATTGATGGTTTCACAGTCCTCTGAAACATCATTACTATTATGCAGAGATTCCCAGCTGGCCACAATAAAATCATTGTGCTTTGATTGGAGTTCCCCTAGCCAGTATTTCACTAACATTGATACATATTTATGTAATATTAATTTATATTCTACAATTGTTATCTTTTTGGTCGTATTTAACGTTGGAAAACTTCGCAAAGGGAAATTATTCTTTTCCAAAGAAATATATAGACAATTTTAAAAATGAAATCTGTAGGTATTACATAGTAGTTTCTGAAGAAAGTGGATAGAATATAGTAAGTTCTCAATTTTAGAATTATTTAAAGGTCATTAAAGTGAGTTGAATATGTCTAGGTATGGGATCTTTCAGGAGTATTCCAGTTCCTACTAATTCGGACGCGTTCATCTTTCCTTTCCTAAAACCCAGTATCACCAGTGAAGCCAGCAGGACATAATACGTCTGTGGAGGTTTCTTACGTGCTGAAGCACACAGTTCAGTCGCGTGGTTAACTACAGTTCTTAATGGCGCTCTAATGAATGATGGTTTGGTCTCGCTTTATAGAGTAGTGCTGAAATCAAACGAGAAACAAAGCTGTATTGATGGTAAGTGTCATGCAAACCATCCGTCAATGTATATTTCTGATCCGAAATGCGGTCGTCTGTCTCATTCACATGTATCATAATTTCTTCGGGGGGAATAAAGCTGAACATCTCTAAATATGAGATCAAACGCCTTTTAAAACTTAATCAACCTAAACCACCATATCATGTCCAATAGACAGCTTCATTACGTTATATCGCGCATTACATTCACCATATTGATATCATATATATATAATTTGTGTCCGTAATGAACTATAAATTACAGGCTTTAAATAATTTTATATTTATTATCCATAAAACCAAAAGCATTCGTATTTTTAACTTAAAACTGCATTGAGAGTCATGTGTATTGATGGACTGTAAAAACAGGGCACTTACTAAGGTATAAGTCTCACGCCGATTAACTAGGTAGCGGAAGTGGTAGTTAGGATTAATACGCGTCATTTTGCACTAGATGCGTAAGATGCAGTATGTGCGTTAAAACGAGGCGTTCTCCGTACTCAGTCAGTATCAAAACCCAGCCGTGATAACTGTCTCAGAATTTGCTGAGCTTGATTTGGATTTTTGGCATGACTTAAAGTATAGATGACTTCACGTAAAGTGAATTTTAAATAAGGTAAATGTTATCCTGCTATTCATTTCAAATTTTGTGGCCGTCATTTCCAAACAGGTATAAGATCGAAAACCTCCATAATTTAGGTCGCCCTTTGCGAATTTAAATTATAACGTATACCGCCAGTTGTGCCAGTCATCCAAATTCTTCCTGGGCTGTTAGATAATAACTGTAACTGCTGATTTGCTGTTATAGACCTTTTAAAAACAAGGATCGTGTAAGTAATTTAATAAATGCATGATTCAACATTCTTTTTTTGGGGGGGGGGGGGGGGGGGTACAATGGGAACAAAGAAAGGCTTGGAAAATTAAATGAAAAATTTTTACCGGAGCTAAAAACCGTTTAGTTGTTTTTTTTTGTGTAAACGGTGGTTTCTCGTAAA
>JAODKE010000028.1:23605738-23620302 GCA_026779605.1 Mormyrus hasselquistii | reverse complement strand
ATATACACGCACACACACTAGTTGCGTGTGTTTTTTAAACTACGTGATATTTTAGTGTCAGTCTTAATTTACCCGTCTATTCGAAGATTGCTTTATACTTAATTACACTGTCATAAATATCGCTGGAATGTATCAAAACAAACCCGAAGAGATGAGTTGATAGACCTGCGATGATAAGAGTAACAATCATCATCATCATCGTCATCATCATTATCACTATTAGGCTTTTGTGTATAGAAGTACAAATGTTATTTAGATATATAATGAGATACGAAGTCATTATCACTTCGAGACATTAACCTTTTAAAAGCCTGTACGATATAAAATATCGGCAAAACTATGGCGGTCGGAGCTATAAAGTTGCTTAATATATTGCGGCAGCTTAAACATCACACGACGCTTCCCTGTCCTGCTAAAGAGAGGTGGCGCCGTGTCCACGCGGATCGTAGGATGTGTCCCTTTACAGCAACAATTACTGCGAAACAAGCGACTTTTCCATCACGGGTTGTTATTCTATAGAACGCCAATACCTAAAACGACGTCACACGCTTTTATACTAGCTTTCGCTAACTCCATTATGTGCTGTGGCATAAAACCCACGATTTGCTGCTGTTAACAGGTAATTTGACAGTACAGCGCAAGAGTCTTAGACAGTAAAAGAAAACGGTGTTTAAATGATCTTCACGTTGGTGTAAAACTATTATATTATGTCTGTAAAAATTCTGTTAACCGCTTCAAAACCTCTCCTAAAGTCACCCAGGTATTTGCAACGGCTATGCAATGCACCCATGTATTTTTTTACTTTACCAGTAGCCCACCACATATAGCTAATGCATACCTCAGTGCCCTTTTAAGCTAATTAGTTAAATGAGTCGGTGCATGGTGAAATTTAGCGAAACACGGAATGGCTGAGGTGGCCAGCAGTAGAGGTTTGGGAACTGAAGCGATGTTCATCTATCCATCCAACAACAAGTTATCAATAGCTTTTTGGAGAACGGAAGAAATTCTTGCTACTTTTTGTGTTACTCTTAATTTCTAATATTAAATTGTATTTCTTTTTTTTTGTCGGGAAAAAATATATGCTTTCTACCCAGATAGACAGCTTTAAACATTTACTTTGACTGCCTAAGACTTTTGAGAGACTGTGTCTCTCAGTATACGATGTCAAATTATAGTATGTTATGCAGACAGAGGGTTAATGCTGACAAAAATAACACAATGTAATTACAAGGCAAAGGCCAGTTTAAATTATACGAAGAACTAACATATCCCACCTCCTCATGAGATAAGAGATGTAAGACATTACAGACGAGCAACTGCAAAAAAAAAAAAAAAAAAAACGATGACATTTTCTTATGAATGATAAGGTGTGGTTGAAGTCAGGGAATTTGTGTATGAGATTTTAATGAGAGATTTAATTTTCAGTCAAAATACAGAAATACAAAGCTCAGCAACGCATTTCAGATCGCAGATGTAAACATAAAGGGGGGGGGGCAGTATCTGGAATGTCCTTCGCTGGCTGATAAAGGTTCAGAGTGCCATCAAAAAGCCAGCGTGAGATGTTTATGCCGTCGGTGAAGCGGTGGCTGGCCGACGGCATGGATGCCGGGGACGGCCACGCCCACTAGCCAGATCGGCTGAAGGCCCTGCAAGCAAGCGGCCGGCAGGCACCAGACCTGCCTTCTCCAGTGTCATCACTCACGGGAACCACTGTGGCGAAGTTGGCCGTGCATCAGCTGTTGGGGGCCATGGTGGGCGCTACGTGCTGCGTGTACGTCTGGGGCTTTGCCTCGGAGGTAAGTGGTACTAGAACATTCTTCCTCTCCGGACAAGCTGAGGATTATTCAGTGCCTTGTTTTGGGCTCCTTTGGTTCATGTGACATGCCTGCATTTGTAGGTAAAGGGATCAATAGATACAACAGATACAAATGATGGAGAATCAGATGACGCTTCAAATGATGAGTTTAAAGCTCTAGCTGAGAGGTCAGCCAGTCTTCCCAGTGTGTGTTTCCCTTTCGGGGAATATAGAATCTGTTTGGAGGGGGTGCAGCTGCATGCTGGAAGTACCTGAAGCCTCCTCCTGGGCAGTTTTTGGTGTTTCATGACATAATGCCTCCAGACACCCACACTCCCAGTGCTACCTAGAGCCAGTCTTGTTGTGCGCCCCCTGGAGGTCACCGTGCACATGACATTCAGTGGCCCTCGGCTTGTGGCTGCAGGCTTGGCTCCCAGGTACTCCCCAGGTCTGGCGTGGCCTCAGGTTTGTCGAGTGCTCCTTTGTCCCATCGTAGATGTTCTAGAGACTTCTGTCCACAGTCTCTCTTGGCTGCCCTCCTCTGCCTCCCTAAGGGTCCTTCACAGAGTGAGCTGACTGAGCACGGTGTGTCCTGCCACTTAGCTAATGGGCTTTTCAGAAGACTGTCATTCCGTCCGATTTCCCCAAGTGAGCCTATATCAATATATCAGTGACAAAATCTGAAAATGCAAGCAAGCTTTTATCACTGTGTATGATTATTTGCACCATACGCATGATTATATGCGTTTTTCTGCTGTCTTTTCAGATACACTGGCATGTGTTTATTATATAAGTCAATGTGCCATTGGTGCTCTGATGTACAGATGACTAATGTGTATTGGTTGACTGCAGAACATGTTGCATTGCTAATGAAGGACAGAAGCCTTCCTTTCTTCCCAGGAAAAGGACGCCACGGTTTAGCGGCTTGGTCCCCCTCTCACGTGGCCCTTCTCGTTTCAGTGTTTCAGTGTTTCAGTGTTTTCAGCATCATGGTTCTGTTTTGACTGTGGCTGCTTTGCTTCTCTCTCCAAAAACGGCCCCTTTAAATATCCGCTGTGTGTGTGTGTGGGGGGGCGGGGGGGGGGCGGCGTTTTTGTGTAACATTCTCAATAAAACTACGATAACGTTACAGCTTCATCACAAACATGGCAGCTAAGCGTTTCGGCGGCTGCGTTGGACTTGTGCCATCAGATCTACTTCCTTTGTGTTTGGGATGTAATTCAATCATTTTCGATGATTTTTTGTAACGTGCCGATAATCAAACAAATCTGTTTCCAAAATGTGTACTGCAGGGACATCTGTAAAAACATGGTTCAGCTCAGGGTATCGGCTCTCTGATTACACCATCCTGAAGGGAATGCAGTGTTACACGCTTCTCATTCAATCTGAGCCACTGTCACACACAGCAAGTTAATACATAAATAAAGTGGGAACCTAAATCTGCAGCTGAATTGACTCCTGGGATCAGTCACTCTCTGTATGTTTGTTTACAATGCTAGGCTATAAGCTGTCATAGCCAATGCTTACTGTATAATTAAGAAGATGCTGTTAAACGTATAAATACAATCATCTAATGGATAATTGTGTGGATATATTGTTGACACAGCATTTAGGAGATGAATGAGTTTGGATCAGCAATGACGTATTTCTAGGTCATATTTTATGACGGCGAATTTGTCTTCACCCACTGACCGGAAAATGGACATTTTCAGTAAGCAGAAACCTGGAGAATGTTTTTATTTCTTTTCGTATATGAGCATCTACAATCGTTTGTAGCTGGAGGATGGAGTCAAACCCACATTCCTGGAAGTAACGGCTGGTCAGGACTGCATGTATCAGACTAAGACTCGAACCCCCTGGGGAAATGCTGCTGGTGGTTAGGGTTGGGGTCTTTAGGTAAACAGGAAGCCGTTCCTCTGGAAACCCGGAAAGGGAATATTAGTATGAATGTGCTACTTCTGGGTGAAGGCAGGGAACCCAACCACATGCAGGTTATAATATCTAGTAATATAACTAGTAATAGTAACAATGACCACATGCCCAGATCTTGTTGGGTGACCCCAGACGTTTCTGTCACCCCCAAGACCCGATGCCCATTTTTGTTTTGCAATGCATTTTCCCAACAACTGAATCCAAAGGATTTTGCTGTTCTCTACCCTGTTACACTCATGTCAATAAAGCTCCCATTTCCTGAACCCATCCCTGTGTCACGTTTGGCTCTGTTACGCAGCATTTGTGTGACCTGTGCATTGGCTGGTAGCTGCAGAAAGGCAGATGTTTAGCTATGCGTTGTATCAAAATCGTCATGAGATTCTTAGTCATGCACATAGCTAGGCATTTTACTTGGGCAATTTGAGTTATTTACCCTCTTGGAGATCCCTTTGTAAGACTTCAACCAGTTGCAATATTTGGGATTTGAGTTCATGACCAGTTCTCTACCCCACTGCCGAATTTATATTATAAAATAATACTCTGTGCACTTTAACATATCCGAAGGCACATTAGCTAATAGCATCTTGGCATGCTTTGAATGGCTGACATATAAAATGTCACGCATATATTTTCATCATGTACCGAAGCTTATTTCAACTACATCAGCAACAGAGGGTCACAGACTTTATCTGATTGTGGGCTATGGTGGTGTACTTGAAGAAAGTAAGTAAATGGAAATGGTTTAGGAGAATGACCGGCTTTTTAAGTGAGCATTGAGACAGACATAACTTGCAGTGAATGAGGTTACCGCCGTTAAACAGACAAACTAATCTCACGTTCAGCCTTGTCTGAAGAGTGCTAGCGGAGGGAGGAGGCGTCATCCTAGCTGTGCAGGCCTCTGTTTGTGTCTGCTGCTTGGTGCACTGAGTAGACATCTTGTTTGTGGGTTTGTGTAGTTTTAGCTATTTTTAAGGTAATAAAACTGTATTAGTCGGCAGGGTTAGCAGGAGTTAGCGGCCCATTCATAGCCGCTAGAAAACAGTCCAATAAAATGACACCTGCTGCTAAGCGATCCGCCTAACTTACAGGTTTTAGAGAGTTTAGTCTCTTCGGAGGAACAGATCCATTATCACTGGCTTACGCTGTGTTCTCTGGATTGGTATGGAGGAATCATTCTGATATCGGAATCCAAAACAAAAATCAGGTTACGTCTGATTGTTGCTACTGTGTTTAGCGCTTACTGGTTAATCTGCTCTAAGACGATGCTCCAGCAATCTACCCCAGTGTGTCTCTGCAGAAGGACGGAAACTCCACCCCTTGCATTGCACACGTGAAGTGCTTCATGCGGTTTAGTGAATGGACTGTGAGATATTTCGGCAATGTGCTGTGACATTGTGAAAACATCGAGTTCATATTCAGTAAGAAAAACAGGAAAGTAATCTGCAGTTATGGAGGTAATTAAATGACTTGTAACATCAAAGAATTAAAATTCAAATATGAATGTTTGAGATTATGGGATGTTATTTGATACTCAGGCTAAAGCTGTGAAGCAACATGGTTCTGTGGCAAACCAATCAGCCCCAAACTGCATACACTACGGCCGTGGGCTGGTTCAGACTGCAGGTCTCAGGTGGTGATGTAGCGCCATTCGAGGCAGCTTTCATTACACATGTTAATACATGCAAACAAAGCATCTGGCCCTTAACGGTTAAACGTTACAAATGTACTATTTTACCTTCGTGAAATATCCTTAATTGTATACAATATGAACTTTAATATCAGTGTCATAAAGAAAGAGAAATTAAAAATCAGATACTTTCACAAGACAGATTTGGCAACCAGGTAAAGGATATATATACGTATTTGGTTTGGTTTCCAGTGGTTCATAATGCAATTAAACTAATAGATCAATAGCTTCCTGATTCGCCCAGAGAAGGGGGCGGGGCCAGGGCTGTCAAACCAGCTACACCGTCTGTGCTTCCATGAGTGATTTTAGGGCAGAATGCACTTCGTAAATTTGAGCTTTTCTTTCTGTTTTCTGATTAATGCTGAATCTGATGAGCTGCATAAACATCACAGGCCAATGGCATCAAAATAATCTTCACAATTTCAAATGCTGAACTGGAAAAGGAGCTTTTAAACTGGGTGTTTTTAGTTGTCAAAGAATGCCCCGATCTGGACTGCACCACCCTCCATCCCGCCGAAGGATGCAGCTACTTCACCTGCCCGTCCCGACATCAGCTGGACCTTCTGCATTTATACCTGCACTACACACAGTTTTACTTTATAAACTGATTCTTTACTATTTTTGACTTCCTTTGCTGCCCCCAGAAGGATGGGCTCCCCCTTTGAGTCCAGCTCCTCCCAAGGTTTCTTCCCGCTAGGGAGCTTTTTCCTTGCCGTGTCACCTCTAGCTTGCTCTGTGGAGGCTTTGGGCACGGATAATGTAAAGCGTTTTGAGACAATGCAATGTTGTGGAAAATGCGCCATATAAATACATTTGAATTGAACTGAATTGATTTTTGGCTGATGTGCCAGGACTGGCAATCAAGAATACATCTCTGTAGGAATAGGATTAGAAGAAATCAGAAACTAGACCGTGGTTTTATCATCAGTGGGACCAGGAAGTATGTCAGCATAATCACATAAGACGTCCCAATCATGTGATTCCTCAAAATCATTCTGTTGATCCGCCCAGTTTTCAAACTCACCTTGTGTATTCCACCTAGAGTTCAGGAATTCCCTGATTTCATATATAACTTCAATACATAATGGTGCCTATATTCTATGCCCTTTCACCATCTTACTGGGGGTTAGAACATGGGGCGGCAGGTTTTAGCCTTATAAGACAGTTTTTCTCGGTTGCTTTGGACAATTTTATCACCAAAATAAACTGGCCTGTTATTCAAAAATGTATGAATGGGTCTGGAAATGTAATATGGCACAATGTGGAACAAAAGGTGAGTAGCAACTGGAAAAGGAAGCCAAAGAGGAGTTAAAAGAACAGCATAGCGCACAAAACAGCACAGCGGCATTCAGGGGAAAACCTTATACCCTCCGAGGACTTATGCGGGCACTGAAACCGCATCTCCCACATGTCCGGAGCACAGCCTTCAGCAGTGTACGGTCAAGGATTCGGGATTCAACACTGGAGTCAGCAGGTATTAGCTAAATGGATGCCTGCCATCTCCCAATAACCAGCCACCGGCAAACGCACCATCCTTTGCCATGTGAGACACTCCGAAGCTGGACCGGACATAAGCATCATGTGTAACTCCCAGGCCACTTGGTCACAATGTCTGTGAAATGTCCTTGATGGTTGCATATCACCTGGACATTTAGGTCTAGTGCCGAGGACCCTTTTCCACTGGCATAGATGGAATTCAACAAGCTGGGAGCACGAATGGAGCCGAGCTTTCTTCCACTGCACCTACAGTGCAATGTATGTTTGCAGTGGCATGAAAACCAATTTATGTGTCCTGCAAGGCATCCCATCTTGCTTGAAATTGTATGCCGTCGCTTGCATGGCACAATAGTAATCTCGTCACTGCATGCACAGATTGGAACACTGCATCCCGACTGAGGCCATGTGCAATACTGACAGCTTACAGCAGGGGGCCTCAGACTTTTTGATCAATGGTCTGCATCAGAAGTGCGCAACAATTATCAATTCCCAGATAGCATGCGGATGTGGGTCACTTCTGGCAAATGTGTGGCACTGCTAGCCCCGTTCCGGCATCGGCAAACGGATGTATGCCAAAAGTGGCCCACTTGTGGTTAGACAAATGTGGCCCACATGTCACAAAACAGATATGGGCCACATGTTAAATACTTTATTAAAAAATAGTAGTGAGCAATGTTAACTCAAAAACATATAGTCAGGTAAAATGAATACAGTATGACTCACTTTAAACACGCAAAAGTTTATTGTTGGATTAACTAATAGACAGGTTTTGATTGCTATACCCATAATGTTTGAGTTCGTAGAACTGTTGGGGTTTACTGTGCACAATGAAACATATTAGTTCATTATAATGTTGCATACCTGCTTAATAATGCATTTAAATAATTAATGTGCGCTGTCTCTGTCCAAATAGCACACTTATTACATCTAGAAAGCATTTCTTTTTCCATAAGGACAAGTGCACATTTGCCATACCTTTGCCAGAAGTGGGCCAAAACCGCAGGCCATAATTACAAAACAGCATTTCATGAACCTTAATGAATTAAAAAATAACCTTTAATACAGACCTCAATATATAACAAAAATAGTAAGTTTTTAACGCTCGCTGATTGTTGGGAATGAAGGTGAAATTCCTGCCTGTTCTGCTTTTCAGTTCATCCTTCACCTGAATAAGGAAACTCATTATTTCACCCCAGGGCAGCCTGTATTGCTCTATTAAGACGAGATGGTCTAAGCGGTTCATGTCTACCCACAAAACAACATTCAGGCCAGCGGCTTGGCTTGCAGGAAGAGGCTGTCTCAAACTCTGTCTCTGGATGAGTTGCACATTCTCTGGATAGCTGTCTTTGTCATAGCTGGTCATGAAGGGTAATTCACCTTCCCACTTTAAAGGATGCGACGGAACACACCGCGAGTTTGACTGGTTAGCTCATTATGTGCCAGGGGTGCACGAAATTCTGAATTTATGAATTTTGCCCCATTCTATTCATGAGCTGGAATTAGAACTGAATTGGCCACACCCCAATCGCACGACATAGGAATGTCATCTAGCAAAACATAAATACTTATATAATACATTTATTTGTGTATAGACTAGCTTAATATACTGAACATTAAAAGAAACTTATCAAGGTTTTCATTGGGGTAGTTGCCAATTTTAAATATATAATGTAAGTATTTAATGGTGCTTTGCCACTGCCACCAAGAAGTAAGCCGTACTCGAGATGACATACTTACCAGCAGGGCTGAAAGGTGAAAAAACACAGCTGGCTGCGCCGACATCATCTGATTAGCTGAACTGAATGGAGACACTAGTGTTCTGTGCATGGATTATCTGAAGGAAAAGGCTGTGTGTATTCTATATATTATTCATTATTAGTAATATTGTACATTGTGATGTATGGGTACATTCCTGATAATGTGGAACTTGAAAATTTCCAACCTCCTACTTAAGAAAATACAATAGAACAGCAAACAAACTGGATTCGTAATGAAAATTTACACCAGTGAATGTTAATTCTGCTAGAGTTTGATGCTCACATAACATGGTGAGTCTCACAGATGATCTGAAAATTAGGAAATTAGCACACAGTATATCATGATGTACATGATTCACTGTCGCTCTCCAAACCCAGCTCAACCCTTCTGCAGTGGAAATGCGAAGCGAGCTGAAACCACACTGTAGCCGCACTGTAACTAGGCTCGCTTCATGGTACAGCCTGGTTCATGTTTGCTAGTGGAAAATCACCAGTAGAGTCAATCCACTGGTCATGCCTGACTGAAATCTGAATGATTGACTGAGTTTGTTGAGACCAATACACAGTTAAGTTGAACGAGTATAGCCTGATAATAAGGTTACGATGTCTTCTGTGTCTTCTTGCTGACATTATGCCTTGGTGAGAATCCTCTCAGAATAAACTAAAGAGCCACACTTGACCCAGCAGCTGGGAATATGGACCATGTTCTTCCCTTCCTGCAGCAATGCCAGGAGACTGTACTTTGACACTATGATGCTTGTCCTCATGCAGCTTGGCTTACACATGGGTATCTGCGACAGGGGCGTCCAAACAATGCTGTGGGTATCATAGTCAGCCGACCTGGATCCATTTGAACACCTATGGGATGGTCTAGGCTGACACACAGCCTCCAGTATACCATGTCCCACTAACAGACAGGTGCTGGTACAGGCACTGCAGGAAGAGGGCTTCAGGGAACTGCAGGCTGGCCAAGGTAACCTTAAGTTGTATGAGTATGAGATCAGGAAGCACTGCTTCACTGCAAATGGTGATACTGCAGTCCAGATACTTAGGACAGTAGTGATGTCTGTATTACAATTTCTTGTTGCCTTTGTTGTCAATTAAAATACTATTACAAACATTATTTTCTCTTTGTTGTCAATTAACAGTTTTTTTTTCCTGTCAGAAGTTGATATACTCTGCAAAAGGTTTGATACATTTCTTTTGATGCTCGGTATATACATGCAAGTGAGTGAAGTGTACCTTATATTTGCATAATTGCAAGAAAACAATTGTAAGTAACTTTTATTTTTTTTATTTTTGAGGAGTCTGAACGGAACTACAGAACTTAACCTGGACATTAAGCCACATTTCTATATTATTAGAATTAGAAAAAGAGCATCAAGTATGTTTTTTGTGATCTGTTTCAGGCAACCTCCATGTCTGTGACCAGATAGGACAAAAAAGTTCAAATAAAGAACGACGTAAAAAATAACGAATGGGCCAGATATCTTGTTAATTCGCGAAAGAGATAACGAACTGCTTTAATTACAAAGAGGTTAGAGAATCACTCTCTAAGTAAAGAACAACCTTAAGCGTGAGAAAACGAACTAGCCTACTTAGTATTCTGAAACCTCCGGGAAACACACCCAAGGTCATATGTAACTTACTATCATGAATAGTTTAAATTAGCCCACAGTTATGCATGTGGGATGTGTCAGGATGATTCCGATTGACCTTTGTAAGTTTGAAAAAGTGGAATTAGACCACAGTCAAGGACAGATGCCAGAGAGACCTAGTCAACACATAATATGCTTCATTATGTTGATGTTATTTGGCTTTATTAGCCATCAGTGAATCAAGTGTGCTGGTGAATGGTCATGATGAAAGGGAAAAGGTTCAAACATTTTCTATGGAAGGGTCTTGTTTAAGAAATTTTGTAAGCAATGTGTAATGATCGGTCAGACAAGCAGAGAGCGAGGAATCAGAGTGGGGCAACGGGGATGCAAAACAAGGGATTTATTTGCAGAAGGCTAGATGACGAACAACAGAGTACAAACTTGAATGACGGGACTAGGGAAACGTACTTGAACTCGAACTGAAATACACAGGACTTAATGATGGAAACGCAGAACAGCAGATAAGGAATTCACACAAGGTTAATGAGCAGGCATGGCACAGAAGAGGATCGAATGAGCAGGTCATGACAGAACCCCCCCCGCCCCCCCCCCGCCCCCAAAAAAAAAGGCGCAAACTCCGGGCGCGCCCCAGGGGAAAGAAGAGATGGGACCGGGAAGGAACACAGGACCTGGAAAATAAGACAAGACCATTAATGGGGTACCGGATACAGGACAGACACACAGAACAGACACAACAGCAGAAACCAGGACAACACATGACAAAGAACGGGAAAAGCAGACAGGAACACCAAGAAAGGAGACACTAGGGAAACACCAACCAAAGCAACAAAAAAGCCAGGGGTGAGCACCGGAGACACAGGAGGACGAGGAGCAGACACAGGAGACGCAAAAAAGGAGGCAGGAAGGCAGAGGATGGGGGAAACGGGGAGCTTGAGGGAACCACAGCAGGTGATGGGCGGCAGCCAGAGGAGCCACAAACGACCAAAAGGCTGGAGCTGGAGGGACCCTTGGCGACCATGAGGCAGGAGCAGGAGGAGACCCTGGAGGGGGCAAGGAGGCAGACCGAGGGACAGGCAGAGGAGGCGAGGAAGAAGCTGGAGGGGACGTCGGCGGAGGCAAGGAGGGAGGGGAGGTGTCGGAGGTGAGGTCGAGGGTGGCAGATGAGCCGTCAGAGGGGGTCCTGCAGACAGTCCCGGACCTCCTGGGGGACTAGGACTGGTGTCACAGGAGCTGGGACAGAAACAAAGACGGGTGGTGCAAGAGGTGGAGGCAGCTCCGGGACCTCGGGTGCCGGCACAGCAGGGACTGGTGGAGCCGGAGTTTCTGGGCAGCGTGTCAGCTGCCGGGACTGGAGCCTCTGTGGGTGGCGTGTCAGCCACCAGTACAGAAGCAGCAGGCAGTGGAACTGCCACTGTGGGGGGCACTGCAGGGACTGCCAGCACAAGCAGGGACCTGAACAGGCAGAGCGAGATCCTCTGGGGCCTGGTCAGGAACCAGGGCAGGAACATCCAGCACAGGCGGGTCAGGAACATCGGGGACTGACACTGCCGAGGGCACTGCATCAACCACTAGTGAAGGAACAGGAGCTGAGGTTTTTGCCCCAGCAGCAGGCGTTGTCCCTTTAAGAGCCATTGGGACTCGCAGGATTGCATCCCATACTGACCTGGCCCCTTTAAGAGCCAGGCATTTCCCTACCAAGGGGTGTGCTGCTGATCCAGGCAGCAACGTGGCTGGTGAAACGACAGCATTGATGTGGGGGGTTCAGGATCAGAGAGGAGATAGAGGCGACCCTTAGGAAGATTGCCTGTTATTCTTCCGGTTTCGGATTTCCTCACTTTTTCTTCTTCCTCTGGCCAGCTCTTGTAGGCAGAGGCTGGGTTGCTTCAGAGAGCGCATCGGAACCCTTTCTGCTATGCAGTGCGACCAGCTGGGTCCTCACCTCTGTCACTCTCTGCAACAGCAGCCAGAGATTTTCGCATAGGCCTACCTCGGTTATAAGGTGCGCTCTTCCGGGCAAGGACATCCCCTTCAGGAAACTCCCGTGCCACGGGGTCACTCTGGACCTCGGGCTGATTCAGCCAGTAAAGCACCTCCTGTAGAAGACCGAGGTGCTGGCTCTCGGTCAGGGGAGGCGTCGTTTGTGAGAGTCCTGTCATTCTGTAATGACCAGTCGGATGAGCAGGAAGCAAGGAATCAGAGTGGGGCAACAGGGATCCAAAACGAGGGATTTAGGCTAGATGATGGTACAAACTTCAATGACAGGACTTGGGAAATGTACCTGAACGTAGATTGAAATACACAGGACGAGCAGGTCATGACAATAATGAACATAAGTGTTTCAATAACATATTAAAGAGTTGACATATTCTGTCTCATAAGTTAGACCACTTAATGTACAAGGCTTAAAAAATGCGTCTATTTAGCTAAATGTGTGACTCCTCTTTTATTACACAGAAAACTTTCTTACCCTGTAATGCATTACAGGTATGTGGGGTCAAAACTCCAAAACTGGTAACCAGAATAAGTGCTAAGTGGCATATTTATAAGACAAACGTTATTGACATGGATTGAATTTGTTACATCCACCACCCACACCAATGAACCTCCAGGGGATGGACATTCAGATTGTTGACTCCTATAGGTATCTGGGTGTTCATCTGAACAATAAACTGGACTGTATCCGCTATGTATAATAAAGGTCAGAGCAGATTGTATCTGCTATGCAGACTGAGGTCCTTTGGAGTGCAGGAGACACTCCTGAAGACATCTTATGACTCTGTGATGACATCAGCCATCTTCTATGGTGTGGTCTGTTGGGGCAGCTGCATTTCTACTGGGGAGAGGGAAAAAACTGAACAGGCTGATTAAAAAAGGCAGCTCTGTCTTGGGTTGTCCCCTTGACTCGGTGCAGGTGGTGAGCGACAGGAAAACGTTGGCTAAGCTACATTCCCTGCTGGAGGACATCTCCCATGCATTACAGGACACACTGTCAGTACCGAGTAGCTCCATTAGCGACAGACTGCTGTACCCAAGGTGTGTGACAGAGAGATACCGCAGGTCTTTTCTTCCATCTGCCATCAGACTTTACAACAAACAATAAGCGCACACTGAATCCCAAGCTCACATACCCCACACATATACTGAGACAGTTTTCGATGCTGTTAACATAGACATATACATGTTTATTAATTAATCAATATAATCTACATTACATTTATACTTTATTTTTCCAGCATATTATACAGTTTTTGATTATCATACAGTATATGTTGTATTTTATTTTTTATTGTTTAATATTACTGCTATTGTTCTAGGACCTTCTGTATTCTGCTTATTTCTCTTGCACTGTCCACTTTGCTGCTGTAAAATGCAAATTTCCCACCCGTGGGACTAATAAAGGCTTATCTTATCTTATCTTATCTTATCTTATCTTATCTTATCTTATCTTATCTATCCTTTGCAAATATTATTGTATGGAAAAAGTGTTCTACAAGATATGACTGTCAGTTCATATTATTTTGACATATGCAAAATGCTATCAGTAACATTAAATGAAATGATTGTCTTATCACTCATAATAAAACATACCATGGCTATTTATCATGTTTCAAAACATAAAGGTTGTGGTCTGATCAGGTAAAGGAGGGAGTAATATTTTTAATTCCAGCTCATTTTAGTATTAATAATATGAATAGGGGAGACAAATGGAAACTCCTGGTCCCTGTTAAGATTTTTTGGTCCTTGCTGTTGTTACTGTACCATATTATTATAATAGTTGCTGCTGTGCTCCATAAACCCATTCAGTTCCATGAAAATGTATAAAAAGTAAATCATTTGTTTACCTCAGATCATTGATGAGGGACATACATACCTGTAAATGCATCAGTCCATTGTGTATTCACAATGTATTCTTTTTAAGGAAGTTTAATAGAAACAAATATATTTTCTACACTATCTGTTCCACAATTACGTGCCTTTATTCTGAGTGCTAATGTGACAACCCATTTAGATGTAGATAAAACACACGGGACTGTTATATCGTCACATACATCCGTCCTCCATGTTCTTGGAAATTCTGGATCAGACCGGCTTCTTGAAAATCAGTGACCTATTAACCTACCTTTTAAGTGAATCGTAGCTTATTGTACTTCTTAAAACATCATACATTTTACATCTACATGATCTCTCTCTCTCTCTCTACATATATATATATATATATATATATATATATATATATATATATATATATATATACACACACACACAAACACACACAC
>JAODKE010000028.1:23554886-23575709 GCA_026779605.1 Mormyrus hasselquistii | reverse complement strand
TATATACAGACATATACACACGCAAAAGTTTGTAATTAACTTTGTGGGGACTCTCCATTCATTTCTATGGAGAAAACTCTGATCCCAGCATAACAACCTTAACCCCTACCCAGCCCTAACCTGAACCATAAGCAACCAAACAAAGTCTTTTGCCATTCTTAGGTTTTTTATTGCAGTCACAAATTTTTATATAATTGACCTTCCCGAAAATAATGGTCCCCACATCAAAATAAATGTAAAGCATTGGTCCTCACAATGTAATGTATACCTGGACTACACACACACACACACACACACACACACACACACACACACACACACACAAATATGGATTTTCATTTGTTTTATTCACAGTCCCTTCGCCCCTCCCCAAGCCTGCTGTAACTCATTAGTCAAATTACATTCAGGTGCAGCGGATGTAACAATACGCCGGTATGATGGTACAATGCCGGTGGAAAATATTAGCAGAATATAACCTCACTTTCTATATTAGATGGATTCAGTTTCCTTAATTTATTAATTTAAAAAAACCTGTGTTCATAATAATGGTGATTCAGGGTTTTGTATTATTATTATTATTATTTATTATTTATTTCCCAGATACCTGACCAGTCTTGGAACAGACGATCCACAGTGCATATCTATCCTCCGTACTCTGCGTCCACTCGGGTGACGTCTGCCTCTGCTGCCTCCATACTCTGCGTCCACTCGGGTGACGTCTGCCTCTGCTGCCTCCGTACTCTGCGTCCACTCGGGTGACGTCTGCCTCTGCTGCCTCTGTGCTCTGTACTGCGTCTACCCTTTTTGTGTCTGTTACTGGGAATTGCTATATTTGCATTTAATCCCTAAATTTTGGGGATAAGGAAACCCCAAATGTATAATAATTTCTTTCTCTTCCAGTCACATGCCCACGACTAAAGGTTTTCTCGGTATTGAAAACTGTTTTTCCCCATGTGTTCTTGCAAGAATACAACATTTAAAAAGACAGTATACTTTGGGGTCCTTAAACACTGATCTGCCTGTCTGCAAAGGTACTGAAGCGATAGTATCGAACGTCTTCTACATCCCTGTTTGGGTTAGTTTCACGCAGGCAAAATGTAATGTATAAATCTATTGGTCAAAGCAACTGTACACGATATTCAATTTGAGACCTTGTATGAAAAATAGTTTCCATAACTACTGATACAGTGATTTTGCAAAAGGATGAGTGTGAAATAACCCATACTCTATTTCAAATTAATCAATGTGGCTGCACTTTGAACAAGGCAGCTATTTTCCATTGTTTGCTGGGATAGAGCGCGACATTTGGCACTCATAGGACTGCACGGGTCTAAAAACCCGTGCTTACTGTCTCCCGGTGATACCGTATGTCACACAAAGGACACGCTGCCTTTCAGAGATCTCCTCGGCAACACGTGTTGACAGTAATTTATAACCTCTTGTAGAAATTTTCCCAAGGTACCGAGCCAATCAACTTCAGCGAGTGCGATTTGCCTGCGGATCTTAAGCCTGATTCTATTAAATTCCCCACTAACATTTTTTCCCCTATTTTTTTGTAAGGTGAAAAATCATGGGTTCATGGGTTCTCAAAAAAATAAAACTGAAAAAAAATGTAAACAGTTATTTAAACAATTTGAGTATTCGAATTTAATGGTTTTGTAGTTGCAGTTCAACAATGCCTGTCATGTCCAAGAATGAAAACTTTAGAATAAATCCCATAGCGGCAGTCACTTTGTCTTCCTGGGAACCAGGGGTTACATCCTTAACCTGAAGTTTAGAATCTCAAGGACTTAAGTCTGTCCATTTAGAACCCTTAATTAATCTAATTTGCAACCACTGCTGCTTAATTCTATTGAGATGCGGCTGTACGGGGTTAGTCTTGATCAACAAGGTGTATGGCCAGAACTGTTCTTTCCCATGATTCCACAAAGAGGGAAGCAGAGCCAACGCTATCGCCGGAGGCAGAGTTTAAATGCCTCTAAATGGAGAAAAATGAATCTGGGAACAGGCGGCGCACGTTTACCCAAACAAAGACCTTGGCTTTGCTTGCTGAATGGGATTAATCCTATATTATGTAGAAAAGCGAAGGGATGACAGTTGGAGCTGCGACCTCTCGTGCTGCCACACGGGTTGCCAGGCCTTTCAAAGGCGCACTGAATAGTGCAGGTTCCAATCTTTGCAAACCAAGGGTATGTTTTGCATATAAAAAATTTTATGGTGTGTCATTGTCAGAATGTTTATCTTGGTGGTATCGGGTGAATCCAGAGCTCAACACAGGATCAGAGCAATTCACCTTTCTAAGGATTTGTACAATCCCTGTGAGACTTATTGTATGATTGCAGTATTATTATTATTATTATTATTATTATTATTATTATTATTATTATTGCTCTTGCTGTTGTTGATATTATGAATTTTTAATATTATTAATATTTCATTATTTTGATGGCATGCCATGCTACTTTAATTTGTAAATTAATGATTTCACTCTCTGAGATCAGAACGAGGAATGAATTTTTTATACCGACCATATCTGGCACTTAAAAGTGAGTGCATAAATAAATAATAAATAACAATTACTGTGGCATTGTCACTGAGTGAGGAGTTTTCAAAATGAAAGTCTAGGGAGAAAAAAAAGGAAAAGAAGAAAAAAAAACACAAGCCATTTCTTTAGAAGTGTCCTTCAATATGCATAATTCTGAACTTTGTAATGGCAGATTTCATTCGCTCCATAATAAACAGCATTGTTACAGGCAGCGTGTGTTTTTATAGGCCTTGCTTGTGAATATACATGACCGGTGCCCCCAAACGGAAGCACCAAATTTTCACATTACCATTTTCCATTCGTGCTAATGGATGAACCTTATTCCCCTGGTGAGGAGAATTTTGCAAGCTGCCCTCCCAGAGCCCGCAGCCTGTTAATAATGATGTTCTGCAAGCCTTGCGATGCCTTGGCTAATCTCATTTTATCATCTGTTAACACCTCTATTATCAGCAGATTAACTTCAAAGACATTCCGGTAATGTGGCTTTTTGTTGTCGCAGATGGACGACGTGCCGCAGTCTTTCCCCCAGGAGGTCTGGGGAAAAAAAAGAATGTGTGCTGGTGTGAAGCATACTGAGGCAAGCATACGAGCGACCATCGCGCACCATAGAGATGTTTTAAGCGAACGAGCTGCTAGGAACGGTGCCCCGACTGAGAGATCTTCTTGCTCCCTGTCACATGGCTTCACTTACGCATTCAGAGGAGATGAACAGGAGGCGGTGGGGTCTGGGAAGGAGATGCGTCCTCAGCAAGTGTGGGACACCATCCTGAATAAATTGAGCAGATCTCCTGAGATTGCCTGCCAGTGCAGGGTATGAGGTGCTAGTGCAGTTAGCCCCAGTGCGGAGATGGTGGAGTCACCTTCTAGCAGAGCGGCGGCTAACGTGTGTGTGTGTGTGTGGGGGGGGGGGGGTGTAATTACTGAGTGCGTAGTCAAAGCTCAAGACCTCTGTTTCCTCATGAATGCCAAGTTCAACCTCATAATACTTGCAGGTTTAGAGAAAATTGAATTAGACCGATTTTGTTACAATAAACGAGAGATGAAAGATCCGAGGGGCCATTTGATGCATTGTCCACATTCATATACGTCCCAACAACTGTTCATGAAGCCAACATTCCAATCGATTCTAGCATTAAATAAAAACGACAAATTAATTACATGTAGGCACCTCACTGTGCTGACAGCCCAAATGGCAATGGTGCGGTGCCGCACACCCATGGTTGAAGGTTCGAAATGTCCAAACAAACAGACTACTAAGGTAACCTGGTTTACTAAAAATAATGTGAATATTCCAAGTTAAGAGCACCAAAAATCCTAAAATGTACCCCTGTTTTGAAGCTTATATTCCATATCATGCAAGTAGCTTTTCATCTACGTTGTTTGAAGGCCTATCTTTAATTCATGATATCTTTCCTCAATGTGGTACCTCTGGTAGCTTGACTGGGGCCCAAGTTTGGATGGAAAATGTATCCGCACTTATGTGATGATGTGTTAGGCCACAGTCTGGAGGTCTGGGTTATTTTTAATACTCGTCACTCAGTTCAGATGATATAGCTGTTCGGCTTGCCCTTTTGCAAATAATAATTACAGAAAACTAGAGCAATTCTCCCAACAGGCTGCAAAGGTCACGACCTCTTCATGTTGCTGTTGCATAAAAAATAGATCACTAGCAAATGGGAAAAAGACAGAATTTGAGCTCATATATAAAATGCCGAAAAATGTCTGTCTATAAATACACCTAAATATTTAACCACAAGTTGACTATAGTGGTTTCTATAGTAGCATAACATACTATATGAGTAGCTATGATGTAAAGTACAAATTATTCTGTCCTGCACTGTAATAGCAAAAAATAAACACTTGTAAATAAATCATGAAAACTGTGACATTTGTCATGGATAAGCTACTGTGTTACATCAACAATAAATGTATGCATCTGTCAACAGTAACCCCCGACTCTAGATGAGGATACTTGGAAACAGCACAATGGTAAAATGTACAGAGTGGTAGAATGTATAATTTTGCAGTAAACAGATATTAACTGAATGCAGCTACTACAGTTACATATAAAATGTCTAACAATCATTGCAACGTCAGGCAGTGTATTTTTTTCTTGCTGGGTTAAGGAATTACACCAGTCATTTCCATTTAGCGGGTCAGAGAAATTGATTTGCAGCCTGAGGAATGGGCTTCCTCCGTGCTGGGCCGATACGGCGACATTCTCCTACATAATCAAGGAGGAATGCTGTCCATCTACCCAATCTACCGCTGGCTCCCAGAGGGACACCCAGTTTGTACCAGGGAACCAGCATGAATACTAATTCACCTACTTGGATTTAACAGCTTTGGCTTGTCATCTCACAGGAATTTGCAGAACATTCTGCCTTTAATTGCTTGTCTGTAAAAAAAAACACAGAAGAGGGATCACAGGAATACCTGTAAGGAGGAACTTGGTGCTCCATAATAAATATGGTTAATTATAATGCCTACGTGTGGAACGTGTGGAGTGAGGCAGCCTTCGCCACGTGCCTCATTCCCGATCCGCCGGCCTGGCGCCAAAAAGCACACCGGAAGTGTCGCTGGTGTGCATCAGGGGGCGTGGTTTAACATGCAACGTCACGTGGGACATGCAGCAAGGCCGTGACCAGGCTGCGATTGCAAAACATTGTACATCCGCTTTGGAGTGACAGGGCTGGATCCTCCTCATATCCAGTGCCCCCCCCCCCATCCCATGGTGACATTAGAGCAAAATTTCACAATGAATTTAAACTTTAATGCATCCCAGTCTGAGTGGGAATAATTCATGCTTTTTTTCTATTTACCTTCACACTCCATCAGTGCTGATCAGCCCACCAGGCCACATAGGCAGCCGCCTAGGGTGTCATCTTCTTAGGGGCACCAATTTAGCAATCTGATGTCTCGGACGGGAGCCGCCGGCAATGGACCTGGTCTAGGCTGCCACACAGGCCTTGACCGAATTGCTCACTGTCCATCCATCTTTCATACTTTGAGAGGAAGTGCTGAGCTTCTTTCTTTCAAATACTTTTATTTTATTGACTCTGCTGCTGTAGCTGGTGTGTCATGAACTACCCCCCCCCCCCATGGCATCATAGTCCAATGGAAACACTGATGCATGAATTCACAGTGCTGCTGGTTACATTTCATAATCTGTGCCCTTCTGCACATGCTCTCCAGAGTACGGCTCGGACGTCTATCCTATCTGATTTTTTTGTTAATTTTTTTGTTAAATTTCACCTTTTGTGTAGGAGAATCTCACCTGGGCATGAAAAAAAGGTGCAGGCCTGTCTGGCAGCGCTTACAGAGTGAGTCTTCCTCTAAACCCCTCTCGCTGCACTCACACCATTCATGTGCAAATTAGCAATCTGCCCATTGTCCACAAGTGCTTTGAGATACTTGCTGAATCCAGCAATGATTTAACGGTGGAGTGAAAGATGTTTTAATTTATTTGAACGCGGTCGAGATAAATCACTTCAATGGGATGGAATTTCTGTAATGGTCCAGGGTATGATGTATACATTACGTCCATATATACATACCAACAAGCACGCAACAAGGGAAATCTCCAACAACAAAACAGACTACGATTCCAATATTCACTAATAATTAGCCTGGAAATTAAGCGTGCATGTTCACATAGGATATGGCTGAACGCTGGAAACACTGCCAATTACATGTGCTACCTTGTTTTTGAAAGAGACAAGGACGTCATCAGGCAGCAAAGACGTCAAAGGTGCGGGCAAGTGTGAATTGACAAGATTTTAAACGGCACACAAAGCAGCCGCACAAAAGACCAAGAGAGCGGCTAAAAACACCGCCCGATTAGCTATGCATTATTTTTATAATTACTGCAAATTGGGCGGCTTCACAATAACTCCCGGGGAAAGCTTTGTCGCATAGGAGAAGGAATGATAGTATTGTCAACAAAAACAAGGGAATAAAAGAAGATTTTTTTAAATAAAAAATGCACTCTGAACAACTGTCACTATACTATAAATAAAGATAATTTACTTTAATCATCAGTTACGTAAAAATATCTAAGCACTGACATTGTAAGCAACCGCATTATTTTTAATCTCTGTTGCTTTTCATCTAAAACAACTTTTAGTTTTGCGGATATATACTACAACTGCTTATCCTACTGACTCATCTCAGGTGTGTCAGACAGTGATGAAGCATCTTCTGGAACTTCAGGATACAGTCTCTGCCTTTAACTACCCAACTGCCATGGAATTGATACAAAGCTTTATGTCAGTGTTCAATGACAAGAACACAAGTATACAGAAACAAAACATCCCCAGATACATTTTACCTGGTTCGCAGACACAAGGCATGCAAACAAACTGCCACTTTAAACTTGAATGGGCAGGATGTACTGAGAGAGCCAAAGTTCTGAAGGACACAGATCCGGCTGAGCATTTGTGTAGATTTTTCTAGACGAAAATACTGTCTGTTTTCTGTTTTTCTGTTTCTGTTTTCTGTTCCTGTAGTCGAGTATTTCTCCATTTATAAATAAATAAGAATTATCAGAGATCTCATTACACCAGCCCCATCTAAAATGTCACATAAATTTCCAACAAAGATACAGAACTTTGATGATCAAAAATAGACTATTTACTGCTCGTTAGCATGGACCATTTTTTGAAGAGAAAAAAAAACAAAACACCCAGGCCAGTATAATTAATGAGTTTTTTTCTTTTTAACACACTTACGCAGTAGATTTGCCTCAGCACCCACGTAAATATGAATGAATATTTAATGAACCTATTGAAACGCAAGATAAAATGATCTTTATAGAATGATAAAAAGACAGATGTAAATGGGTGAAACAGAAGATGCGTTCAAAACTTCTTGATGGACAAAAGGGGAAAACGCAGCAAACAAAATGCAAATTGTTAATAAGACTGATTAATCGCCCCTGGTTATACGATGTTCTTTTCGCTCACGTCGTCTTCATTTCAGTTCCTCTTGCCACATCATTGTCTGACATGACTGGAGAATCCATCTGAAGGAAATTTATCATTTATAGTTTTCCGGGGACCCACTTTTATCTGAAAGTGCTTTCTGAACCGTGCTTTGGCAATCTGGTCGCTTACCCTGGGAGCGAAACCACCAGCCTAGTCTTAATCTAATAATTGGAGAAAGGAAGATTATTTTGTTCTGTCCATCACTGACTGATTTACGGCTTCTGATTGGTCACATTTGTTCATCGCTCGGTCCGCTGCAATGGTGCGGAATCACACGCCCATGGTTGGCGGTTCGATCGCAGCCCTGGCTCTCTGCGTGGAGGACGTGCATGTTCTTCCTGCGATTGTGAGAGTTCCTCCAGGTACTGAAGATTGCTCCCACAACCCGGCGATAGACTTGGCATCCCCTTCAATGCTGCCTTTGTACCCTATGATTACATGGGACAGGTTCCGGAACACCTCCACACTGGATAAATACTCATAATGCATAGATAAATGGTAATTTGGTAGCCCATCTGTGTGTGTCATAAGCTCTGCGTGTTATTAAAGTAGGTTATATGTTGTAAAACAGTATCAATAAACCCTTGCTTCTAATAGGAAGGGTTACATAATGCCTAGTTTATGGCAATGGCAAAAATGTAAACAATTTCATATTCCACGGGTAAGGCATGAGCAGATAAGCTAACATCCATTTGAAGACCTCCGATTTTCGTATAGGTCTATACAGTTCTAAGACACAGAATTCCTTTATAACAAATTGGAGTTACAATTTAAAAAACTCTTTTGATCCGAAATGGTGAATTAGACAAAGTGTCCCTCTCTGCATCTTAATAAGGAGGATTACAAAAACATAAAAGCCTCATTCATTATGTGAAGTAAAATCTTGTGGGATTGGGGGAGGGGGACACCAATCACAAAATCAAGAGGACTTCTTCAGAAACGCCACTCTGTTTACAGTAACTGCATGGACATTTTGGAAACTACCACGTAACAAGTACAGTATGCGTACATTGTGGAGGGAAAGCGATGTGTACCTATTCGGTCACGGCCATGCCCGTTTTTATATATTGTTTTTTTGAATGAATGTTCCGGAAGAGGAGACTGTGGCAGCTGGTGAGCGTTTCACACATACAAAGGTGCCCCTTGAGCATAACCCCCTTTTTCTCCTGGCTACACTGGCGTGTTCCGATGGCACGTGTGTACACACAGTTGCCAACAAATAAAAGAAGCAGATATTCCCGGTGCTGTTCCTGCTGGTGAACCCAATCTGTACACCCGTGGCCTTGTTTTGTGGATTCTAAGGGATCCACCTTCACCCCCTGCCCTCTGTGCAGCCAGAGACGATGTGGTTGAGGGCTGGTAAATGCCGGTGAGAAAGGTGGCAGCCTACAGCATATGTCCCCACCCCTATTTATAATGATGCTTTCCATTGAAATACACTTCTCAAGAGAAAAGGTGCTGCTGTGATTTTGAGGTAATTAATCTCTGGACCCCTCTAGATACCCAGTGACATTCCGCAGCCAGCAACAAACTCAAAATCAGAAACACGCTCTGCAGCAGCAGCAGGTTTTGTGTAGATGCTTACAACTAAGATAAAGAACTGGAAGATCTTCCAAGCTTCTTTTTGCAGTTCATAATAAAATTCATGGGATATATAGAAATTTCTATCCCTGACATTATATACCAGGGGTGTCAAACTGCAGTCCTGGGGGGCCGGAGTCCTGCTCCACCACAAATGATTCAGCTCAAGAGCTGTGCTGTAGTTAGTTGAATCCGGTGTGTAAAATGAGGGTAAACCAAAAACTGTGCAGGGCTGTGGCCCCCCAGGACTGGAGTTTGACACCCATGGTATATACCATTAGGTGCATACATTCTTCACAGTGTTCACTCCTTATTTGTGAAATGTTAAAATGAGGATTTTATAGTATATGCATTATAAGCCCACAAGGTATATTTTACATATAACAGCAGCCATACGCAAATTATCTTGGCAGAGTTGGGTAACAGGTTGAGAGAGTAAAAGTCCAGACCAGGATTTTGTTTCAATCTGTTGAGCATAAAGAGTCACACTCAATTGGTTGGTTATAACAAAATCCCAGTCTGGACCTGAATTACCCAGCTCTGCTTGTTAGTAAGGAGAACGCAGCACAAAAGGACATCAGAGTGAGAGTTGGGAAAGATCACAGTACATACACAAGACTTCAGCCCATCTGTAAGTCCGAACAGTACAGCCTGAGAACAAAGATCAGACTCTGATGTCAAGCCTGTTCTTCTGTATGGCTCCGAATGCTGGCGTGCTGTAAAGAGGGACATGAACAACATCGATGCCTTCCACAATGGATGTCTCCGGAAGATCTTTTGGCCTGAGAGAATCTCTAATGACGACCTATACAAGAAAACAAAGAGCCAGAGTGTGGTGCTGGAGATCAAGCCCTGACGCTTGAGATGGTTTGGCTGTGTCCTCAAAATGGACCAAATACCAATATCTACTAAATACCAAAGGATGCTCTAAGATGGACACCAGCTGGGAAGTGCAAACAAGGCCGGCCTAAAGCAGCCTGCTGGCAAACTGTGATGGAAGAGCTGAAGGAGATGAACCCAACATGGGGAGAAGCAGGACACAGAGCCAGGACGGGGGCAAAGGGAGGTGAAATGCCAGCACCCTCTGTGGCTTTCGGTACGAAGAGGATTAATGTAATGAAAAATGCAAAAAACAAGTTAAATCATGTTACTTAACATGTTTAAAGCAACAGTTTAAAGTAGGCAATAACAATCACAAAGAAATATCAGTTCTTTTAATGGAAAATTTGCGAGTGATCTAACACCCAAATAGGTGCAGTAGATAGGCCAACTAGGCAAAAAAAATGCAGATGGAAAAGTATTTAAAATATTTGAGCTGAACAGGTTTGCTCAGGTTAAAAATGCAGCTTAACTATCGGATCCCTGAATCATAAAGGCTAAATCAAAGTGACTTAATGTCTATTAATTATAGTAATTAATACATGTCTCTCCATCCCCACTGTGAAATACCTCAGGGAGAGTATTCATATTTACGATCTCCTGATAGGTTTAACACCAAAAGCCAGAAAACAGCCTAGATTCTCCTCCAAAAGGAAATATTTTTAACTTGAGCAAACCTCAAGTTCGCTTTGTGATAAATTAAATTAAATTAATTAACTTAAATACATTACAGATCTCGGCTTGTCTGGGGAAGAAGGGTTGGATTCTTCAGATGCCCAAAGCATGAGGCCTCATCAGACCTGTTGAGCTCCTGTGAGTTACAGGCAGCTGATTATTATGGCAGTGAGACATCTCTGGTTGGCACAGCTCCCCCTTGCAAAACAGAGATAGCTGATGTGGAAGTGGGACAATGAACCAGAGGGTTTTGCGTCAACAGAATTGTTGCAAGCAGACAGTGTTTTTTAATTTCCAACTCAGTAATGGAATTTCTGAAACTTCTTTTGAAGAAGCGGAGGTATCAGAATAATATGAAGTAAAGCACAGCCAAATTCATGATTAAATTTACATGCAGGTTAATCCGACAAATATACTTTAACTTTTTTATTTAGCTTTATTATTTTCTGCACTCTGCAATAATGGCGGCTATATTTACGGTGCATCTCACTGATTGCTTCCACATTTAACAGGAATTGGGTTTTCCAATGTGCGGTGAGCCCATGCAAGATCCCACTCTGGTGGGAGAGCTCGATGAAAAGGAAACGCAAGAGAGACCAAAGTGTTTCTGAAAATTAACATAAATAAGCAAAGACTGCGACTTTTTTGACTACTGAATCAAGTAGACAAGAACTCGACTTGAGGAGTCATATGTTTGTCGATGGTTTCTCTTAAACACATGCGGCATATCAATGAGCAGAGGATCCTTTCATGTACATTTGACATATACACAGAAAAACTATGCGTGCCAACAAAGTTACGGAACACCTAGTGTGGCCAGCATCATTTATGACATTTAGCTAAGGGTAAGAAGGATTTACGATACAGGCCCAGGTACAAATGCATGAAAACATTCCCAGCAGCTTCAGCCGCAGTACTGAAAAATTGCGCATTGCACTGTAATCACACAGGTATTAGAAGCACTTAATGCATCGAGAGTGAATATTCTCCATTTCAGACCATTTCAAATTGGGCATTCTACAACCGGGGAATGTTATTACATTTGTTCTGTCCATTTTCAACCTTTGCCCCCCCTGTACTTTGCTGTTATTGTCATCAACAGATGTTAGGTAAATTAGGTATGATATCAGAGAGCTATACATTTGGAATATAAAATTAGCAAACTCAGTTCACAACCGGGTGAGAAATACAGAAGCAGAACATTTTCGGTCCACTATCATGTGCTATTATTACAAAATTGCCCCTGAGGCTGAGAACGTCGGGCAAAGCTGTGTGGTACAAATGCAAATCATTCTTTTATTTACTGCCGTATCAACCTAGCAATTTTAGAAATGTTTATCCCGTAGGAGAATTGAAGCGACGATTTATTACCTTAATTCTCCAAACAGCATCATGGCAAAAAAAAAATAATAAAAAGCAGCTAAAGTGATTCTGCTGTGTTCTGGATTAACTCTCTCGTCAGTGTGACGGAAAGAGAAAGGGACACCGTAAAAAACAGAATTACAAATCCTTACCTTACCTAGCCATTCAGCGGCTAACTGCAAGCGTGGGGGCCTGAAATGCACACGTCCGACAAGCGCCGTCTCACGGGGATGAGCTGATCAGGAACGGTTCTCTTAAAAAATGTTTATTGTGTTGTTACATATTAGTACAATATAACTCCACTCTCACAGAGCCATCTGAAGCACACAAGTGTCTGTTGACATGCTCCTTAACATGGATATTATGTGATGGAGCTTTTTAGCAAAACTCAAATTTATTCAGACACGTTCACTTCCCGTGTTAGGTCAAGGCAGACCGTAGCCATTACCGGTAATGACTGTGGAGTCCTACTTTACAAGGATCAGATACATAAAGTCAGCTAAAAGCTGACTAATGGAATCACATTGATACACTGACTAGAAGGGCTGTTTTATTATTTTATTATTTATTTTTTTATACAAATTGTGGAAAATTACAGGCCTTTGTAAATGTTAAATATAGCACTGGAGTTATATATAAAAACAATTTTATTGTCATTCATAATTTCTTACATTTTTTTGAGACTTTTCAACCAAAAAATAAGATACAGCAAATTTTGATGCTTGACTTGTAAAAATAATTTATGGGGTATCGCTAAATAGCTTAGTAAGCGTCTAATCAGCACTGCATGGACTGTGTGATCTGTTTCTTTCACAGAAGTATGCTGATTAGCCTTATATACAACTAGGAATACTGACATCATAAAAAAATCTCTAACAAAACTTATACACAGCATGTACGAATTCAGATGTAACCTCAATATGCTGCAAAATAAGCATTTTGCAATTATTCACACGGGACAAAATGTAAACACTGAAAATTCATTAAAGATGCACTTGAAGACTTAATAAAAACATGATTATCATGAACACAGCCCAGGGTTCAGGCGTGTGAAGTTGCAGATACTCCCTGGCCCAATTTTCCAGTTACTCTCAGTCATAAAAGTCAAAGTCATCATCAGTGTGATGGGGTGTCGGTCGGAGGGCCGCTTCTATGTCACTGCTGCCATCGTCAGATTCTCCCCAAAAAGCTATGGGTGTCAAATCGGAGATGTTTATTAGTGCGACCAATCAGCAAACAGAGAGCAAGGATGCTTAAAGAAACGTATTAATTCAGACTGGTACTACTGGGGAAGTATGAACTGTTACTTACTTTATCTCACATAAGATGGTAAATATACTCGCTCTGCATAGTAGCTAATGGATAGTTATTTTAGTGTTGCAGGCCACAAAAACAGTCTCTGTGTGCATAGTCAAATAACTGCAAATGAACAGGCGCTCACTGTCTCACCTTTCGATTTCACGGCAGAGGCGCCCCCTTCGGCCCTAAGTAAACAAAACATTTTGGGTGTCACAGGTGCCATTATAGACGATTCACATGAGCGGATGAACGTGCCGTCGTCATGCAGATCCTCACATTCTTTCAAGGCAATTTCGAGTGTTGCGAGTAAGGATGCCAGGGCAATTGTGAAGGAACAGACCTTCACATTAAGCTGCCTTTATATGGACACGGCACCAAAAGGAACTTGCTTGACTTCTGTTCTAATGGTAGTGAAGGGCTTCTACAAGGCTGTCTTTATTTGTAAGTGTTCTAAGATGGGGCTTGCTGGTTCCCATAGCATCAGTGATATCACTATGTAAATGCATGACCGCCAAACAGGCTTTGATCTGCCTTGATGCATATGCAACAGTCTGTTCTACTTTAAAAAGCCTCCTCTTCAATTTACATTACCACAGGCTCTATTCAAACCGTACAATGTAACCCCATCATCGCACAAATTATCGTATATCCATATGGCTGTTTTTTTCTAACCTTTATACACTAAAACAGAGGTTCCCCTACGTATCACAACCAAGTTGGGTTGGAGGGGGCAAATCATCTTCATTTTCAGACATGTATAAACGTGCACAAACACAGCCACAGCCAGGCGCAGGGTTGTCCCTAAACCTCACAGTCATGTTCTGAAGCATTTCTCCATCACTCTGGGTATCGTTCACGTAATGAAGATGCTTTTGTAGCTTCTGGAGGAGTGAAACTGCACTGATCATGCTTGCATCTCTCGCTTCTCTGACACTCTCACGTGGAGCTGAAAACGTAACGCACTTCCATATTTTTTTTGCATTTATTTTATTTAGCAGATGGATTTGTCCAAGCGACGTGTGAGTGAGGCGCATGGCACATTACAAACATATGGCTCTCAAGGAGCCGATTAGGCTTAAATGCAGCTAAGTCAAGCTGCCAGTGAACGCCCAGGTATGAACGCCCAGGAGCTGCTACTTGGCGCGGCAGGTCCTGTCACACTGTCGCCATCAACCGACTGGATTCTGTCTGCGTTTTTCTACGTCATGTGGCTTGGAAGTAATGCTAATGATTCTTATATGCTGGTATACGCCAACAGATTAAGAACTGATTTAAGCTAACACATTTTCTATCAGCAGTCAAGCACGTTTTTGTTCAATATACAAATAATTTCAAGATTGAATGAGTGATGATTTCCTTGACATATTGACTGAGTGATGTGGATTCTGAGTGATGTGGACTGCCAAAATATGAAGCCACTGAAACCAGCCATGAACACCCTCAATCCCTAGCAGGTATCACTAACCGAAAGTCCGCATCATAAATGAAATATTAGCTGCTTAGGATTCAGCCTGAGCAGGCATGTGGGGAAGACAGGACAAGCGAAACTGCCTCCGTCACTCGTTTCAGTCGACGTTCATGCAGAAAAACAGCCAAAGAAAGACTGCAAAAACCGGGTAATCGTATGCATACTGAATTAATGGGTGGTTATCCTAACCGCTTTGTAATTTGGAGTTAAAAGGCAAACCACAGTTTAATTAATTAGGAAAAGGAAGATGGGCAGCAGGCTGATGCTGCGATTAACACGGGGGGGGTGGGGTGGGGGGTGGCTCTCGGCGCCAGGGCCCTGGGTGAGGCCGAGCGCATGGCCTTAGCCTGTCTGCGGCTAACGTGTGCTCCCACGCACTAGGTGGGTTTAGTGTGCCTGTCACCCGGCCAAGTGCTTTAATTTCCTCCATCTTTGCGATGGGGGGGGCACGTGGGAGGATATAGGAGAGGCCAACCTGCCAGGCTCTTGGGCCTAAATGCTAGAGCATCTTAAAGCACCAAAGGTCTCAATGCTTGAGAAGTGAGAGAGCAAGATAGATACGTTCATCTCCCCAACACCCAGTGTCGAAGGCAGGGAATATCCATCATCTAGCTTCTGTCACTTGTCTTATTCATGGTCGCAGGGGGTCTGGAGCCTACCCTGAAGGCTACAGATGCAAGGCAGGGGGGGACGACGGCATACCCGGAGGAATCCCCATGACAACACGGGGAGAGCATGCAAACTCCACACACATGGAACCATGCTAGAGACTCGCACCCATCCACTGCGCCTCCATGCAGCCCCAAGCAGGGTATAAAATGATCTAAACATACTTTTTTGAAAAGAGCTGAAAATGTACTACTTTTAATAGAGTTATGTCTACTTTATGATAATTAAATGAATTAATGGATTGAAAGTGCTTTTCAATAATACTGGACCATAATTGTTTCAAGTAATATCTTTTCCGTTATTCAAACTACCGCACACTCGTCAGGCATTTTTAATTCCACGTAATTAATCCTCAAGTAATGATATCGACATCGGCTCACGTGTCAAACAGGGCAAGCTGAGCCACGACACGTGTTGCACCCCGACATGTTATTTTTTCAAAAGATATTAAACAGGGGCCTCCGGCAATGACGCAGAGTTTTTATTGGACAGGGATGCTCCTCCTATTCCTGCTGTGCACTTAACCTCGTTCAGAGAAAACCGGCGAATGAAAACTGGCCTCAGAAATGAACCAAAGTTCACAAAAGAAGGTGCATCTTACAGATCCTCCTTGTTTTTTGATGCTTCATCTCATGATATTTCGACTGTGTTTAACCAAATATTTACTTAATCAGTGACAGTAGTTACTTATTTACTTACTCATCATATTAGTATACTGATACTTTATTAGCACCTGTACTGAAATTTCGTCTTGTCGTCTATCCCATCTTGCTCTTCGTGAGACACTTCATCACACATACAGGTGAGAACAAGCTTGGGGTCACAGCACAGGGTCAGTCAGCATGCAGCGGCCCTGGAAACACTAGGGGTTAAGGCCCATGCTTAAGGGTCCATGGACACGTGACTATTCTGCTGAGGCTCAAACCAGCAACCTTCTGATCACAGGCATGGAGGTTTAGCCCACGGAGCCACACGCTACCCCAAACATTGATATTTGACTTATGATATTTTCATGGGAGTGTGATCCCATCATCTCTGCTTTATTTAGCAGGTAATATTACCCAAAGCAACATGCTTTTTTTTGAGAAAACACGGTCCGGCCCTCCCTGGAGCAACTGGAGGTTATGGCTCTTGCTCAAGGCCTGGTGAACTCACTTTGCTGACCCTGGAATTGGAACCAGAGACCTTCTGATCACAGACGCGGTGTCCTGAGTAACATGATAGAATGGCAATACCATTGCAGATACGCGTTCCAGTGGCACAGCAACTCAGTGGATCTGACACCACCAAGGATGCAGGTTTGAATCCCAACTCCCTGTATCGTGTGACATTTACTCCAGGATATACGTGCTGTTAAGTTTAATGGTGTATGCTTGGGTGTGTGCATGTATATATCCTGCCGTGGACTGGAAGGCTGTCCCCTAGCCTGGGGCCCTGTGCTACCTGGGACAGCCTCCAGGGGGCCCCACAACCTTGTCCAGGATGAGCAATCAGAAGCTCAATGGACTGATACATTACACAATGCACCATACAATCACTCAACACAGATACACAAGCAGGGCAGGCTAAACTTTTTCACTTTTTCTTCACCTCCTCATACTTATATTTTTAATTAACAATGCGCTTCTTACTAACTCTGTAGCTATACACTCTTGTGCCGTTATGCGCTTAAAGGGGTTTCATTTTTCCTATCGATAAGGCGCCAATTCATGCTTCTGTGTCCACAACCTTTCAATAACCAATCAGAGCCAAATTATGTAGTCAGGGCCGCTGCTAAGCCAGTTCCAAAGCTAATGATGGATGGGTCAGAAACGCATGATGCAAAATTGGACTTTAGATGAACAGCATCTCTCTGGGCTGGTGTAGTTTCCGGCCTCTGCAGAGTCAGGGGATATTTGTAATAATCTCTCATCATCAAACACGGCACATACATTGTTCTGATCAATGTTTATTCACCCTCAGTAATCTGATAACATCCCTGTCTCAAGGTCCATCAACTTCTCCCGTGTGATTATTCCGGCCCTTCAGCCCTGATGCACGAGTTCCATCAGTCTTATCTATTTACTTTCTTACTTATTTCTTTGCTTGGTTTTCTATTTTTTTCCCCTATGAACCTAGATCGGTATTTTTGAATGGGGTGGGGGGCAAACTGTGCACGCACAGCCTGGGAGGTGGGAGGGAGGCCAGCACAGGTGCCGGCTGAGCCTCCCAGCAGCCGTACAGTCGAGCCCTAAGGATCTGGCTATTTTGCCAGCGCCGACGTTGACAAGATGTTCCTCAAAGTTCTACTCAGAGCAAGTAACCGATTCAGAAATTGGCCTGGATGCCAGCACCGCGAAAACCGGCGTACAAAACGCACAAGAAACTTCTGGGCGACTAATCTCGGGCATGAATGTACACATTTCATTTCATTCACAGCGAAAGGTCCGGAAGATCAAATCCATCCTTTATCAAGGAGTATGACCGCTGAGGTCAGGCTGAGGGAAACTGTTTGTTTTCTATGTGCGAAGTGCCGGTGGTGACAGAGGGAGATTTAATGTGACCCAGCGATAGACAATGCTGAATCGGCCTTTTCTCCACGTCTGCCCTTCGAACACCTCAACGGAAAAACGTGGATGAAGAAATGGGTAGGGGGGGTAATACCTCAGTCTGACATGAGGTTACCTGGAGACCTTCCACCCACACCCACGAGGCCCCCGTTCACAGCACAAACGGCACTGAGGCATGTCGGAAAATTCCGCGCGTCTATGACAAACACTTCAACGTATGTGCCGATATAGGAAGGCGTTACTTGGCACACGGATAGCAAAAGCAATTTCAGCACAGCCCGTTTTAAAGAACACCACATATACAGCAACGTTTTACTTTCTACCTCCATAATAATAACAATAATAAATACCTGCTTCAAATGGAAAATTGGGCCGTTCTTTTATATAACTTCCACATCACGGGGAACGATCCATCAACTGTCCCACTTCAGACAGGGACCGGCCTGATTTCAAGACTCTGCTATTACCACGGAGAGCAGGAGATGGCGTTGACCCTTTCAATCTAATATTCCATTTCCATAAACATTTATGCCGGTGCATCTTGTGCTGGGTTCGACTTAATTGAGGCGATGATCTGAATAAGTAAGGCTGCAATGATAACTGCACAAAGAGGTAAATGTAATCTGTAATATGATGCAAATTGTGGCTTTAACCCAAATGGCTGCCTTTCCATTCTTGCAGACAGCACCCTTGCGTGATATATATGTTATCTATTGTAATAAATCCTGATGCGAATAGCATTTTTCCGTTTTCAGGCAACCACATACATTCAATTCTACATCGTACGTGCATGTTTGTGCGGATGCTGTCGCGCAGGTACTATGGGTTCCGGAAGGTATGGGTGCTGGACACAATTTTGGAATGTTCCTGAATACGGAGTATCTTAACTACAAACAACTGCAGTTGTTTACTAACCTTTAGCTACTAGGTTTGCAAAACAATGCAGGACATTTACAGTGCAAGGTGACACTTAACTACGATGAAAAATTGTATTGAATAGTTGTTTATTTTTGCTAATAGCACATAGCTAATACAGCTCGTGGGGGGGGGGGGAGGAGGTTTGGCGGAGCAAGGCGTGGTTTGAAGGCTCTTTCACCGCCGACTTGTTCTAAATCTTATGGCATCCATTGAGTACCTGTGCATTACCGCCACGCCACAGGGAAACAATCCCGACGCCACACCCTCGCGTAAGGATGCTAACAAAGCGGAAGGGCGGCGGCCAGTGACACGTCGGGCTCATTAGACCCACTCGACAAATACACGTCACTGCCACACTCATCATGGCTGCCCAGCGTGCGGCCACATGCAGGCGTGACCCGCAGGTTCTGGAATTTATGCAGAGTACAGTCCCAAAACACGGGGTGGCACGACCACGAAACAGCAGCTCTTACTTAAAATAATACGAGTAATGACCTAAAAAAAAGGAAGCGGAAAAATACAAAGCATCTGAGCGAAGCCCGCGTGGAATTCACCGGATCACTGGACTCTGCAGTTACTTTGCAGCTGTGCTTCTCTAGGATAGGTCGCCCAGATCTGCACTATTTCGAAGAAATAAATTTCAATTTTCCCAAGAAGTCAGCACAATAGGATTCCACTTAATGTGCTCAAACATTGCGTAGTAAACTTTCCCAAAAAGCAGCAACAGCCAGAGACGCTGCCCACCAGTGTGGCTCATTCACACTTCATGTGCAATTAGTACGACTTGTAAAATAAAACACTGCCTTTATTTACCTGCCCTATCTATGACCCCCCACCCACACAAAAACGCTAATAGTGCCGACTCTCCACAGCTGTGCTTGTGTAGGGCGTATAAAGGGGCCACCCCATAATTCCCATCAACTCCTACTCCTGTCCCAGTTATGACCTGCTGCAAAATTGGCCGCTCAGACGGGCAGATTTGAGCAGCAGAGCCCGGAGGAGAACACTCAGAGGAACGACGCCGCTTTCGCCACGCTCTGGTCCTGCCTGCTTCCCAAAGTGTGAGCGCCCTCTGCTGGCGAAGGGTCCTGCCTGCACATCCACTATCTCAAAGCTAACTGCAGTGCTGACATCTAGCTTGTGGTTCAGGTACTGTGCTATTGTTTCCAGTTATTTAAATAAGGTCAGCTTCGCTGTCGATCATCCAGAAAAGGAGACAAATTCTCAATAAACTCCTATAGTATATTACCATACAACAATAAGCCTAATGACCAGATCCTCCAATATTATCTCCTATGTGCACTGAAATATATCGGGATTGGCTCTTATACAATGTATAATTAATAATATTTAATTATAAATCTTGTTAAAAATGTTTTACATCATTTGGGGAAAACTGCTGGAAAAAGATTCCATAAAATGCTTCTTTAGACCATAATCCATGCAACCAATGTCATGCTAAACTGTTACGCCCCACAAATTTGCATTAAACGCTCAACAATGACTAATCGGGCTGGTTTATTTATATGTTTGGGTATACAGATTTTTTTTCCACCGCTGAGCATAATGGAGGGTACAGCTAAGAGGCCAGTACAAAGAAAAACAGTGACCTCCTCTGGCTGCCGGCTCTCACTGCCGCTTGCTCGCTCGCTCGCGCACGCGGGCGGGCGGGCGGGCGGGCGGGCGATACCACACACGCGGGTACCCCCCACTGCTGCGCCACCACACAGACCCGGTGTCCGTTTGCGGCACTTTGTGGCTGTGCTGATAGAGGGCGGCGGCCTGAGGACCCCCCCCCCCCCCCCCCCCCGCGGGGGGAAAAAGGCCCACAAGGGGGCGGGGGAAAGAGACAAATAAGAAGACGCCCACCCCCACGACCGCCCCGGGCCCGGC
>JAODKE010000028.1:23543652-23554876 GCA_026779605.1 Mormyrus hasselquistii | reverse complement strand
GAAAATGAAGAAAATAAAACACGCCCGGAACCAAGGCACAGCTGAGTACCTCCAAATCAGCAAACAAAAAAAGGCAGGAAAAAGGGCTGCATGACATAAGAGAAGCAGGAGGACGAAAATAACACAGATCCACACACATTTCTGTATTCTTAATTTTTATCATAGTTAGCGTGGTAAAGAGCCTTAGGTTAGAGTCGCCTACAGTAGACGTGGGACAGCGGCTGCTAGGCCACAGGAATCAGTGGCTCACACACGGCCGGCACAAAGAGGAGGGGGGGGGGGTCGCTGCGCGGGTACAGCTGCTTATTAAGGTTCACTCCTCCCTACATTACGCCTTTCATCCCAACTCAACCACAAAATGATTTCGCTTTACGGCGCACAATGGCAGCAAGAGATTTATAATGAATGAATCCTTAATAAACTGTTGCAGATCTGTCTACTTCTCTAGTGATTTATAATACAATAAACAGGACATTCTATAAAGTATCTTGCTGAAAAACATTGTGCTGGAAAGGAGGGGAGGGAGAGAGAGAAAAAATGCTGAATATGAAAGACCTCAATTCTCTCCAATGCCATAATAGTGAAATGAGCACATATAAATGTGTTGAGAGTATCTCTTTGCATCTTGTATAGACTGCATGTATTTAATCTGTAAAGCTTATTAAGACGGAGTCATTGCTATGCAAAGCAGAGCCCAGCGCCTTTCTCTCGCTTTTCAGCTGAGTTCAGTGTTCAGCCAATGGGACTGGGCCCCCTGCCTCTCATTCTGCATTCATAACATGCAACATTTGCACAATGTATCTCTCAAAGGCTGCTGAATAGAAAGCCTTAATACTCATGTAAACAACTGCAAACCAATTACTTAATGAATCGAGCCCACACATAATGAGGTACCACACAAAGAGCTATAAATGCATTTTTTGCACCAAAGCCTTTGCTTAAAACTACAATCCCTCAGCTGTAGTCTAGGCTTAACTGGCACATCGTAATTATTGTTTGTAAGACAACAGAGGTAGCCATTTTTTTTTGGTTGGGTGGGGAGGTGGGCTCTGGCTGGGAGCTCCTTTTGATGTCACTCATCAGCTCGCTGACAAAATAAAACAAATAATAATAAAGGAATCCAAGCGCCGCACACAGAGCTGTTATGCTTACGCTCAAGAGCCGGGCTTCCAGACCTCTTCAAGACGCAATAAAGCGCAAAGAAGTGACTGCAGTAAGTGGAATGCTTAAACATAAGCATGTGAAAAATTTCACAGAGGGCCACGGAGAGAGGGAGACAATGCGGCCAGGCTCTGCATTCCGCCCTTTCCTGATGAGATTCGTGTCAAGTATCAGAAACTATTTATTACGCCAATTCTGGCATGTTTAGCCGCGCTGCCGCCGTTACCGGCGCCATGCTCAATTAACACCGCCGCACCCTTTTTCCGAGCCCAGGATCCGGGGTGGGGGGGGTATGCGCTGCTCCCCGTTTCCCCCCGTCCCTCAGAAAACTGGCGGGAAGGTCGGCCAGTAGCTCGTGTCTCGTTAAAGTGAACAAACCGAGAAATAAATAAGCATCCCGATGGTGGCGGAGACTTGTGTGTGTTTTTATCAGAGCGAGGTCTCTCTTTCTCTCTCTCTCTCTCTCTCTCTCTCTCTCTCTCTGTGGCACTAATGGCCAGACTGGGAACCAGGCTAGCTGGTCGACAGAGGGCCAGTAAACAGAAAGGAACAGAGCCTTAGCACCGCAGTGTCAGCAGGATGCCTCATGATCAGAAGAAATCAAAGGGCAGAATTCTTCACAGGGGCCACATTTACAATGCTAATAGATACGGACCTGCAACAGCTGCTATACCAACAGATGCTGAATTATATAATCACTGACATACCCTGCGTTATGCAATACACACAAACTACATATAGAAAATACACATAAAATAAACATCAAATACGTAACATACGGAGGCTAATTCCCTGATTGCTGAGTCTCACTGACCATTTCTTTTGGCAGATAGGATGGAGATGCTTTGAAAATTAATCTGTTAAATAAGCATGCTGGTCCGCTTTTAAGGTTTATCAGTGTCGCCGAGGTCCCTGTGTGAGGTATTTACGTGTGTGTGAAGTCGATAAGTTGTCCTAGATTACATTATGCACTAATAAATGTCTATTAACTTCAAAGTTCACCGTAATGTCAAAGAAGTCAAATGTCTCTGAGTCTTTTAACAGTTCAAACATCTCATTTTAGACAGAACTGCTCACAGGGGATTTTCAGCACATTCTATTAACAGGCAAATGACGCACAAACACCATACACGCATAAATCTTCTTTCTACAAAACAGCTGAAAATGGCTCTGGGATACCAGTGTGGAGACGTATATATTCCCCTATGACTTTTTTTTTTTTTTTTTTTTTTAAAAAAGATTACATTTTAATAATGACTGAAAAGTAGAAGTTTGGCTGTGATGTTTACACAGTGAACCACTTGGGGACTGTCGCCTTCCCTTTGAAAGAAGAGTTAAGAAGCTCAGCCTGAACACTTTACAGCTCATAGGACCCCCCCCCCCCCGAATACTGAACCTAAACCATCAGGCCATACACCTCAAACCACCCTCAAAACAGAAAGGTGAGAGCTAATATTCTTCATAAAACCAAAAACTGACATAACAACAGACTGAATCCTACACAGATATAGAGCAGTCATTCAGCCGGAATATCAATATAAAAATGAATTCCTAAATTCTGTACAGGCACATTTCTAGTTCACATTTATAAGACATAATATAAAATCAGTAGTATCAATTAAGTGAACTGGCTTATATCAGAGTAAAAAAAATCATTTATAACTTTCAATTCTGGACAAAAGACTTTCACATGCCAATGGAATTCTAGAGCTGTAATTGAATGGGACTGGGAGGATCTGGGACAATCCCTTTATAATGATTTACTTAATAAGGGAAATGTTACTTTCGGAAACATGCAGCTTGGCCCATAATTCTGGGTCTGCATAAGGTGAGAGTGAGAGCTACAGTGCTATTCCCCTCACTGGGAACATTTCGGTAAAAAACGTAGTGCCACAGGACACTCATTACGTGTCTCTGTTTTTTATCCCTTACCAAACTCGACGGCCTTGTTGACTTCGCGATGGGCTTGTTTTTGAGGGCACCGGGGGCCCCCGAGAGGTATTCGTTTGTCCGTCCACTTCAGAAGTTTACAAAAAACAAATCAGAAATTAGGCAAATGCAGCAGCACACGAACACTTACCGCAAAGCATATTTTAACGAAATGCTAGCTAATGCTAAATCTTCTGCACAAACAAGGATTTATTTATTATTAACTGGCTCCTCTTTATCCGATATGCATATCGTGAGACATTTGTCCCTGGTGAATGATTATTAGGCTGTGGAGCGTGCGAGTGGCACGGCCGCCTTTCGGGTACCTGACAGATCCACGTCCGACTCGTCATCCTCCTCTTCAGAGCTCAGCCGTCTCTGCTGCGCGACAGACTGTTTAAGCAGCTGATACGCTTTCGTCTCTGTTCAAAAACACAAAATGCCAGAGTCAAATATTTACTCAAGGCCCTCGGCTTCCTACTTTGGGAGCCCCTCTGTTTGATGAGACAACACGGCACAACGCCGGAGCCTTTGAGACCTTGGGGGAGCAGAGTGGATAAAATGCTAAGCTGTTGGTTTAGGCTGGAAGCACACATTAGCCAGCAGTACAACAGTTTCCACAAAACCATCATCGCTCCCTATATCCCACGAGCAGCATCCGGATACAGATGGTGGACTTTATAATGGGGACGTCGGCAAAATGTCAGCCGCTAAACTCAAGGGCCACCATGTGCGGACAGGAGCACATATATACAACATGGCGCAGATTCAGCAAGGGTCTGGAACTGTGCAGGATTAGGGCAGTGCTGCTCCACGGGGAATTGCTCTGCAGTCCATGTCGGTTTGATGGGGGTGGACACAGCTGTCAAAACTGCCTCTTTAGTTTGTCCCAGTGGGACTCAATTCAACTGGCTAAGGTGCCCATGACTGATAGCCAACATTTTCTACAGGATTCTCAAACCATCCATGGGCAAAGGGCACATGCGTGCAATCCTGTCCTGTAGCTACCAAACAGAGAGAGATTTGGTGCCGTGAACTTCCGATGTTTCAGCGTGCTAGTGAATGCGTATTGCTGCACACCAAACTAGCTTGCCATCAGCATCCATTATCCTTCCCATATATTTTGTAACCAGCATCTTTGCACTAGGAGCCTCCGGCTTAAGTCTCTTCTGTACATACTGTACTTAATTGTTTCTTTTTCATAGTCCCATTTCTGGCTGTATGTCTGTCCTGTGTAAGTACACTGAGAGCGACGAAAAACTTGAGACAAATTCCTTCTATGTATAAACATAGTTGGTCAATAAAGCTGCTTGAGATTCAAAGTACGAAGCCGGCGCAGCACCAGGCAAATGCCCGTCCACATTCACTCATTGGTCCCTTCCCCTTTCCCTGCAATGTCTTCTGTGACACTGTTCCTGCCACAAATTCACAAAGGGACAGTAGGTAGATAAGACGGTAGGTAAAACAACTCTGCTATGCACCAGTGGGTATGAGGCTTAAGACTCATGATGACCTACTGCTATACCGCTGGCCAAGGTACTTAACCGGAACTGCTTGAGTATAGATCCAGATCAAAGGGTCCATGGCCCCATTCTACTGCGGAGCATAAACTCCCGCTAACAATTTAATCCACTGGCCATTCAGAAGCTCTGAATCTGTCTTCCAGTCCTGCTGATTTTCAGGCCAAGGCCTGATTAGTAACACATAAGGTGCTCAAAACAGATCGCCGTATTTTACAACTGCCATGCTTTCAATGCCAAACATGTCTGCAGAATTTGCGGGATACTCGTAGCTCTAGCGTTGCATCAAACACAGTTGGCTTATCATACATACTGGGATTTGATGGTCACTGTCCTAGCGTCACTTTATAATCTCCAGTAACTGGCTAACAGAAATTAAAATGCATGTACAGATAGCCCGGTTCATACACAAATCAGCCCTGCACTCTGTCCGGAAAGTAATTTATTTCACTTCATTTACAGGACAAAACTAAACATGTTGAACATCTCATAAATGTCGACAGAGAACAGTCAGCTCTTTTTTTTATTGCTTTTCATTAGTTGCAATTTGCAGCCACACTACGTGCTATTGTGCAGCGTGTTGGGATGTCCATACATAAGAAAGCTGGGCATGGAACCCAACTGGCAAGCGTAATAATAGATTGTTTTACATTTCTGAGGTTCTGGTAGCGAGTAGTAACCTTGGGTTCTTTCAGGATGTCTTCACACTCCGCCCTTTTAAGTCTGCTTGAGCACGACATTGTTTAGGAGATAATGAGAGCCAGCGACGGATCTCGCACTACACTCAGCGAGGCAGACAATTACGGCGCGGCGTTATGGTGGACAAATGATCACTTTTGGTACGCTCCGAAACCGACAGAAAACCAGGGCGCCGCTTTCTCCAGGATAATTAGAGGAACTGCACGGCCCTTCAGGTGGGAGTTTGACCCCAGATTCACCTTGATCATCCTTCCACAGCAATCTATTTAAAAGGCCCCATTATCCTGTTCTGTAGCAGGAAAACAAACGGCACGCAGGCGCTCTGAATGCTGGGCCGTGTGCTACCTTTTTACCTCTAATAGGAATACTTTCCACAAAGCTTTCTTCCTTGCTGTCCTCTTCACCACTTTGTCTTCCTGTAAGAAAGAAAAGCAACATGAAGCTCAGAATCAGGAAGCTGGGACTCCACTTTTCCATTTGTGTCCGAACAGTACGGATGACTGCGGCTGGGTTGGAAATGCTTTCATGGAAAAGAGCAACTTTTCAGTTGTGCTGAGGAAAGTTGTTTTGCTGAAAGATGGCGCAGGCTCCTCTTCTGAGGTCAAACCAGACCACCATCATCCCAAAGCTCATGAAAGGGCTCTGTAAAGGGGGGGGGAGGGTGTGGGGGGGGGGTGACTCTAAGGGTCCCTGAGTGACTAGAAACCAGATGAAAAACACGTCATCTTGGTGTTTTCTTTATTTGCAAGAAATCTGTCACAATCTACCCATTTCAGGAATGTCAGCAGGCAGCTTTTATAAAGCAGCATGTATAACATTGGGCAGATAGAGCTTAAAAAAAAACTGTTGTGTCACATTTTTTTTAAAAAGGGTCAACATTTATGTATTTGAAAGGAGAGGAAAATGTGTATTTTATAATATTAGCCAAAAAAAAAAAAAAAAAACACAGCGTGGGACTTTGGTCAAGTTGGTCAGCCTGAATACCGAATGAAGATTTGCTGTGTGTGAAGGATCATGGTTTTTTCTGCTTCAAGTCATTAACAGGAATATGGATGTTCATGCCCTGGAGTGAGCTGCCATGAGAATGTGCCATTAGCAACAACCACCAGAGCTAACGTGCTGACGACCTTGTTTCCTGTTGTCTCTAAGGCACTCGTCTGGCCCGGGCGTCTTTATTTCCTCGCTGTCGTCAAGGAGAGAGGGAAGATCGCAGGATGACCGATTGCTCTCAGACAGGATCGCGTCAGACGCTTGCGGCAAGATTCTCTTCACCAGCACTTTAGCCTGAAGCGCGACAAAATAAACGAAATTTTTATCGCCCACTGAGTACATCTGGATCATCATTTTGAGCACAACATTTGACACATGGCACCCAACCTGTCTGACAAAAAAACCGCTAAACTACAGAAGCAAAAACAATCACAACCTAGTTTGTGACACCCTGAACCACACTCTCAAAGACTGACACTAGAGCGAAACCAGAATAAAACTACTGATATGTTAAGATTGCTTAATTAGGAGAAAGAATCATGGTCACTTATATCTGAACACTTATTCATCTTTTCAAAGATGGCGTTAAATGCATTTAAATGCTCTGTGTAATGAAGATGAATGACAAGGCCGAGATTATCATCACAATCTCTATCTGTGAAGACAAGCCTGGTGATCAGAGCTTCTCTTGTCTTGTTGAGTTAGCTTGACTAGACAAAAAAGGGGACCTTAACAATCACATTTCGCATATACATATTAATTTTGTTTTCTGATTTTTTATTTGTGACTAATAAAAAAATTAACCCTGATGTCCAACATGGTCCTTTGAGCCAAAGCCACTTTGCCCCTCTCCTCATCATAAAACCTATTTGCAGGGGTCAAAGTCTAAAGCTTAGTGATTTGCAGTATAAGTAATGGATTCTCCTTGCACAATTTTGCACTTATCGCCTGAGATGAACTGGATTCTTCTTTAAAGCTGTATGTTTCTACACCTGATGACCTGCCAAAAGCTGAGAGTTGATGGACATGCAGAAGATGCAGCCAAGGGAGAAAAATCCGTTTCAACGGCAAGGCAGCGCATTTGCACATGAAGATGGACAACTGTGACATATCCAGAAGTTGGTTTGTACTTGACAAGCTCAGACACTCAATGTGGAGACTAGGAGGGTGACAGGCACCATTATCCCACTGCCACTGGTCACGAGCTCTCCCCCCATCTTTAAAATCACCAAGCGTTTTTTTTCCACTCGCATGTGAAACTCTTCCAGACAAAGATTCCTTTGTTGCAAATGGTACCTGTCGCTAATAATGTCAGGTTTGGAATATAACACAGAGACACTGTGCCAAAGGCTTCACCAGACAGAGACAAAGTAAATATTAACAGACAATCTGCAAGCAAGACAGCCATTTCCAAACATCAAAACAATACCTAGAATGCCTCCTTGTAGTGTGGTCTGAATACGTTGGTTGTTTATTCATTTTGTCCTAAACATGTTTAACACATTTTCTACTGATTAACAAAATGGGCAGTACTGTGCTCGTATCAGTGGGTTTCAATTAAATGAACTTTGTGGAAACCTCTTCATTAACAAAACAAAACACTTATCTTGAAGTGAAACAGTTTACCTTTTCCAAATAGGAAGCATCCTTCAGTACCAGTAATGGTGTAAACAGTTCCACAATTTGATTGGTGGTGAAGAGGCCAGAGTTCTCCAGCACATGAGCATGCTGAAACCACCGCCCCCACAGGGCTGAGCCATCTGGGGGCAGACAGGAGCTGTAAGAACAAGGCAGTGAGATGCAGGGATATGAGTTTGATAAAGGCTGTAAGCCAGGCTAGGCAGTGAAATACCAAATTATTCTAATGAGGTAATAAAGCTTAGTCTGATTTGCTGGCTTCTACAATTTATAAATATACAGTAAGTATGAGAGATTCAAACACATGGGCCTTTGGGTGATATTGCAAACGTTTTGCCATGCCGACTTGCTAAAATCCAATTGGAACATGCCAGGGTTACTTCTTTATGAGTTACTTTTTAATATTGATATTTATGGGTGAAATAGATTAGGATCAAGTGCATGCATTTCTCAAACAGCAATTTCTGTGACTGTGTAGAAAAAGGCATTCTGAATATTATTCTGATTTCACTAGTTAGCCAACACTTAGGGACCACATCTTTGGTTTAAATAACGCTTAAATAAAGTCATGCTTGTAACCGTTTGTTAAGCAGATCAGAAATACATTTACTTAAAATGTCATGTCATATCATATACAGTTAAAAGAAAGGTGAAATACTTCAGGGGAAATAGAGGATGAAGTGAAATATGGTTTAACATAAAAAGCCATGGACTGACTACAGTGAAATACACTGCACACAGTACAATGGGCTGTGTTTACTGGCTTTATTTTTCAATGTGCAAAACCTTTAGTGAGGCTGCCTGGAGAAGTTATGCCAACCAGAATAGAGTATCCAATACCTTCATTCCAAGGACATGCTGTACATTATTGCAGAGACAAAGTCAGAGAAAGGCCACCTCATTTATGTGTGACACACAGCACATTGTTACCATGCAGTGATATCCGACGCGACCTACGAGGCGGCAGGCTGTGTTTACATCCCACTCAAGTACATTTTCTTATCCCGAGAACATTAAAAAAAAAAAAAAAAACTGAGAAATTAATCTTTCATCCCAGTAAAAAAAAAGAGATACATCTTCCATGCTAATAGTTCAAGACACACTTTATTCCCAATAGACAACCAGAGACTCAGTGATTTTAACATTATTATACAAACTACACCTAAGATAACTGAAAACATCTTCAGATGAATTCCATTGAAAGGAGGCGACAAAAATCTGAACCAATACATTCAAATCAAACACAATATTCCATAAAAATAAAGAACTGATATGTTTAAAGAAACCACATGCTGTTTGTTACTTTTATTTATGTATTTCTCATAATTGTGTCACTATGGATCCCACAGCAAGCTAATAAAGACTTTCTAATGTCAGAAAGTTGCTGTAATTTTTCTGGTATTTATTTTTTCCATTCACAAATAATTAGTGTTTCTTTCAGCCCAGGCAACATTAATTACAGGCTGATTTCCTGACAGATTTATGGCAGACCTAACGCAACTCAGCAGAACATAATGACATAAATTGATAAGCCCGTTAAACAATTACTTGTGAGAAATTTAATCTGGCTCCAAATTAAGAGCACGCCCTACCTGATTTTTTTCTCATCCGCGCTCCTCCAGTTAGCGCTAACAATCTCTTCGGATAACAGGCATCCTTTTGACACGCTCCATGACAACCTCTGAAGCTGATGAAGGACGACTGCTCCACACGCTTCAAGGTCCACTCCATTCAAGGCAGCCTTGCCGTTACAAAGGCTGTGAAATATATCGAGCCGTGTGAGCCATTTCCATGGTGCCGGGGGATCTGCCAGCCGGTCAAGATTTCGATCCCGGCCGCCGTCTGCTTCGCGTCCGTCACGGTTGATCTAAACCAGCTGCAGGAAACACGTGGCAAAGGCCACATCTGGATCGCTCCCAGATGAGAGAGCGTGCGCTCAGTGCCCTATTGTCTACCTTAAAATAGGGCATCATTAGGCAACGGCCCTGAGCAACCCCCCCCCCCACCCCCTACCCGCAGTCCACCCGCAGTCTACCCCCACCCTCTTCTCCTAATCACACCAACATTGTCATCTTTCTTTCAATGATTCTCAGGACTTAGAATTACTTTACGATAAAAAGAGCTTGGATGATTTTTCATACCCCTCAATGATTTGCCAGCTCACGCTCAGCAAAGTTTTTCGTAACATTTCTCGCAGCAGCCCTGTTCATCATAAACAGTTTCTGTGATGCGTCTGAGGTGCATAAACTGGCAGAAACCATGAAATGCTGTAGGTGTCACTTAAGAACAGGTACTTAAATGCATGATAATGCAGTCAACTATAAAATATGACAATTAACAAGGCTGATAATGCTGTAGTGAAAACAAATTTCCTCATATCTACAACCATACAAAAGGAGGCTCTTTACAAAAAACACTTACCTTATTAAATTGTTCAGTTTTTCTTCACTAATTGATGAAATCTTATACAGCTCATTTTCTCTTTGATCAAGCCTTCCTTCAATGCTGTTCATTAAATGAAAAAAGCCCTCCAATGAAAGCCTGGAAAAAAATCAGAAAACAATATGCTAATTTTCCCCTCACTCGACGCCCTGCGTATGAGCTACAAGGATAAACAGAGTACAACTATTTTTTTAATGTCCAACTGCCATATGATGTTATGCAGTACAGACAGCATCTGATGACATGTCACGGTACAGTCAGAATCTCATCAAACGTGTCACGGTACAGTCAGAATCTCATCAAACGTGTCACGGTACAGACAGCATCTGATGACATGTCACGGTACAGTCAGAATCTCATCAAACGTGTCACAGTACAGACAGCATCTGATGGAACGTGTCACGGTACAGACAGCATCTGATGACATGTCACGGTACAGTCAGAATCTCATCAAACGTGTCACAGTACAGACAGCATCTCATCAAACGTGTCACAGTACAGACAGCATCTAATGAAACGTGTCACAGTACAGACAGCATCTCATCAAACATGTCACAGTACAGACAGCATCTCATCAAACATGTCACAGTACAGACAGCATCTCATCAAACGTGTCACAGTACAGACAGCATCTCATCAAACGTGTCACAGTACAGACAGTATCTGAGGACACGTGTGACAGTACAGACAGCATCTCACCAAACATGTCACAGTACAGACAGTATCTAAACATATGACAGAAAAGGCACATGCAGCAGTATAGACAGTATCTGAAGAGGTACATGCAGATGGACAGTTTGTATCTGAAGAGGCACATGCAGCAGGACAGACAGTATCTGAAGAGG
>JAODKE010000028.1:23522494-23536129 GCA_026779605.1 Mormyrus hasselquistii | reverse complement strand
ACCGTATTGTAAAAAGCCTATTTTGCCAAATTTATTGCCCGGGATTTATATATATATATATATATATATATATATATATATATATTTAAAAATCAGTAATTTTTTCCTTAGTAAATTATTCAATGCATGGCATTGTTATTTCCAAGGTTCATAGAATGTTGTTAAGTGTATTTTTGCAACTGTAAGGTTTATTTGATTAAAGACTAAATTAAAATTAAAAACACAGAGATCTAGAGCTGACATTATGGACCTTCTACGCAGAGGTTATGCTTTGTCAGTGTTTTTCTAATTCCTGGTGGTTCCAGGATCCCCTACTTTTGGTACGGACCTAAAAATCACAGCATAACTATTTTCAACCACCTTAAATGATGCGACCAATTCAGAATTATTAGTATCATCACAGAAAACTGAGTCTAATTATTTCATCCTACAGCATTAAAGTTTCCCAGCTCTGTCCTCTTTTCCATTTCTGCCCTTTCCCATCATCAGCTCTACGCAATTCCGACATGTATCCTGCATATAACCATAAAATACTTACATACGACATCTGCATGTCACACAAAATATCCCACTTACAAATGCCAACATCTTTAAGCATCTGTTTTAGCCATTTACCCTGTCTGTACACATAGATATCTTCAAAAGTCATTCAAATTGCCATATATAGGCCTAAATATTACAAGCAAAACAGTTACACGTTGAGGGTAACTAATTTAAAATACTTAAACTCCTCTACATGTGACTTGAAAATTAAACGGAAGAACAGACATTTTTTGCAAGATAATTTACTAATATTATAATATTAGTAATGCTATAATATTAGTACATAAATAAAAAAATAACACATCTAAAAGACATGGTTATATCCCCACAAGTCTGACAAAGATAACTGGTGGGAAGATGGATGGACATTACAATATACTGCAATCATCATTCTATCATTTGACACAAATACCAATAACATATTAGAATCACTAAACAAAAGTATTAGAAGCGTTTACCATTCAGCAAACACACTGATAAAATAAAATCTTCAATGTGTTCAAACATGGGGCACAGCATCGTAATTCCCCAATGAGTGCACTCCACTTTGGTTACTGACGGTTTTAATCAATTATCTGAGTCGCCAGACTGATTGTCTTAATCCGAACTCCAATTAAACAGTCTAATGACGCTGTTAAGGACAGTAGGATTAACTCCCCAAACACCCAGGCATTCCGAAGAGATAGTACCTGGTTTTCTCAACTATAAATTAATGCACACATATTTTGACATGTAATTTTAACTTTTGTATGGGAAATTTCTGACAGTACATCTAAGAAGAGAAATATTATTGTTATAATATTGTAATTATTTGCCTTACCAAAAAAAAAAAACTACATAACTAACTTCAAGCACAGATGTTTTCTGTGTTTGTGCACAAAATAAAAAAAGAAGTGGGACAAAGACCTTACATATGCTAGAATTATTACTAATTTTCTGCTATACTATATACAGCTAAAGAAAATTTTGAAGGAATGGATACAGCAGAGGAAAAACACACCCAACAGATCAACTAAGAAAAACAAAAGCAACTTCTTATGGTAGAAAAAATAAACTTCAGCTCTAAAGCACTTCAGTGTCTCAATATTGGACAATTACTGCAGCAAGAAATAATCAAGCAGTTTTGTTAATTCGATGTTGTGCTTTCAAGCACTGTGCTTCAGCTTTAAAGCAGTGATCTAAGTCAGCTGAAAAGTATGATCAGCATGACAATTGCTATGCTCCGTTTGTTCTCCCAGTTTGCTTGTGGCAATAAAGCTCACTGTTTACCATCGCTATGCGAGGCAAATTACTGGAGATTCCTCCAGTGCTTGCAAGGAAGATGCACGAGTCATTTTAGTTTAATTGCGTTCAAAATAACAAGTTCAACTATGTATCTTCTGCAAAGAAAAATATACTGTATAACAACATTCACATAAAAGCCCAATTATGCTCAGCCGATTAAACACTGTAATTGGACGAAAAATTAGAAAACGTTCCAAGCTTTCAGAGGTCCACAAAGAAACAATGACCATTAATACAAAGAAGCGGAACTACAATCTGAAGCTGAAAATGCCTCGGATTGCAGTTCCAAGTGTTGAAACACTGCACTGCTCCAATTGAGAATACAACATTCAGTGTTAATCTATGCACAAGACTAACAGTTCTCAAGTGCATAGGGAGTCATAGCTCATGCTGATTTCTCTTCTATGCAAACTCTTTAATTGACTTAATTGGTGCTAATTCAAATCTGACCATGATTTTTGAAGATTCGTTTGTACTGGTCAGAAAGCTTTTAAAAAGTGTCTTTTTTTGGCACTTTTTGGTATAATTTTACAGTGCAAATCATGACGGTTCATTATTTTATAAAGTAAATGACCTGGTAGTTCAGTGCCCTTGAATAATTAAGTAATGATTGATTTCTGCTAAATTAAGCTGAAGAGATAATTTTACTGTTGATTGAGATCCGTAAATCAAGGACTAATTCAAGGATGCATAGTGATGCATAATGTGATAATTTAAGGGAGTTGTGGCATTGACTTAGCAATCAAGGAGAGGTACATAAACAAACCAATGAAAGAAAAACTTATGTGAAACGGTGCTTCTCTTCTACAGATGTCTTTGAAAAAAATTGAAGGCTCAAAAGGTTAGTTACTGACACCAGTATGACAGCGCGTTATGGAGACTCTTTCAAGCAGGCTGCACGCTCTTGACAGTGGATGGGAAAACCAAGACTGGGATGGTACCTTTTCTCGGTGGAGATCGCTACGCCCTGGCGACAGCGCCCCTCCACGTGGACACACGTGCTCCACAGCTTTCATGAGATCGAGGTTCCTTCTCTTGGCACGCATCTCTCGTTCACACACGTTCTTCAGATAATGCTGCAGCTTGGTAATGCTCATCTGACAACTACAAGAGGGGGGGAAAAAAATCAACATACAATTATACATGTGTATTTTCTAAAATAAGTAAGATCACGTTCTGCTGTTTTGTTTGAATAGTAAACAGCTGCAGCGAGTTTTTTTTAAAAAAAAAAGATAATAGTTTTCCAAATATTTTTATAGTAATCCTGCATTTCCTTTGTATCTATGAAGTACAAGTTCATTCATATTGACCTACAAAAACTACTGGGGAAAAAAATCACAATCCCTTGGCCAACAACACTTCTGTGAAATGTTTATTTACACCTGGTATTGGGAACTGACAGAAACAAACTAATGGAAACCCACATGCATAATATTAAAACACACACAAAAAAAACAAGGTTTCAGAGTACTTGTACCAAGTGCCATCGTATCAGCATTTAATGACATGCAAACATCATTTCTAAAAGTTACTTCACTAATTGTTTGGAAAACAAAAGTTCCTAGCGGTCAAGTGTCATCCAAACAACGTATGGACACTTTGCTGCAGGGAAAGTGTAACTGAAAGCTGTAATACTGTTTCAATTATTTTCTCCCCACCTCTGTCAGCGGTTCACTAATGCTTGCAGTCTGGAGAAGCTGCTGCACCGAAATATCCCATAAATAAATGCCAAATATTAAGTCACACATCCGAAACCCAAAAGAGTTCAGTGCTATTCAATGTGTCTGTTATAATAAACATCTGGCTTGATTAAACATTAGCAGGATAGCGTTTGTAAACAAGACTTAAGACTCACTTTCGGTTACGGTAATATGCACAGAGGTCCCGCTCGAGTTCCAATCTCCTCTTCTCGCTGTTAACGAAAACGTATGAGCTTGTCAGTCACCGTCCCCTCGCATCCTGGGTAAAACATTTCCTCCGAGGACATGAAGGAAAATGTATGGATAAGCGCTGAACGGACCCCAGCATTTCTGTGATCTTCGGGCCGGCGCCTGCAGTCGCCATTCTTAGCTACTTAGCAACCCGACACGCCAGCGAGCTGGACGGACTAGCTCAAGCCGGCTAACTTGGTTAGCGAGCTAGCACACACCACGAAACGCCAGTCTTCTAACTGGATAAGTAAAGACTGCAAAGGCGGTGAACTTTCCTGCCCATTTTTACACTGCAGTACATGCGATTGTAATTTCTTTTAAGGACCAAAACGAATCGAATCGAAACGAGCTGTAAGCCGTGCATTTATCAAATCCGAGTCCGGGGACTGGAAATGGGCCTACTCAGCTCAATTTAGAAATAAATTCTAAAACATTGGCATTAGAACAAAACACGCAATTGACGCGTACTTCTGGCGAAGATCCTCCAAGAGGACGCCGGTCTTCTCGAAGTACTGGCTGTCGCAGGAGGCCATGGGCTGTGTGCTTCTCCGACCGGCGGCGCCCGACTCTGCGGACGCTACATCGGTTGTCATGAGGACCGTTTCCCAGAAAGCACCGCTAGTAAACATCGGCAGCACGCGGGAGGGGAGCACGCCCCCCCACATCCGTCCATCCATCCATCCACAGCACCCTGTCAGATCCTTTCCGTGCTTTTGGATGCAGGGCTTTTACATGTTTACTGTAACAAAACTGTTCACAGCATATTGTATACGGACGTTGCAGCTTATTAAGAATTGCTTTTTAAAATGCTAGTGATTATTTATTATCTAGTCAATCATGTGACACGGTCGACAATAAATCTGTTTTTCTGTATCGTTTCAGAAAATGTACTGGTAAACAGACTGATCTCTGCTTGGAGAAAATTATGTAGTATAGTATACTTAAAGTAGCTGATCTAGGGACTTCGGATATCGACAGCCTTGTTTTATTATCACATACTTGTTTAATGGTAGGAATTGTAATTAACCTATTTTTATGTTTTTTTATGTTTATTATTAAATATAGTATATCAAAAATCATTAAATGGATCTAAAATATCAATCAATATAAAATATCCATTTACATTTTAAATATTATAGTATCGGTTTTTACCCTGTAAGGTTCTTAATCCCATGACTTGGGGTTTTGTCCAGGTACACCTTCTCAGCTAGTTATTTGTAAATGAGATGTATCTAAATCACATTTGGTCAGGAAAATTGGGTTCAAGACAAATGGATGCATTAAAACATACGCGTAACTGGATTATAGGCCTAGTTAGTGAGAGAACGCGGATAATGAACAGCAGTAGGTAAAGCACGCTCGATATTTACAAGGTCGTCACCTTTCTCCATGGCCCATCCATCCGTCTATTTTTAAATGGGGGGGGTAGGGGTCGTGTGATGACATTTATTCTACGATTGAAGTCAGTTATTCATCAAACCATATAAATAAACGCCTCTAATATCCATGTCCCTGTCGCTGTCACCGACTGCCTCGCTAATTGAGGCTAGTTGCGCGGCATTAGCCGTCCCCGGCCATGCAGCGTGTCCGAGCTGCCTGCGCTACCCGCGGACTTGGAGCCGCATCATTCCGCTCTCCAGTGAGGCAGACATACAGCTGCTCCCAGCTCTCGCCACCAGCTGTACACTATTATGGAAATGAACATACTTAAAGGGCGGATGCGCCAGCCCGTACTGTCGACAGATGTCTTTTGCCAATATTCTATACGCCCGCACGCGCATATATAGGCCTATATATATATATATATTTCTGTGTGTGTGCGGCGATTGAGAACGGACCGTGACAACAATAAAGCCTATGTTCTACTCCAGTCACGACCTGGCATTCAGAACACTTCCCTTTGTACGTCAGGGATTCATCAAAAACATATGTTGCATTGTTGTGTAGTTCTGCTTTAACAAATAAGCTATTAGCCTACATATCATAAACTACAAAAAGTAAAGCAAGATTTTGATTTTTAATCAGAGAATACTTCCTATTATTTATTTGTCAGCTATCTATATAGGTAATGATATTCAGAGAAATATCCTGAGTGCTATTTAGAATTGATCAGTGGTCATTGTTAACAAACCACACAGTGCACAACAACAAAATGTGTCATCTGCATTTAACCCATATGTGACTTTCGTGACATAGCAGGGGGCAGCTAATTCAGTGCCCGGGGAGCAGTGCTTGGGGACGGTACCTTGCTCAGGGTACCTCAGGGGTGACTTGCTGGTGGGGGATTCGAACCTGCAATCTTTCGATTACAAGTGCGCTTCCCTACGCAGACGTTTCCACGTGGATCAGAAGCATATGAAGTTGTAAAACGACACTGCATTAGCTGCAGGACGCTGCGCATTTGCATTCCCCAGTTCTTGTACAAATGGCGCAGCAGCAAACGCGCGCTCCCAGTTCGTGCCGGGGGACCTAAAGGGCTTCGCCTCGCAAACCTCGGGCTGCTTCTATTTTCCTCAAGACTGAACAAGATAACGGAACATGACAGGCCGTAAAAGACGCGTCGCTGTTTACTCGTCACAGAAACGTCTCTCGCTCCAGAGGGCGCGATAAGACCGGCCTGTCTCTTGTCCAGTGGTGATGCTGCTTTTTTTTTCATTTTTTAGTCATTTTCATAAGCACCACAGCTCCCGTCGGGGTTGCTTTGCATTTCAAAAGTTCAGCCTTGTCAGCCCTAATGTCATGTTTTGACTACTCTAGTACTGCGATTTGTCTAGCTGCCAATCTGTCATGTTTCACAGCTGAGGTGCATTAATTGTCAGCTCCTCCAAAGGCAGACCCTAATCAAGCAATTTCCCCTATCCCAGCCCCATCAAATTGCTCTTTAGCTGTTGAACTGTGGAGTTTTGCTCTCCTTTTCACATGCTAATAACACCCCATTCACTGTCCCTCCGTCAGGCTATTTGTTGTGGAATAAATCCCCTTCTGCATGTTTAATTGATATTGTTGCAGATCTTTTTGTTTGCATTGCAGAGTGCTGAAAGGCAATACTTTGGATGTGATGAAGAGAGACGGGGAGAGACTCTGGGGATAATTTCATTTTGTGGGGATTTGAGCGGTTATGAGTTGAGTTGGTCTCAGTGCTTAAACCTCATAACAGCAGAAAGACTAGGATGGTCTGGACCTGAAACCCTTAGCTTAGACTTAAACTCAGCCTTGTAAAATATGATTCGATATGTATGGTAAGACTTTACTTGAGGGGGCACAAATAACTTAGTTACTCAATTACTACTCAAGAACAAATCATGAACTATAGTAGTTCCTGCATGCATGAAATACATTAACCGTCATGAGTGGTTAATGAAGAACAAACATGGGATCAGTATGTAACACTTAGATACAACTTAATTAAGGCATTGAGTAAGAATGTAATACTACATAATTTGTGCCCCTGAAGTAAAGTGCCACCATATTTACCATATTTAATGCTTTTTACACTTTTTTTTTTAGCAAGACTTATAGCAATGCTAATAAACATGGTATTTGTCTTGTTTTATATTTATGTACACATATAGCAAGTTTTATGTTTAGTGGGTAACATTTTGGATACAATCATGAACATATGACAATTAATATCCATCCTTAGATCTCGCTGCCTCATAATAGTCTTCATGGTAGCTTAGTGGGGAACATGTTAGACTAATTGCTGGAATGGCATCCTGATTAATTGAACATCTAGCATCAGGGTATTAGTGGAGCATTAGAGAAATACCTGATTTCCACTTTTAAATTGCCTTTGGGGAGGAGATGCTTAAAAATAAAGGGCAGATAATCTGCAAATTATCATCCCACAGCTTGCCTACTCAACTGTGATAACAAAAAGCATGTTTATGGAGCCGGGAAGATATCATTTGTCAGAAGCAAGTTATATCTGCGAGCTCTGGGAGAGCTGGAATACATTATCCTGCGTTTGTCTTCGTATATTCTTGCTATTTTTTGAACTTTGTTTAATGTTCATTACAGACGGTATTTTTTTTGGCTTTTCATCTAAAATTCCCCAGCTCAAGATGAATGCCGGATCTGCTAAACAGATAAATAAAGGTGCAAATAAATCATTTTCACAGATTTTGCAGTTTGTTTATTGCTGTTAATTAGCCTGCAATTTGTGTAACTACCATCACTATCCTGCATTCTCTTACTGTGCCACACATATTCACACAGACACTGTGTGTGTGTGTGTGTGTGTGTGTGTGTGTGTGTGTGTTTGTGAGAGAGAGAGAGAGAGAGAGAGAGAGAGAGAGAAAGAGAGAGCCAAAAACAACAGGCCAAATATTTCAGTGGGAGAATAGCCAGGAAGATTGGGAAGACTTATGTCTCTCCCACATCTGAGTTTATGCAAGTAATCCATGGCTTAGCAAGCAGGCTGAGCCATTTTGGAATCAGGCGTGGCTCTTTGTGAGTGCTGAAATGTTTAAATTCAGGTCATAGGGGAATTCAGTCCTGCCATGCAAATGGAACAACAGACACTATAACTCTTTTCATTCTGAAAGTAATATCCAAACAGTTCCTCTCCAGCCCGGTAGTGCTGGGGTGGGGCGGGTGGATAGAGCAATTAGTTAAGTGCTGTCAAGTGGATAAAAAGGTACAAAATCCAATTTTTGCAATTTCATGACAAGTAAAGTTAATAAAGTAATGTGGAGTGGATGTTGAGAAGGGCGGCTCTCTGGATGATGTCCACCGTGAGCTAAGTCTTGTGAAGGAATCGGATCCGGCGGCATCTCGGAGGTGTGTGTCGCGTTTCCGCAGCCGCGCCGCAGCTGATGCTAATTATCGGTAATTCATGTCCTTGCCAGGCGATCGAAAGACGACTATGCCAAACGAGGACCCTCCTTACTGCGGCCGAGTGCACCTTGTCTGGTGCCTGAATGGGACAGGTTTAAATTTAATTTGAAAACAAAGGACCCCCGACGGGGGATCTTTTCATCGTAGCTAATTGTAAAGAATAATTTCTAATGTTCCACTGAAGCAGGCTCCAGTGGCTGTAAAGCAGTTTAATTGTGCTAAATTGATCTGAATTGAAAGCACTCTGGTAAAAGCACGGGGTGACACGGGATGACAGCCCATATCTGAAGTCCGCTCGGTAACACCCAAGTGCGAAAGCTCTTACTGGGCCATTAATAAGGAAATGCAGAAAACAAACACTGAAATAAAGCCTTTTGATAATAAACATGTCTTGCCATCATTCTTTAAAGGGGCATTGATTTAATAATTAACATAATCGTTTTTTTTATGCATCTGTCTGCTCGCATTTGGCCACATATGTAACTTCCACCATTGTGCTCTGCTAGCTGGGCCTCTCTGCGTTGTCATGAGAATCTGGCCGTATACAAAAGGCAGTGGCCCCCCTATATACGTGAAGCCGGCGTTCAGGTGGCAGCCGCCAGGAGTATCACCTGCCCTCGCATGCAAAACAGTGCAGTTCCTCTCAGTTGTACTCAGGTAAAGTCAAGACAAGTGAAGTGGACCTCACTGTCATGCCATCCAGATACAGGTATAAAAGTGGCACTCAACGGTGTCCCCCAGAACCAGGGTGTATCATAAAGACAGCAAGTGACGGGGTTTTATATAACTTACAGTGCAGGACACAGGACAGTGCAAGACAGGGGGGGCTGCACACTTGGGGTTTGTGTGCATAGTTGTCACGCTATGCGGGCGCACGGCACGTGGACAGAGCAGAGGACGCCGAGAGTCGAGGCGAAAACGGGGTTTATCAAAAGTAGTGCTCTACTAGTCAGACAATGCTAGGACTGACGTAACAATGACCAGACTGGGGAAAGTAACCGGAAACAGCTGATAAACACGGGGAATCCACACGAGGTTAGCGAGGGGGGCGTGGCACAGGAGGATCAGCGTGATCGGGGTGTGACAATAATGCCATGTGCATGTAAGCTATAAGTAACACAGCAGCAGCGATAGAATTAAAATAGTAACTGATAATGAAAAGGTAAATAATAATGAATAATGATAATGAATAGGTAAATAATACCAAAAGTCAGGTGTTCTGTTAGAGGGTGACGATTCCAAGCACCCATGAGTGACAAGGACCATAAAACCTGTGGTTTGGGTTGGGGCCCACTAGGATGTGCTTTCATGGTACCCAGAATCTCTAGTGGCACCCCTGGTAAAAGTGAACAGAGGCTGGGGGGAGGGGAGACGGGGTATTCAGTGTCCTGACAGTGTCCAGTATTAACGTAACTCAAGGTTTGCTTTTTACTTGGGCTGAGTTTGAGCCAGACAGTAATTCATCCAGCATGTCTGTCATCATGTTTCACAGAAAGTACTGCCTCTTCAAAGACTGGGTAGTGCAGTAAGTGAATATAAATGTTAGTAATTCTCCTCTTCACTGCGGTGATATCCATCCAGTGACATTGTGTTCTGTGTTAAATTTAAAAATCGTATACTTTAAGTACTATTACATTATCTAAGGTGTTGCGCAGGAACAGAAACTGTCCTTAGTGGGCGGGTGCAAAAAATTCTGCCAAAAAACAAAAAAAATGTATTACTTATATAGATCAATCCACATTGCTTAATAAGTTGCTATAACATATTTAAAGGGTTTATGGGTACTGTACATACATGCACCCAAGTGTGAATACCTGATAGGCAGAATCAAAAGGGGTGAATTCATAACCATAAATTAGTCCTGGATAAAATTCTTGTGTAGTTGAGATGAGCAGCCTTCAGGATTATGGTGTTGAAAGTGGATAAATATCTTTGATCCATTTGGATCTCAATCTGGGCCTCGTGTGGCTGAAGCTTTCCGGGTGTGACGCTCACTAGTGATCCGAAGCTGCCGTTTCCCTCATGGACTTACGCTTCGGGAATGATGGGGGAGCCTCCTCAGCGTTCCGCTCCTTTATGCTCTCCTTGTTCCCGTTTTCCTCCCACGCTTCCGGACGGCGGCCCGTCGCACTCCCTCGCTGACTTTGACTGACGGCTGATTGCGGCGTCGGTGTCACTGGTGCCATCTGGGCAGTGGCGCTCGGGGGCTGGCGCGGTAGGCAGGTACGGGCGGGGCGACTGGACGAGGCGGACGGGGCAGCCGGAAACAGGCTGGCCTTTTTTTGAAGGCTGAGGAGGTCTGCCGTGTTGTCGTTTTGTCACAAAAACGACTTAATGGGGCGACACGGGGCGGTAGCAGCGAAGCCCAATCTCCATTTCTCAGTTCGGCACTTCACTGAAACAGAGAGTCATCAAGGGCACTGATTCAGTGACCACTTCATATGAGAATAAAGAAACAGTCTTTCCACATAAGAGCTTTTGAACTGCTAATATTTGAGCCCTTACCTGTGATTTGACTCAGGCTGTTTGTCACATTCACAGATTCAGCTGATTTAATCGTAGGATATCCATTGTTATTATAAACTTATTTTTTAATGGTGAGGTTTGCCTTGTTACCTTTGCTCCTGTATCAGGGTTTATTGTCCTGCCCCCCCTCCAGCCTGCCCCCACCTTAGGGCTTTTGAGACAGTTTATCCATTAATTTGGAAATATGTAGCCCAGTATGAATGACACTGCTCAATTTGAGTCCCCATTTGACATTTTCGCCCCCGCCTTAAAAAGAAAAAAAGCACTCTTCTGCTGGTCAGGAGGTGCATTTCTGGCGTGTGACGTTTTATCCTTTTTCTGGGGGGCAGGGGGGAGGGGGGGTTAACGTGCCTGAAGGGGGTCAGGCCTGATACAGGCTGTGCCATACAAACAGGCCAGCGCACAGCCCCCTCCCAAGGTCAAATTATCCTTCAATTTGGAATGAAGGAGGCAGCTCACGCCCAGAGCCCTGCTTACCCGGATCCCACCAGGGGCCCACGGGGGCGGAGGGGGGGCCTTGGTTCAGGCCCGAGTCTCTATATTAAGCCATCAGTGTTTATAGCAGGCCAGGTTATTGCACCCCCCCTCCCATATCCCAATATTGCCACACGCATATTGATTGCAGATTGTGTGGTACCCCCCACCCCCCCCAACGGAAAGCAGGGAAATCATGTTTTCCTGCAGAATGATTAGAAACCTCATGCATGGGGAATCATGGCGACATCAGGGCCGGCCTTCTGCCCATACTGCAGGTGAAAACAATTTGCACGTTGGAGGGGGCTAATGGGTATATTCAAAGGGAGCAGAGAGAGAGAGGGAGAGAGAGAGAGGGGGGGGGGAGAGGTGAGCAGTAATGGGCTTGGGCTGATACAGGCCAATGGGCCCAGTCGCGCGGCCAGCGGACGGCCGCGTATCGGATAACACATAATTGCCGGGTCACGCGCTAATGAGAACGATCGCGCCCCACCAGAGGAGGCTTTTGCCCGCAGCCGAGACACTTGTAAACAATTCGGCCGGCAGACGCGGCAATAATATGTTGATTCAGCAGGTAATGAGGTGTTCCCAGAATCAATACCCCAGGCCAGGGAGCAGGCAGCAAGGCCGGAATCTGCCTGGAGTCTGACCCCTGCCCGGCGCTCGGCGCATCGTACAGTCTGAAGAGGACTGTTCTCATATTGCAGGAGCCGCTGAGTGTCAGAACTTTCATTCGCTGTGAGCAAATGAGCAGCCAGACTCTGCATGCTAATGAAGACTGGGCCTATTTTTCCCCTTTTTTTATCTGAACATTATGCTCTTGACTTTGGAGAAGGTGGGAATTAGGTTGGACCTCGGTGTCAGGCTGCCTGATGGCTCCGCTCAGGAAAAAACTGGTAATTGAAGCCGATGGCTGCCGCGGAGGAGGTCTGAATTTGGAAATAAACAGTTTCAAGCACTGCACGTCATTTCCAGAGAGATGACAGGGGGAATGGAAATGAGCTGTCTGGATCTAATGCAGTTTCACAGCGGGAAAAAGGCTATCTTTCCGATAACAATTCCACTCATTTGGACCTCAATGCCGCCATAATGACCAAAGCCCAAGTCGCTGCATTTGCAGAGGCAATTATAAAATGCCCTCACCGAACGAGGCGACGTAATTCGGAGGACGCCGGATTCGGAAAGCGGAAATGTGCGTTTTGTTTTTCTTTTGTCTGCGTGAGGTATATTTCCAGTCACCTTGGATGGATGAGGGGGTGGGAGGAGGGGGAAATTTGGTGAGATAATCCACGTGTGAAGAAGACCAAAGTATTGCGAGTTGCTCTCTCATTACTGCCTGTTTATTAGCATGAGGGGTAGACTAATGAATTGTTTCGCTTCTGGTTTGCAAATTCGAGTCGTTCATTTTGGTTTCTGCGCTTATTAACGTCTGACGAGGCCACGCGTCTGTGTGTGTGTCTGCGTTTGCGTCTGTGTGCGTCCGCGTTTGCGTCTGTGTGTGCGTCCGCGTTTGCGTCTGTGTGTGCGTCCGCGTTTGCGTCTGTGTGTGCACATGTTTTTATGCCAGTGTGCTATAACGTTTTCTTTTCTTTGTTCCCTCCCTTTACGTCGGCATCCGTGGAGTTTGTACCCGTCGTTTTAATGCGATTATTAAAGCAGAGTCACACCAGCCGTCTACGGATAATATTCCAGCTCTGTGCCATTAAACTGTCTCTTTCTGCAGTGGGATTTGAAGGTTCGGTGGTACGAAGTGTTCAAAGGCAGTCCCGCCAGGTCCCCACGTTCCCGGCTCGCCACCTTTTTCGGACCCCCAGGGTCACTTTCAAACTCCTCTCTGCTTAACAGTCGCCCTGATGCAGCCCGTCTTGGATCTCTAGCCTCCCCCAGACCCTTTAGAATGCCTGAATCCCCCCTTTCAATTTCCTGAGGATTATCAACAACAATACATTTCCCTAGCAGATGTGCAAACTTTCCTCTCTCTCCCCTCCCTCTCCCCCCCCCCCCCCCCTCCCCCCCTCCCCCTCCCACCCCACCCCCC
>JAODKE010000028.1:23504890-23522394 GCA_026779605.1 Mormyrus hasselquistii | reverse complement strand
CGGATTATCAAAACCAAACATATCCCCCCGGCGATGTTCAACTTTTCTTATCTCCCCCCCCCCCCCCCCCCACCCCACCCCACCCGGAAAATGTAACCTGTCGAGCATTTAAGCAGTCATCCGTGACCTGAATTGGGCCACTTCTATTACATCGAGACATCAGTACACGCTCACTTTTCAGGGCGTAGGGCTGCGCACGCTGTAGCACTCCGTGTATTTTCCGATTGTCATACTTCTGCACAGTCCCCGGCCTCCTAATGTTTTCTTTCTATGGCGTCTCAGAGGAGACAAAATGCACAAACGTGGCAGCATCCTGGGCAGCTCTTTGTTATGATCAGGGCCTTTTGTTCTAAGTTAAAACACATGATATTGTTTTTGTGTTCATGTATGTCATTGGGCAATTATTTTCTGTTCAGATTATCACATGCTAAAAAATTCTGCTTTCTGTTATACAAAATCTATATGCATCTATATTTGTGTGCATATACATATTTATAATACGAAGTAAAATATTTGCGTGTAGAATCAGCTACATTATCGGACATTTTTTATAAAAACGTAGAAAATAGTACCAGAAAAACTTAAGTGTAGGATAGAGGGTACAATGAAATTAATTAAACAAAACAAGAATTTTCCCACCCCTCTTCACTCTGGTGACCCCCCCCCCCAAATAATACAACTCTGCTGATTTGCCACACTGCCCCCCTCTTGTGGCTGGATGCATTAGTGCCTCATATCTGCTGTTATATGTACTGCTTGTCAACACCCATAATTGTCCTGTAACAGGACAAAAAAAAAGACTCTATAACATGCAAGCTGTTGGTTTTCTTTGTGAAGGTATTCAGTTTCATTTGCACCCAGATCCCCGGAGTTCCATCAGGGTGGGGAGCGCCAGACCATCCACAGCATCCGCACAGTAACTATGCCGCACTGCATCTTGGGTAGTCGAGTTTTCATGTTGCCTGTTGAAGTGGTGGGGGTGAAGATGGAGGTGATTTAAACTGAATTCTGGCTATTGGCAGGGTGGGGTAGTGACCCAATGAGGTGAAACATACCCTCACCCGATTAGCATCCACGGCTAAAAAGCTAATGTATCCCCTATGCTCAGGCTGATTTTGTTCCGTGATGTATGGCTTTTACAAATGGATCATCCCTCACCACAGGCTAGAATCAGAGAAGGTTCTGCACAAGGCAGGTATGGGAAAAGGGTTTAGGGTCATTTAAATGACCATGCATTTTATGTGTAATAAGGAGACACCCAATGGATCCATTTTACAGATTCTTGTGTGTTTTTCCTCTATGTCGAACCAGTATGCAGAAATCACAGTTTGAGAGCATGCACTTTCACCCACGGTCACCATTAGGTGCCTCCTCCACACCAAAATAACCTTACCCACAATCTCTGCTGGTGACGTTTTTGCCAGTCATTTCCTAACAATCACCCTTCTTGTAGAGTCACTGAGATTTCCTCTTCCAGCTACTGCAGCCAAGTAATGGGCGACTAGGCCTTCCAAGTGTTCTAATGCATGACCCCAAGCAAGGATGTTAATGGTGACCAAGTATTCTTCTTCAGATTAGGAGGCATTTGGGATTGTCTGCAGGCGCATTCACTCACAGCAGCCTTGCTGGATCTATTAATTGTGACTGAGGTTTGAATCACAGCTCTCAGGGTCAGCAGAAATATTCTGGGGTGTACAGTGTAGGGCCTGCCTGTTACTGATGTGTGTGTGTGTGCGTGTGTGTGTGTGGGGGACAGATATACATTGTGGAGACTGCAATCTTTCACTGCAATCAAAAAACTAAAAATGCCAAAAGACATAGATAGATTGTATAGATTCTTGTGGTTAAGGTTAGGGCCTGATAGGTGTTAGGGTTGTCATTGCTGGGATTAGGGTTTTGCCCATAGAAATGAACGGAGGGTCGACATAACGATATGAAGGCAGGTCAGTGTGTGTATGTGTTTCCTGTTTTTCATTTGTCCCGTTGTAAATGGATGATGTAAGTGTACATTTTGACAATCCTTATGACATCACTGATAGGTAAATCAAGGTCAAGATTTAAAAATCTGCAAATTATTACAATAAGATAATGATTGCTTTACTCTTCAAGCCATATAATGCTGGTGAGAATTAGGGATGAAAGGCTTAATGGGCGTGTGCTGAAATCATAATTTGGGGTAGTACTTTATTAATAATTTCCAGAGTTTATGAAGGTATTATTACATTTCATGCTAGAGTATAGGCCTAAAAATAGATGTAAAATGCTAACTAGCCTACGTGTTCCTGCGAGCTACTTCTGCATTTCCTGGATCTGTAGTTTTTAATATGATTGACCGAAATGCCAATAATTGCGTATTTAATGTAATTCATTTGCATTAATGAATTTAATTATTTTAAAGTGGTGAACGGCTTTTTCTTACCACAGAAAAATGGCATTTGTATAGACTACATACATGACCCTATAATCCCATCCTGTTTGAACTGAGTCATTTAAATTATGATGGATGTTAGAGAGTACCAATCAGAACACTCCACCCATGTGTGAAATGACCAATGAGGGACCATACATTTAGCCAGGTGTTGCAGTAGGATGTATGCATTAACTTTACTTAAAAACAATAAACAGGAATCACATTGTACTTATTGAGGTACAACTAAAGAAAAATATGTATATTTCTAATGACCATGTCCATTAATTTACTGTGCAGATCTGATTGTTAATGATGTATTTTATCTTTGAATGAGCACATGGCCGTCGGGGGATGGGAAAAATGAAATTCTCACATTTTCGTTTTACGTAAGAAGCTAACGCAAACGCATTCGGAACAAAGACAACAATGCGCATGTTTCTTGCTCGTCCACTATTTTGCCTGACAGAAAAAGGCAAAACACCTCAGTCCGCATGCCGATGTCTCTGGGTGTTGCCCAGACCCACAACCCACCAGATTCCTGCCATCCTGAAGTGCTGTGAAACTGCTCTGTTCAATGTTAGTCTCATCAAACAGTACAACTGTGCTGCCACTAATTTATAATGACGAGTCTGTGTAATTTACTTAATTTTTATGTTTTTAGTTTTGCAGAATATAATTAGTCATTATATAGTATTAGGGCTCTTGCAACTGTGATTACCGTCCAGTGTTTGAAAGAGTATAGTTCTTAGACAATTAAAGAATGATTAGTTCACAAAAAAAAAATCAACTTAATTGTAAATATGTTAATTGACAGTCTCTACACTCTAAGCAGTGGTTGAAAGCCCTAGTAACCTTACACAGGATTATAATGTACTGCACTCTAAATTGCTTGCGATGAGATTCTTTGAAAGGCTATATTTAATTAAATGCTATACAGTAGCCTGGTTTGAAGGCTAATGGAACTTACATTATACGTAACAAATATAGTGAGAAATCACTTAATCTATAATAGATATATTTCAATTCAACAATATTTTCTTTGTGGTTAGAGACATGATTAAATCTGTTTTGAAGAGAAGATAAAAATTTCCCCCTTAATGAATTTTGCATTTACGCACGCAAGGTCATAATTTTGTATACAGGTAGGTAATTAATCATGAAAACGAGAATCTAACACTGTTCCTTGCACTAGAAATGCATGTGAAATAAGATTTATCAATTTTCTACGGCATTGACACAAAATAAGAGTGATTAAGCAACATTTAAAAAAATATATTTCGGTCTCTGCTGTACAATTCCCAGCGATCATGTTAACGTCATGGGTGTTCATGGGGAGTAGGATTGTTTGGAGGCCTGGAGGTCTGCGGCCTTGGGGAGGCTCTTTCAATATAATAACGAAACCTAAGTATGCCGGGCACACTGGACGAGCTAAGAGACCGGAGATACGTGCATGCTTAGCACTTTCTATAAAATATTAATATATATAGTTCATTCACAGGCACTTTTGCATTTATTATAATTATCCCTGTGTATTTACTTTTTCGCGCAATGATTAGCTTTGTTATTTCACAAGGCCTTTGCGAAAACATGTCTACGTTTTGCTTACTGCATACAGCAGCTTCAAGTCTTACAGGCACTTGGCTTTTGTGAACCTTTCTCACCATCTGAATATCAGATGGGGTGGCTTCCCACCAGGCGGTGAGAGCGCATAAGGACCAGCCAAGGTACCTTAATGGCGCGTAATGATAAAGAAAATATCCGGCGATCAACCAACAATATGTTCTTAAGAAAATGTAGCGTTAACGCCTATGCTTCAAAAGCATCGCCACAGAGCCACCTGGTGTTCGGAGACAGAAGTACACAGCTCAGATCATCATCTGAAGGACGATCAGGCAGCCAGATCCAGGCCGGGCTCCGTAGAGCAGCGTACATGTGCCAGGATCGATTGAAATGCCCTCCACAGCTCAAGTGCCCCGGTGACAGCCTCGCAGAGAGTTGCTGTGATTATCTGCGTTTCGCATGGATTTAAATTTAAACGTCATACATATAATTGTAATATGTATGTACTGAAAGCAAAGCATTCTGCCATTATGAGTTTATTTATAATTACCGCGTGGTTTATTACTACCATACTTTGTACATACTAGTGCAGATAATGTATTTGTCCTGTTGAGGTGCCCGAATGACCATTAAATAAGGTTAATGCGTTAAAATTACAGTTCAAAAATTGGATAACAGCGCCCCCAGCTGGTTATTCATATATGACGTACTGGCAGTGCTTCTGTATCGTTCAATTGACTGCTAAGAATAACCTTGCTGGAGATTATAAAAATACATAAAATTGAAATTTTATTATCTAAAAATACACAATACCGGAATAAATAGGTTTTATGAATATATAAGACAGCATTTGTCAATCATATATAGTATAAATTAGTGTTAAATAAACGTTGATTTCAGAAGTATCCTCTCACAACAGTATGTTTTAGTACTTTGCTACGTCTGCTGTTTATTTACTCAACTTTCGGAAACATTATCAAATAATATATATATTTTAATCAGTTTTATTTCTTACTGTGTGCTTTGTGTATACCACCGTTTGCCTCAAAGCCTCCGTGCCCAAAATTGTAGAGAATAACAATTTTGGAATCATGGGTTTAAAATAAACGAAAAAATGTGCAACAGTTGTTTGGTGAAGCAATGCAGCACTGTCACGATAAGCTAGGAGCCGGCGCTTTCATTTGCAGTCCGGTTTAAACGCATTTTCTTGCGCGCGGCGAGCCGCTGTTCATCAGTACCGAAGTCTATTAGGTGAGGCGAAATTGTAATGATGGACACTGAGCGCCGCGGAATCAGCTGCTCAATAAAGCGCCCTAATTGCTTAGCAACAGCGTTTCAGAGGCTCCCATTTGAGATCAAGAGTTGACTGGACTGGAGACTACGCTTTGGAGAAATAGAGCTCGTGCCATTAGATAAGACGGGTGGAAATAGGTTATATCTACCTCCTCACCGACACCCCCCCCCCAAGCCGTACCCTGATGATTATGTTACCTTTCAACTGGCTGATGTATTCAGTTCAGTAGATTATTTTCTGTCATCTCAGTTAATTGAATTCTGTCCATCACATTCAGATGTTTTCGCATTTGCATAAAGGTTAGAGTGGTGAAGAGTGTCAAACTTCAATTTAGACAATGTCACTCAAATAGAGATATGTTGCCCATAGCCTACCACCCCCCCCCCCCACTGCGAGTTTTCAGCCTGGCTTGAGGCTCCAGTCGAATTTAAAGACTTCCTCCCGGAGTGAAAGCATATGCAAATGTAAATGTGAAAATGATTGGACCTCTCCGTATGCACACGTGTGTTGCGGCCTTGACGTTGGCGTGCCCTCTGCCGCTCTGTGCTTCTGCCGTGTGGTTAGTGAAGCATGGGGGGGCTGCCACGCCCCTTCCCCAGTCCCCCCCACCCCTCCAGGCTGTCGGATTATCCGTCGTCCATCCTGCACAGCCGCTGTAACCCCTTACCCCTCAAAAAACAGTCCCCACGGCCGAAGCCCATGCAAAAATGGCCAGGCCGCAAACGTTGCGCGGCACATGCGCCACCCTGAAGTGTCGCCACCCCCCCCCCCCACCTCCGCAGCGAGTAATCTGCTAAATCATCAGGCCTGACAGAGAAGACAGAGCGTAATAACATGTCGCACAATGTAACCCAAGAGAAACGAATTCCTCCCTGTCAAGCAGGAAGACCCGAGCCAATTCAGATTTAATAAGTATACTGGAATATCCAATTATGTTTGCTTTTGAAAATTGATTCAGATGTCTTTAGTGCAATTTTCATATTAGCTCTTCCAAATAAACATCTATTAGGCTTATGTGTCACGGCTGCCGTGTTGCCGCAATGTAGCCCAAGTTGAAATAAGTGTGTGGCAGTTAGTCAATAAAAGGGATCCTGAGACAGCAGCCAGATTAGAGTGCTTATCTCTTTTCATCAGCTCTGAATGCTGCCTGAATTGAAGGTCAATATCTCGCGGTTCTCCAGAGCTGAGCAGGTGTGTGGAGAGTATGGATTTTCTCCCGCGTCAGGCGGCCGCCTCTCTCATTGTGGAGTCAAACGGACCCATTTCAGAATCATCTAAACTGTGTCACAAAGAGAAAGAAAAGAATCATGAAGAACAGACAAAACAGCCTCACTTCATGCCGTGTCCCGCTGGTGTCGCCATCGCTTTCCCACCTCCTTCTGAGGGAGGTTTCTGCACCAGGATGTACGAGGCATCTGTGGACCTTTGCAATACTCGTGGAGAGGTATTCAGCCCTTAGGCCGTGCTTGTAAACAATGCAACAGACAAAGGATGATAACGTCGGATTTAATTCCTGAAAACATTCAACCTATGTTTGAAAGGACGGCAATGGGACTTTATTAACTTGCTCCAAACAGCGGCAAATATAAAAGACTGGACAGGAATTTGTGATTTCAATGGGATGGCTGTTTTGATATATTTCAAGGTCATTTCAGCATTGGCTATGTTTTCATCCAGGGACTTGCATTGTTAAACTCTCAGCCAGCCTGAAGAATATTTAAATATCACACACGCTGACATTTTTCTTGAGGACGCAGGTCCGGCGAGTTGCTGCAGTGGCCGGCTAGCTGACGGTGACGACTCGATTCTCTCTTGGGTGGGTGTGGGGGGGCAGCCCCTCAACGGGCTGTTTGTGGAAGGGCTTAAAACCCTCTTCCCAACCCGACACTCAGAAAAAAGGTGGATAAAACAACATTCCCCCTGGAGTGGACCCACACTTGAGGGCAGATGGCAGAGGGCTTGGACCAGGCAGTGGGTGCATGTGTCTCCTCCAATCAGAGCAGCCCACCAGTCCCTCCGGCCCGACACAATGCAGCGCACGGTGGCTGCCCCAAACATCTCCACCCTAGCTCAATCTGCAGCCAGAGGTTCCTCCATGAAATAGCTTTACACCTCCAGGAAGGTCCAAGGCTCAGACTCACAGTTGCAATATATCTACGGCGTGTATGAGTGTGCATGTTTCAAACGAATATGTTTGTGTACGTATCTTCTTCATATAAACTTCTGAAGGGAAAAAATAAACACATAAGGTTTGGTGGCGGTGTACAGCTCCGTTGAAGGGTCCATGGTGAAGTCGGTGGGGCGGGAGCGTGTCTCTCAAGCAGCGTCCCGGTTTGTGGACGGCACCGCTTTTTATTCATGCAGGTAACCCCGTTCGCTTTCATCCACGCCATTGTCTTTCGCTGGCACGGTGGGGGTGCCTCACGGGCCACAGATCAGTTCATTCAGCCAAGCACAATGGCCTGTTCACCGGCGTCTTTTTTGCTGTAATATTTCATCATTGCCCGCATTCTGAATGTCTTTGATTCGAACCTGGTGGCCTTGATCGACAAGGTTCTATGGACTCAATCAACTGTTTCTCCAAGTACGTTTTGACACGCTTTAGATTTGGCCTTGGGAAGCTGTCCTTTTGAGAAATAAACCCATTGCGACTTTAGTCTCAAGTCCACGTTTCTTCTGTTTGCACCACTTATTGTCTTTTTTTTTTTTTTTTTGGAATCGGCGTGGTTTTGAGCTGCATCAAAAAAAAAAAAAAAAAGGTTTGAGAGCCTTGGAACCAGCTATCTCTGGTGCCGACTCTCTGGGACGTGTTCAATGATCGCAAGCGCGCGCAGTGTCATTTATCCGTCTCCCGCACACCTAAACCCACGCGAGAAGAACCCCGGACGGAAACTCGAGTCAACCGCTGCGTTGCTGCAAGAGGATTAAACGGGACGGATACGGTGACAGGAGACGGCGGTATAATGTACTGTCATACTTTGGACTCCACCTGGCAGCTAATCCAAGAAGACAGAAGCTTCACTTCAGCTTAATCTGTGTCTGATTTACTGCAAAGTTACACTGATACGTGGATGAAAAAAGAAAAAGAAACTTCAGGTCACGTTTGTTTTCTCGTCGTATCCCACAATGCACCTCGCCGCTCCTTGTTTTCTGAATCTGCAACATCTGTTTTAGTTCTTTATAACCTGCAGCATATGGCCCTTCTTCAGGGACAAAGCTGGCTCTGGTGACAGCACACTATCCCAGCCACAGAGCCCAAACATATATCTTTAGGTACCTGTCAGGGTTTATTATTGCCGCTCTCTGTTGGAATAGATAAAAGAAGTTAAGGTTTAATGAATCCCAGGCAGATTCGGAGGGACCCGGCTCTGGTTATCTTTCACAGCTTGTGTTGTGGAAACATACTGCTTGGCAAACATCCGCCCAGGGTAACGATCATTAATCCTAAACGACAACTCAGGCCCCCATGCTCTAGAAACATTTCTTTTGCTCTGGTGGGACTAGGGCACAATGCGAAGCACTTATTCTAGAAGGTGAAAGCGAACATGGACTGAGATGAAGGCTGCTACTATAATTGCAGAGGCTGAGGGAAAAAAAAAAAAAAGGATCAATGAATACAACAGGTGACGGAATCTAGCATTTTATATCTGAGTCACATTCATGAATGGTATCATGATTTAACAGCCATATAAAAATATCTCTGATGACTGTCATTCATTCCTTCTGAGTTATCTTGAAGGAATATTTGTCCATCATATTGATGGAATATGTCTCTAATGTTATTTTTATCTAAATCAGTTTGATCTCAAGAATATACCAAGAATAGCCTGGGGATAGACAGTACCAGACCTTTCCTGGTGCCTAATTTGAGGAAATATTCTTAATTGGTAATAGAGGAACAATATTAGCAGGTGAGGTAGCATGGCATCAGACAAAGGGCAGCCCCTAGTGGCGACAAAGATATGCTGGGATGAAGTGGGGGGGGGGGGGTCTTGTTCCGCCTAGAGCTGTAAAAATTCTCACCTAGTTCTCTAAAAGAAATGAGGGCCACTTATCCACTGTCTGACATGTCATCGAGTAAGAGTGTGTGTGTGTGTGTGTGTGTGTGTGAGCGAGTGGGTGAAATAGGTGGGACTTGGTGGAGATGGTCTGGTCCACTATGAACACCTACTGTAGGACCCTTCACTATCTGCTTTGGTCTTCTGGCTGATTCTGCTCAGCGAGCAATTTGTTCACACTGAGAACTGCAACCAATGTCGAATTTGTTCCGCGTAACTCGGGCTGTGCAAATAAATTAGCAGTGTGCTAAAATGGGACCATATCTAATTTCATTATTTGGTTAAAATATACTTAAGAGGGGGAAGAAGATGTTCACTTCTCTGTGTTTGAGTCCGTGCTCCTGATTGGACCCCACGGTCCTAGAAAGACCACCTTTGGTCAACGGACGCACCGAGAAATGAATTCGCTCAGCCAGCAGATGCTTGCTGGTTTTCAGGACTACTGATTTGCAGGCATTAGTAACTTAATTAGAATACTGAGCGCATATTTTCTCAATCCGCTAGCTCTCATCCTTTGGGTAAACTTGAAGCCCCCCCCCCCCCCCGCCTCCAATTTCCCTCCTCCCCAACCATACCATAGTGAACAAAAACGGCATGCGCCCAACTCTAGAGCAGTTGGGCAGACCTCGTCTACAGCACCTGCTTCACCTTATGGAGCCATGGAGTTAAAAAAGCTAAAAATAATAATAACATAAGTGAGGAAGACTCCTATAAGTGAGGAAGACTTCCTACTATGTTCTGCACATGGGCAGGTGCACACACACACCCACATACACAGGCACACACACACACATAGAAACACACACACATACACAGGCACACACATACACCCACACAGTGATCGCACACACGCACAGACACAGACACACAAAGACACAAACAGACACAGATGCACACACACACACACACCATTGTGGCGTTATTCGCGAGTGGCGGTCGCTAATCAGTAGCTCTGTGACAGGAGAGGAGGCAGTCTCACTGGGGGGGGGGACACAAGCACAGGACTGATAACAGATTGAGAGACTCTGATAAACTCTGCTCCAACGGCTCTGCCTGTCCCTGTTTTTTTTTTCCAGCAGCACCTATTTAGTGGAGTCTTTCAGTGGTGGGGGATTAGCAACCTGGATGGGGGGGGCGGGGGGGGTAAACACTGACAGCATCCCTGAGCAAGCACAGGGAGAGAGGGAGGCAGAGAGAGAGAGAGAGAGAGAGAGAGAGAGAGAGAGAGAAGGAGAAGTGAGACATGGGGTAAGGAGGAGAGAGGAGGAGAAAGAGCCCATTCAAGGGATGCTATTCAGAAATGGCTAATCCTGAAAAAGTTCCCCCTTGTTTACCTCGCCTTTTCTCCCAGTGCTTTGTTTTGATTTGCAATTTCTGACCCTCCATAATTCGACGCCTGCTGACAGGGGGGCTGGGCTCCTTCGAGGTCCCCTCCACCCAGCCTCCAGCGGGGCTGCCTGTACACAAGGGTCAGTTCTGATCTGGTCACTCACAGGAGGCCGAGCTGATGCTTCACTCAAAATGTGGCAGAATGACGAGTGGCTCAGTATGGTGTCTGCATCAGGAGAACATTACGTGGTGCTATAAGCACCAGATGTCCTGTAGGTGACTCAGAGTCAGGGTATTAATGGTCTGATCCTAAATTTCATCCATCTGTCTGTTTTCCAAACTGATCATCCAGATGAGAGTCACAATGGGACCCAGAGTTTCATGTCATGAACTATCTCACCCAGTATTAGAAATTATGGGGAAAATTATATCATTCATATTTTCCTCCTAAAGACAATTTATAAGTTGTTTACATACTAGAAAATACATGGAGTGCTTATAATACACTAAATTAGGGCTGGGCGATATCTAAATACACTAAATACACTGAAATCATCAAAAGGACATGTATGCAATATACGTGATGCTAGCTGCATGTAATTAAATCTTTCAGGAAAAATAAGCGCTGAATGCCTTGAGTTAGTGCAAGGGCCAACACGGTGACAGCACGGTGCGGGAACGCCCAGGTGCTTGCATACACTGACGGGTAACGAAAGAGCGACTCACACGCACAGAGCACGTGAACAAACAGGGCGCACTTCAGCCAATCCCGCGCGCTGTGCTGTTGCCTGCTTCTGTTTTCCTGCCGAATTAAGTTCGTCTGACGATTCCTTCAGCTCTGCGTAATAGTTCATCAATTAAAAAAACTAGCATACAAAACTTTCAACATCGCTCAGGATGAAACCGTATGAAGGAATGCTGTATATAAAGTAAATTGGCCTACAGAGTAAAAGTGCCTTTCACAGATAAATACAATAAAACACTATTCAATAATTTTTATTACTTACAGCTTCAACTGATTTCTGAGAGATTCAGTATCAGTTCATAAATTGGCCACTAAACTGAGTGAATGTGCGCTATGCTGCAGATGATGCACGACAGAGAATTACACGCGGACCGTGCCGCGCGAAGTAAAATGATAGTTTCACTGGTAAGCATGGTATGGTAATAATACTTCTAGTGCCCAAGTCCTAACAAAATTTCCTTCTCATCGCTCATTTACACTTGGCAGCTAAAATTCTGAACAGCTGCTAAATACTGATCCCCATGGAATAATTTTACGTGACGACATCGTTAAAAAAAAAAGCTCAAAGATTTTTGATAAACCTTCCAGATGAGTTTTTTTGCTTGTGGTACATTGCCATTTATTACCCAAAAATTGCTGAAGGTGGTAATTGAAATCAACAGTCAATGACTGCACTGAAGTTTGCCTGTCAAATGAGATTCACGTGACCTGATACACGTGGTATGATCGCATCTCATTGGCTACTGCCTGATGCTATTTAAATAACCTCTACAAAACATGGAAGGAACTCTATAAATATATACAGCTACTAGATTTATTTACTGACAATTTTGTACAATATATATATATTCGTTAACGTCGAATTTAGCCACATTCTAGGTTGCTGAGAACAAGGACATAAAATGTGACAAATAAATAAGAATTTCGTTTTTGCAGAATAACATACCAAACAATAAACGGTAATCAACCCCTTCAATTTCGCACAATTACGGTGAGCCGGCGAGGGGGACGCGGCGCATGAACACCTCGTGAGCTGGCATCGGCGGCATCGGCGGCCCCGGCCAGGCAAGTCCGCTGCAGCCAAGTGTTTAAATTCCTGAAGAGCTTCCAGAAGAAATTAGTATGTAATGACCACACTCCGCAAGAAGAAAGGCCCATTATGGCATGCACTGACTGTACTTGGCTTTCATTTGCAAACTAAATGGATGCAAGTGAAGGTGAGAGTTCACTAGCCATTCAAGTATTTAGCTTTAACAGGCTCCAACACTCTTGCTTTAATTCAAGCAGAAGCACAAGTATGAATAATCACACTGGATGAGACTCATCAAAAACGGAAGCGCTGCTTTGCATGTTTTTTCCCTCCCTGAAATGGCCAATGAAGCTTAATGACAAAATACAATTTATGTGATGCCTTTTAATTCGTGTGCGCGAGGTTCCACCTATTGCGTTTTAATATTTCGACTCTGATCTGACCAGTGTCTTCAGTCGGCTCTCATTTACGGTCTTGGCAGTTTAAACTTTAAGATCTATTTCTTTCTTTAAAAAATATATAAACAGTTGAGAGGGTTTGAAGTAAGTTAAAAAAAAATGTAATACGGGCGTAATGTCAGACATCGCATATATTCTACTATTTTTTAAAAGCACCTTGACTTAAATTATCTGTGGCTGATTTGTCAGAAATTGCAACTCGGGAAAATCCTTTTTTTTCTGGCACATAATGAGCAGGGAGTGAATGGTTTATTTAGATACATGAGGGTGCACAGCCAAGACTGCTAATACAAGGCCCCAAGGGTGTTCATTTCATGTAATGTATGCACGGGCTAATTTATTACACTGTGACTAATTTCCATTTCTTGTGCTTGGAGTTGCCTCACTAATTGTGAGGATTTTTTTCTTTAACATTTTTTTTTACTTTCATAATTATGTTTCTGTATTCATCGGAGGCGATGGTGCAAATGAGCCGGGGCGCGTCTTCCGACGCTTGCCGGCTCCTGCACCCAGGTGAGCTCAAATCCCAGACAAGGCAGCGGGACCCGGCTCCCCTAATCGCCGTTCCCCAAATCTTTGATCCGCTCGGCCCGGCGCCTGCACCACTCGGCGTTTCGCGGGAAGAGAGAAAAAAAAATCAAATATAACGGAGCTCAATTAGATCGGCTACTTTAATTAGGAAAAAAGTTAGCTGTTACATGAAAGCTGTCGCATCTGTGAGACATTCTGCTGGTTCGCTGCTCGGCTCCCGGGGGGTCTTCATCAAAAAGGCCGTCCCCCGCTGGGCAGGCCCGCTCCGGCACCTTCCCTTGCGCCGTATCTGTGTCTCATAATGTAAGGGGTGGTGGGGGGAGCGAAACCAAAGGCAGACCTCGGGCCACACTTTTCTTGTCTCTCGTTAAACAGAAGCACACGGTGCAGAGGACAAAGGGATCTGAGGGAAAAAACAATGTCGCTTAACAAGACATCACTAGGTCATTAGTATCGAATTGATGTGGCATAATTTAGCTCCATATAATGGGCGCCCGGGCATGTCAAAAAAGAAATGCTTTGTCCTCCTGCTATTAATTTATCTATCGATCTATTTGTTTGTTTTCTTATTACTTAGCCGTGTTTTCAGACAGAAACTTTATTTTCTTGGTACAGCTGTATTCGACAAAATGTGAAGATTGCATTTTGCACCCACTTTAAAGGGGGATCGTATTCGTATTTACAACCCGGGGATTCCCTATAACCTAGTCGCTTTTTTTTAGATGCAACTTGTCAGCACAGTGGCTCTGACGTGGCAGAAACAAAGAGATTAAAACGCACGTTTTCCTAAAAGCGTAGAATAGGTGTTGCCGTCATTTCACGCGTCCTTGTTAGCAAGCGCGCTTTATGATTACCTTCTATAGTGTCTACGACCCGAAATGATGAAAGGATTATTATAGGATAGGAACTCATTTCCTCTGCTCCTCTGCCCTTATCGAGAGGTTCTGAATATTGCCATAGCACCATAATATATGATAAAATACCTCGACAGATACCACCGACATGAATCACAAATAAAACAGCTTTTTAATTCTATTGTGCGCATTTCATATTTCTCATCCTTATAAATGGTGCTGACAGCACAATTGAGCAGTTTTTTCGCAGTCCGACTGATTACTGATCTGCGGGCCCGATTGTAATATAACAGTCGTCGAAATGTTGCATGTGTTTATGTAGACAATAAAAAGGCTGATGTACGTACATCTGGCGACAATGCATAACAACACATAACGATCAATCAAGTTCATTATTAATAATTCCGATCTATCGACTGGATAAGCAGTAGGCTATAGTTGCCTATGCAGTATGAGACAAATTTTGACATACTCTTGTACAATTAGCACTGTTTTCTACCTATGATGCATAAATTAAAATCGAGAATATTGCACGCTGTTTCAGCATGCATTGGAGTTGACAGCTCTATGTTATTTTAATTATTTCATATCACAGCATTTAAATTCCCAGTCTTCGCATGCACGCTATATTCCCCTGATACTGTATGAAAAGTCACAGTGTCACCGATGATTCTTTCTCTGCACACGCTTGATTTGCATTATTTGTGAGCTATTACCCAGCTCGGGTGTCTTTATTGTCAGGGTAATAAATGTACACACATGCACAGCACAAGAAGCGGCACTGACATAACACGCGTCGCTGCTGGGACAAATAGGGAAGCGCGTGAAATTGATTTCCACATTTTATTTCACACCCTTTCATCAGCGGCAAGCCCCCGCGCCTAGAAAGCTCGTGATTTCAAAAGCACTTAACATACGCCAGCCCCCTTTGTTTAAGAAGCAAACTACTTCTGAAAAGACATCAATGCGAATAAAACCAAATATCAGCGCCGTCGAAACTCCAGCTGAAGCGCAACCAAATTACTCATAGTTAATACGTCTTCATTACATTATCCCCCCCCCCTCCACACACCAAAGATGCTTGCGTTAATAATTTCACAACATTAAAGTATCAGCCACTGCTGTCGCTTTGAATATAAAACGGCAAAACAGATTATCGAGATTTCTGACATTCCCCGCTGTGAACAACCGAAAGATACTTAAAATATAATGATGTTCTTAAAGCGCTCTCATTAGCACAACTGCGTCTTTTGCAGCGAACGACGCCCGAAGAAGAACAGATTTTAAATGAGGGCGTAAAAGACGGCAGACAATCGCTTCCTGTAAAATATCGAACAGGGGACCGAGGATGCACAGCCTTCTGCTCAAAGACCGCCTCTGTGTCCCACTTTAAGGCGCATCTGCCGAAGCGCGGCCAGCATCTCCCTCATTATTCACTTATAAATATGTGTATTTTATTAAAGCAGCGCGCTGTCAAACGTCTAATTTTATGCGTCCCCGTTAATGTGTCACTTTCCCAATACTGTGGAGCAATATTATAAATTAAATACAAGGGCACCCAACTCTGACCCGATGCGGAGCAGTAATTAAAAGGCGCGATGTGTTTGTCTTTTAATGATTTATACAGTGTGTACTGGGCAGTAGAGATATGTGCTTGTTGGGATTAATTTAAAATACGTTAGATAGATTGTCCTAGGTTTATGATATGTGTGTGCGTTGTAATGTGCGCAAATTGAGATTGGTGAGTGTTATATTGTAGTTTTATTTTCTACGGTTACGTATTGCTGTGTTTTTTGTATATAGGTTTATTCTTTTGGACAGTTGGAAATGGATGCTACTTGAGCTTGCTGGGCTAGTAACATGTCACTTTGGTGGGAAAATCAACTGGCCTCTCTTTTCAAGCACTTGGCAATGTATCTTCTCAATAAACAAAGTCTAATTCGCCTCTTCTGTCTCAGGTGCCAGTAAATGCATGGCAGGCTCGTTCATGTTTTTTGTTGTTTGACAGCCGTGTGACAGGGTTAGATGGTATTGTACTTTCTGTGAATTTGTTTTGGTCCCAGCAAGTGAGCTTTATCATGTGCCCTGTCACACAATCGTCATCCCACTCCAGGTCAGACCATAATCCTCAGCCCAGCAGAAGTGGCAGGACATGAGTCCACATGGAAGATCTCTGTGTTTTTTGAGCCATAGTCCTGCAGCTCAGGTTATGGTCAGAACCGGGGAAAGAAAGGAAGCCACCCAAAAGCCAACAGAGACAGGAAGTGAGGTCACTCTCAGCAATCGTGGAGCACAATTTTGTAGACAAAAAAAAAAAAACTGTCCAACATAAGGGCATCACGTTCATCATTGTAGACATTAACTCAAAAACTGTTGAAAATGGTTCTTGTGCCTCAACTGAAGCTGGTGAGCTATGTTCACTCCGGTAGATGTTTGAAAACGGTCGATTGAAGATGGCTCCTTCGGTGGCGCCGTGCAGCGGGGGATTACTCCAAAGGCGTGGGGGCGCTTTTGTCCTGGCTGAGCGAATGACAGCACTGATCCCATCACACACCTCAAGAGAAAGGAGCGTGCCTGTGCGCGCAGGAAATCGATGGCGTCACGCCCGATAAAAGTCCCACCACGTTGTCCGGTCGCCCGTCAAGTACATTTTCGTTTAAATATATCCTTCACTCCAGGAGCAGTAAAGACATTTCAAATTTGAAAAATGACCTCAGTGAAGACGTGTGGCTCCATGTAATTAATCCTCATAATGTTCCAAATTTCTCTCTTATTTTCTTAGTCTAATAAAGGAGTACTTGCAATTAGAACAGGTGACCAGGTGACATTAGTATTTTCATTTTGCTTCTCCATCTACTTATCTATCTATCTGTCTGTCTCACTGTCTGTCTATATCTGTAATGTCCTGCCCATCATATACGCCGCCTGTCTCCCCTCTAATGTGGCCCTGATGAGCCACGCCTGTTGCTTGATACCCCTCTTTAGTCTTAAGTCTTTAAGTACCTGTCTGTCTCGTCAGTCCCAGTCCAGCCAATACCTTAGCTCCTCCTGTCTGCCTGTGTCTTTCCCTGCTGTCTTGCCCTTGTTCTCGCATTCTTGTTTTGATCCCTTACAGTCTCTTTTGTTTCCCTGCTCCCGTTAAGTTCAATTAACCCTTTTTATTCATCAAACAACAGCCTATCTATCTATCTATCTATCTATCTATCTATCTATCTATCTATCTATCTATCTATCT
>JAODKE010000028.1:23452212-23466525 GCA_026779605.1 Mormyrus hasselquistii | reverse complement strand
AAACCGCCCGTGGGTGGCCCCGGACACCCTTCCCCCCGCCCGCCCCCGAAAAACCCCTCCCCCCCCCCCCCCCCCCCCCCCCCCCCAATCTATGAATGCGCCAAAAAACAGTGACCCCCCTTGTGACCCAATAAACTGGCAGACTTTGGCTTTTAAGGAGGAACACTATACCAGAAATAACGAGGACCTCAGCACTGCACATCCAGCTGTTGGTCTGTCAGTCCTCAGAGAAGCACTTTTAAGTACATCTTTCTATGTAAGTATCACAATCAATCTGTTGAATAAATGGCCGTCTGAAATGCAAGGTCAGACATTGGATAACGCGAATGCACATTTGAGAATCTTCCTTTTGCGTCCAATACTAATGAATATGTGCTCTCTGAATACATTCTTTATTTAAGGATTTAAATGATGTGGAAACCATTTCGGGGTGGAGTTTAAAAGATGCAAGATCCAGACGTTCGGAAGGTAATTTTCAATCTAAATGAGCTTAATCAAAGCAAAGGAATTTCAATTAAGCATCTCCTTGCTCACAGCTAAAGTGTCAGTCGACAAGTTAAATTGGAATCAGATTATGAAGTGAAGAACACTACAGAACTATATACAGCATTACCATGTAACGTGAGTTTAAGATACAGACCACTGCTATTCATACAGCTACGAATAGCTTCCTACTTCTCACATTAATGGGTTTATGCTCATTAATTCCGCTGCAGATTATCAGCTAAGATATGCCGTGTTTTTGATGCGCAGTTTCAATGAAGTACTCGTTGCTTCTCCTGGAGTCAATCTGTATAAGGCTTGTGTTTTAGTTTTTTTAATTGCTCACGGTACACTGTCGTGTCAACATGTTATTTTCAAAATTAAAAAAAACTAAATCTATCGGGAATTTTACTTTGTGTTGTAGGTTCTTCTACTCTACATGATATTTTCTGCTCTAATACGTTTAGCATAAATTCAGGGTGAGAATTAAATATGGAATGTTTTAAGTACAGTTACTTGAACCATCTAAACCTATTTCATCGTTTTAAAAGACTTCTTGCTATAGATACAAAGAATGTAGAATAATAAACGCACAATGTGACAGTCTTACATACTCCAAGTCTTTGCGCATATTTCTTTAAAAATGTTTGTATAGCCTACGTTGCCTGTAAAATTACCTTCAACAGGAATTCAAAAGACGACGCCTGGTGGATTTAACATCACCATCTATTCAGAGAGGCACAGAGAAACCGAGCTCAAATACGAATATTTCTCACCATATTTGCTGTGATTTATCGTGGCGGTTAGCGCGTTATACTTGTACGGCGCACACAACAGCATTACCTCTAGATAAAATGAAGACAACCCTCGTCCTTGGTTATGAATATGGGCAAACGCGTTAATTCCTAACAGCCATGTTTGCAACATGTAGTTTAAAGTGATATATAAGGTGCTCGATACACCCATCCTATTTTTATCATCGCAGCTTTTCTGTCTCTCTTTACTCCGTAGCAACGTGTTAAGCAGGCATACTAAAACCATCTTTGATTCTGAGATACATGGTATGTGCGTGTGTCAATGTTCTGTTTGTGTATGTATGCACACATATACGCACACATTAGTGGCTCTTGGGCCAAATTCCCCAGACCACAAGTGAATATCTCGTTATTTGGTTCTTGACAATTTACCAAAACGAATTACTTCCTTTTCCTGTTATTTCGTAATATAACAGAAGCGTATTGTTGTATATGTTGTGCTTGAATTTATTTGAATGCGATTATAAAGGATTTACGGAGCTGCTACGGACTTACGGACTCATACGAAGTGCTTCAGTATTGAATTACATTTCTTGAATAATGGGTTACTGTTAACAGGTGAAATTATCATTTTATGTATTTTAAAATATATGTAGACATGTAATGTCGTTTACTCGCAATTTTAATGTAATTAGCAATAACAAGCATCCACAGTCCACTTATTTGATCTACTGCTTGTACCAATTATTGCATTCCTAAAACACAAATTTATATCTAGCCAAAATTAAACGCGGACAATCTTAAATATAGTTTAAATAAATAGGATACTCATCAGGTTTGAGAAAATGAATAAAATAAGTATTAAGTACGGCCGGCTGTTGGTGCTATCACAAAATTAGCTGTGCCTTCATTTTCCTGAAAAGGTTTAACTGATTCCGAAAATATTAAGCCATGTAAGTCAAGATATGTATTGTTGTATAAAATATAAAAAACAATATTTGTTGACTGTTCATTTCAGAACATTTGTTTCATGGGTTTTAATAAGGTTTAATAGGATACATTAGCTGTAATGGCACTTATATATACAAACGGAAAGCCATAACCATACAAGAAGCGAAGTCAAGTATTTCGAAGCTCTTTATAAGAACAATTTAGGGCACACAAGTGCTTTTCAAACCTTGGAATGAATTCAGTCAAGTTCTGTTTAGCGGGGGTACCCATTTGTTTGGTCACAGTGCCACCTGCTGTCTGACATATTCATAGCAACCGGTTTAAGGAATTTCTTTTTAACGCTAATAGACAAAGCTTCCATTCATTTTCCTAACGCTTATCCTGGTCAGGGTCGCGAGGGACCTGCAGTCCATCGCAGGCAGCACAGGGCACAAGGTTGGGCTACTCCTCAAATAGAATGCCAGTTTATCACGGTGCACATACACTCATTATGGGCAATTTAGAAACCTAACTGCATGTCTTTGCACTGTGGGAGGAAACTCACGCAGCATAAGGTGAGAACGCAAACTGCACACAGAGCTGGAGGTGTGAGGTGTGCCTGGACAAAACACATCATCATTACTGTAGATATTTAGTATATTTCTTGCTATGTGTATTTCTTTACTATTATTATCTTTATATATACATAGTCATTATAATAATGTTATATTAATAATATTCAATAAATACAATATGAATTATATATTATTTATGATTAACATACTTATATATCTGTATATTACGTGATAAGATGTAAAATGTGAAAAAATAACACTAGATTAGGAATAGACGTTAATTGTTTACAGCACCAGTCTTAGAAATGCTGGTAATGTTGAACTGCTAACAAGTAAGTCATTCACAAAAAGATTTAATTCTTAGACCAATTTCAGCAACAAGAAGTATAAATGAACTAGTAACCTGCAGTGATAAAATCAGATCTTGGTGCCCTTGTTGCCAAGATATGAGGGATGCAATCCTTTATGCTAGTTGACAAGCAATAATCCACACTTCAAGTAAAGCTTTCGAAAAGGCAAGAGAGTAACAGCGGTTAATTGTGCAGGCCAATGGTGACATTTCTGTGAACGGTGACGGGGTGACTGAGCTATTTATGCTCTTACAGAATAATAAAACAATTGTGCAGTATCTGCAAACATGCAGGCCCCACACTTTTTCACCGTCTCAGAGGAGTGTCCACTTCATCAAAAGAAGCAGCACAACGCGAGATGCTTCGACAGTAACCGACCCAAAAGCCAAATTTCCTCCATCTCAAGTTGACCTCTCAGGCTTCCCATTTTTCAGCATCCATTCACGACATGCATCATGGAAACCTTGAGAAACAAAACGCAAAGTCTGTAAAAGCCTGTTGCCTTTCCTAAGAGGAGGTGGCCCTTGTGCACTGCGACCCCAGTGCAGAATCCTGCACTCCAGATGCTCAGATCTTTACCCTCCACCTTTGTGAGACAATGAAAATACACATTTTATTGTTTGGTGCAGGCCACCCGACTGACAGCCAATAAAGGCCTTTGGGAAAATGAGTGTTTATGTAAGTTCCAGACACCCACGCTGGTTTCCTCACAAAAGCATGAGGCAGAATGACCTGACCCCGTGTCCATGGCCTCTTCTGCGTGACTTTTGCTTTCATTCCATAGACTGTCTAGTTTTGTGTCTGCATTTTGCTGCATGACATAACTGACTTGTCATAGGCACATTTCCATCAGTGATACCCTCAGCTATTCCCTCCATCTCTTTGTTTTTTTTTTCCCTGATCTTTTATTTCAAATCACAGTGCAATAATTGGCAAAAGCGTCATATTATTTATTGACTTTATGGATAAAACTGTGTAAATACGTGCACATATAATGTTAGCTTTCCTCTTATGAATATTAGAATGGCTTGATCTTAGTTTGCTATAATTAGTAAATGTCATTGAATACAACAACAATCATTCCATGTGGAAAACACTGTTTGGGGAAATACTGCCACCTGCTGATGAAGCATTTTCCAACTTTTTGTAAAAAATGACTGCTTTTGGACGTGTAAAAACACCACTTAACAAACACAGAAACCACTTATTCACATGAGGGGAAATGATTCTGTATGAGCTGACTAATAACTTAATGGAGCAGATCTCGACAGCAGAATACATGCGGTTTATATGGTGCAACGGTACTCGTACTCGTATTTGTACGTTGACATACAGACTTACGCGCAACATTTCCGGGGGAAAGACGAGCGTACTGGAACAGGTGTACATAGGAGAGGAGAGCATGGGGCATCTTGCCAATGATGGCTCAGTATTTCAAAAGGATCCGGCACACAGTTCGAGGTGAGTCCCGCGGCGTGAATTGCGTCTGTTATGAAAGTGTACCGCACTTTACCTTGACGGCACTTTGGCAAGGCTGAATGCATTGTGGAGAGTGTAATTGGATTGCCTGGCTCTTCCATGTCTTTTTGGGGTAACACGAAGAGAGGGAAATTAGAGCACAGTGGGTAAACTAAGCTCAGGGTTACAGAGCTCAATAAAAGAATCCATAAGCCTTCCCTTCGTCCTGCAGCGTGATTCAGCGCGTGACCTGCGATGCCATGTAATACACCATGTCATGTGACGTGCGTTACAGTGTAATAATACATCTTCTGTTACAGTTAAACATTCCATGTAATACACTAATTTTGACATTGCATCAATATAATGCAAGAAGTAAATACGTGTGACTTTAATTTTCTCAAGGAAGAGTTTTGCTCTTTGAACCTCATGTTTAAAAAGTATAAGATTAAAGATGTTTACCCGGGTTAACGCAGAACCCCTGCAGAGAAGACTCCCAATTACAGTTATTTTTTTCTTTTCAGTTCTCTTTCTTCCCTTCTTTCTTCTCCTCGCCCACACTCTCCAGAGCCTCGGCAGCCTGGTGGTCCTTGAAAGGCATCCTCCAGGTGGGATCACATTTGGGTCACTTTCCCACAGTGCGGGTGACGCCTGACCAATGAGAGGAGGCTTGTGGGTGCCGGGTCTGTCAGGTGACACACAGATGTGCTGCCCGTGACCCTTGTGCTTCTTCACTTTGGCTCTAGTGGGTCTGGGAACAGGGCAGTAAATGTTTCCGCAGCAGGTCTATAAGAGGTTACTAAGCTTTATAGACATATACACTGCTAGTGATGCTTCAAATAAATCCATAGTGTCTTGAGTTCAAAATCATGTGATATAATGCCTTTTCCACAGGGCTCCATGCTTTGTAGTATGTCACTAGTGTGGCTTGTTATTTTATCTGGCAAACTGACTGACACCTCTGCAATGCCACCTTGAATAATTAAAGACTTAATGGACAGGAGAATATGCATTTCGTCTAAGTACTAAGTAGTTCCATAATAACAAATACCCCCAAAAAACTCCTTTCCAGTTCATAAGGTTTAACTTAATTAGTCCATCTAATTTCTTCAACCAACTCTGCACCTAAGCATTAACTTTTCTTGTTTGGCTCCAGAAATTAATTTCCCAGAGATTTTCTCAAGTTAATTTGCCCGCATGCTAATTATCTAAGAAAATCAATTAAAATCAACAGGAAGCTGAACTGTTCTGAATGCGGCCAAACCTTCAGTTCACTTAAACCACAGGAGGCCCATAAATTTAGATTTGTATGTGTTGCCCAGTAAAAGCCTCGGGGGGGGGGGGGGCGAGGGGGGCTCAGAATAAAGCAGCATGTGACCCTCTACCCTCTGTCCATGCCAGTTCAGCAGGGCACTGACAGATACACAACTGTTAGCAAATGCTTCCAGCAGCCGCATGACTCCATCACTTTGTAAAAAAGAAGATAAACAAACATTTCCAGTGATTCGTTGCTGGGCTCCGCTGCTCGACATCGTGTGGAGAGTCGATTCATCAGTTTGCTATTTGGCAGAGGTTTCATTGCTCCTCTGGGACACACCTGTCACTTTCACCTTTTTGTACATTTTCTCTGATGGAAGATTAAATGAAAGGTGTTCAGAGATGGCATGTGAAATCCGCACCCACACGCATATGTCTTGGTAAATCTATGCATCACTAAAAATACTTGAATCTAAACACTGCAGGCTACTAATACCTTCAACATAATGAGATGGGGGCGGTGAGAGACTCAGTGGGCTAAGCCTCTGTGCCTATTATCAGAAGGTCGCTGGTTTGAGCCCCGGCCTCAACAGAACAGTCTCATGTCTATGGGCCCTTGAGCAAGGCTCTTAAGTCCCAGCTCAAGGGGCACTGCATATTGGCTGACCCCTAAGGTATGGAGAGGAAAAATGTGGTAGACAAGGAGAAGAATTACAGTGTACCTGGACTCGAACTTCAGAATATTTTGAGAATGGATGAGTAAGTGCTGTTCAGAAAATTGACCGCTAGATGGCAGTTTTGAGTATGATTTAATGCACACCATAAATTAAACTGTTGACATAGTCCACCTCATTCATCAAACAAATATAAATAATATGCGATATGCTCCTAGTCTCTAATCTTTTCAGTAGGTTGTCAATCTGTCAGAAGCTGCACTTCCTATATTTTAAGTGACATCAATTAATTGCATCCAGTGTTGTGCATACTGTGTAGGGCAGGCTGCAGGCACTCTGTGATGCCAACAAGGCTGTGGTTAGAAGATGGATGGATGGATGATTGGATGAATGGATGGATGCAAGCATGCATACATGCATTACATAAAATATGCCCTTATATGCAATTGTCAGCTGATATAATGCATATTCCCTCTAATTTAGCTCTCTCAGCATATACTTAGTAGTTTAGACTCCACTACTATTTAGAGACCTGCTGCAGAGATTGGCTAATTGGGTAGAATAAAAACACAAGAAGAACAAAATAGCAAATCAAGATTAACACTGTGTTAAAAATCCTGTATTTTTATTATGACATTAGGGGGCAGTGTGTGGCTGTGAGCAAGTCACTGGTTCAAACCCAATCTCCAGCACGTCTGTGGGTCCTTGAGCAAAGCGCATCACCCCCAGTTCCTGGGTGGCTGCCTTTCTCGGCCAACTTGCTCCCCAACAGAGAGCAAGTTGTGGGAGGCGTAAAGAGAATTTCTCCACGGGAATCAATAAAGTATCAATTAATATTTTGGAGAAACTTCAAGACCAAACATTAACCCTCTGTAAAGACTACGTCTGTTGCTACACTGTCTAAAACAAAGTAAGTATTCACATGAAATCTGGAGAAATGATGAGAACCACACCATGGTGTTACCATGAAGTGCTGTTACGATACTGTGATTGATATAGTAGCGAAATTGAAAAAGTACACTTCAGTAATGAAACGTGGAGATAGCTGTATTTTTCTTTTCCTAAACCTTGGAATCACTTTGCACAGTGAATTATTTACTCATGCTGGCCAGAAATACCATTTAATATATATTTATCCTTCACTAGCAAGTCCTTGCCTGGCTGTCAGCTGTACACATAACACCACATCATCGTCATACATCAGACAATCTCCCAGATCACTTAACTCATTTGCTGACGGCAGGACTTGCCATGCTGATGCTCAGGTACAGGGGAATTAAATATTTCATTATGAAATGTGGTTAGCTTTTGCAAAACGTTAATGGAATCAGTATTAATTACAGAACCTAGTGACCAAAAGATTGAATGAAGACTAATATTTGATGCACTTTCATTATGAATAATAGTGTTTCTGCAATGTGACTAATTTTGATGAGTAGATATTTAAGCCTGCACAATAAAAGACGCTTTGGTGTAAATCTTCTCCTGCTAATTCTTTGGGATTTAGCATTTTTTGGAATAAAACGCATAAAATATAAAAGAAGGTGGTAGGCAAGCAATAAATATTTTCAATGATATTGCACTTCATTTTAACAAATTTGACTTAGTGGGAAACATTCACACCTCCGGAGTTGTGGGCTTGATTCTTTGTCCTGCTTTGTGTGGAGTTATTGGCTGGGCACTCCAGTGCCCTCCCACAGCCTATGAATGTGCGGGTTTTGTGGACTTTCTCTTGTGAACGTTCAGCATGTGATGGACTGGGATCCGCAACAGGCTTCTGACTCTCTGTGAGCTCTACACTGAATAACCAGTAAGGAAAAATGTATATAAAAGCTGTGATTACAGTTAACACACGTCTACGAACTGCAAAACCCTTGGCTATTAAATTTTCAGACAGTTTGAGGACAATGAAATTTGACAAGCATCTTAAATGATGTCTCTTTAATAATAAATAACCACCTGCTTTTTCAAAGTGGTCATTAAAAATGAAACAACAACACAACAGCATCGCCACACCGTGGGGTAATCGGCGTTCGCAGACGTACGGGTAGCGTAAGCACGTCGTATACGTCACGTCGGCACTTCCGTGTTTACACGCCCACGAAAAGGGGGAGGAGACAGCGAGCGCGAGCGGCGTACGTTGAAACGAGCGAGGGACGGAGCGCTGGTGGAAAGGAGAAGGAAAAAAAAAAGTGACATACGGAGGACTGCATGGTGAAAAGGACGAGAGCCCACCTTTAACAATAGCCTTATACAGCGGAATGTTTTCTCGAAGGAATCATGGAGATGTCAAGAAATCTACACAGAAAGTTCTGGACCCAAAGAAGGATGTTCTGACCCGTCTCAAGCACCTACGGTCACTACTGGGTGAGTGAAGTGACACCACCGGTCCGGACGGGTACCGGGCAGGGATAGAGAGAAACGACGCATGCAGAGCGGTGTCGCGCTACGTACGGCTGGGACTCCGCACGCGCGTAACGTCGAGGGTCGCTTAGCTTAGCTAGCAGGTAGGCGACGTCAAGTCGTGCATCCAGGTATGGCTGACGAGTAACGACAGGGGCAGCGAGTCATACTGCCGTGACTAGCCAGCTAATCTGCGGGATGCTAAACACAGGACCGGACATGACGGCTCGGTTCCGACTGAGGCACCCGCCGCTTGTCATTCGCAGGTTCTGGTCGATCCATGGGGGGCGATATCCCACTTGCCCCGAGGCTGCGCTCCTGTCGCGGCCCCTGGAGGCTTCTCCCCGGGTTAAAATCCGTTCAATGCGAAGACCTGCTCCCCCTGGGTAGCAAGAAGGGACCCACTGAGGGCTGGCGAGTCGCCTGCTGTCTGCCTGGATGGCTACCCGCTCCGTTTATGGGAAGCACTAGCCTCCAAGATGAGAGCACGGCACACAAGAGCAAGCGCTATTGCTCTTCCAAAGTGATTTATTGCAGTTAGATTAAAACGGAGGAACAATAGCTTTGCCTTTCAACTCCATCCCTGCACAGCCCCCTGCACATCGACACCAACCCGCCGGAGCTTGATGCGGTCATTCAATGCGGGATACGCAGCGCTCGTTGGTCTGGGACGTGCTGAATTGTGCTGTAGATCACCTACCGCTTTTCTTTGCGTGAACCCGTTTCGGCCTGATAACAAAGGGAGAGCACAATAGACAGCAACGACTAGGCTGCTTCGTCGAGGATTTTAACTGGATAGTCAACTAAGAAATGCTCCATGACCGGGGAGCGGTTGTGTTGTGATGTGTTGGCTTCAGCTTGCGTTGTCTGATCTGGGATACAGCCATTAGAACTTCAGGCATGTTTATGCTAGACACTGGAAAGAAATGGAGAAAGCAATTGCTTGATAATAAAGGAAGAGTGCTGATGCAGAGCGAAGGCGCTTTGTGTACTGTCTTGGCGAGGTTTACGGATTCACAGTGGGCGAACTGAATACGTTATTTATTGTGGAAACGGAGATGCCTGTCTGAGGGGTTGATTTCAGACACACTTGATTTCGAAGTAAATTATTTGATTGCTGATAACGGAATTAGTTTTTATCAGTGAGAATTCTCCCACCTGCCTGGTGGGTTGAAATTATACGACCATATTTAGTTTGAAACTTAAATTTTCTGTATCCTTAGCTTCTTAGCATTTGGGGAAGCCTCTGTTGTCATAGAGTGGATAAACTGACCCTCATGCTGTCTATGTGAATTCCCCTATCTGTATGGGTGATACCCAAGACCATTATTGTTTGCTTTGGTGTGTTTTTAACCCCTTGTGTCAGTACTACATATCACTGGAATGTGTGCCTCTGGGGAGTCGGTGTGGGTTGCATGGTTTTGACTATAAGTGTGTCGTAGGCATTGGGTGACTCATGTCTCAGCCCTGCTGCTCTTACTTCTGTGGCTGGACCATGTCTTACCAGGCTAAACTGGGCCTGGTTCCCAGTCAGTTGGCTTGGGACAACAGAGCAAGTGTGAAGGTGTCACCTGAGGTCACAGTGGTCCATTAAGCTCTCTGTGGGATGTGCCTGTTAGGTCCTGTGGCCTTGATCCACAAAGCGGCATTTATGCCGCACAGCTTGATTCATCTCCTGGTTAAAAATATGAGGTAAGGTATATGTGCCAGCTGTACAATGATTCCACTGCTTCCGCAGCAAGAATTACATGATACTACCTGTTACAGCATCAAAAAAGATCCTGACCAGCACTGTGGCTCGCTTTATTTTTCTGGGACTTTCCCCCGCATGTGTATCATTGCGTAAGTAATTTTATATACTGCTGGCTCTGTGGCACTGCGTTTTTGCCAGAAAGAGGATTTCCTCTCACCAGCTGGTTCCTGCAGGAACTGAATCTCAGGGTAGGTGATGGGGAGCCATTAGCAAATGGACCTTTCTGTGTTCCTTGTCTGCCAACTAGCCTTCCATATTGTCAGTGTACTGCTGTGTATGATGGGTCAGTTTCACACACATGCTATTCAGGGTGAAAAATAAAAGCAGACAGCTTTGAATCCCAATGCTGTAAAATTTCATTCAGCTGAAATGAGAATCAGAGGTACCGAGCCCTGCTGGTTGAGGTGCCCTTCTTTTCAGTATCAGCTATAGCTTGATGATGAGGAAGTATTAATAACTGTGTGCTTTGGGGAGAAAATATTTTGCCTGCCTTTAAACATCTTAATGCTTCCCGTAGGGAAACTAAATTTTGGCAGTGGATGTTCTGCCCGACTAAGATATTTGATCATTGTACCAAAACAGTGTCCTGTCTTTGCACCTTGGCACAGATGAATACTATTTTGATCTACATTTTGCAGCTGTAGCAGAGTGAGTGTGGACATGTGGCTGAAGCATGGGGATTCTTGCACTGGTATCTGAATTTGAGTTTGAGGTACCTTGTTGTTGTAAGAATTTAAAAGATCAAGATTTTCCTCCTGGGATCAGTAAAGTTTATCTGAACTAATAATGAATTACATAAAAAAAATATACTTATGTTTATTCAGCTTGACATTTTAGTTGAGTTATCTATATCCAGGTCCTTATTCAGACTTGGATTGGCAGTCTTGAGGTAACCACTGTTACTTCCTTAGAGCAAAAGTGTTAAAAGTTGGAATGCAATTTAAAGGCATCGCTGGGATGTCCACAGCAGGTTGTTTTTATTTTGGTGATTTATTCACCTGGAGGTGCCACAACTGGTTAAGCTGAGGTGGCTAATAATGAATCGGAGACACACTCGGTCAAAGTTACTCTTTAAAATGTATTCAGGTCTCATAAAATGCTTCGATTTGACATGCTGGCATTTCATTCCAGGTCCAGTAATTCTTTGCATGCCCCAAAGGTTATTGAGAAGTTTCCTGCAGTTTTTTCCTTTATGTTCTGCAATAGTTTTCATAGTGAGTTTGCTGTACAAGGATTTGTCAGATGGTCCTTCTTGACTGTCTCATGCCCAACATATCAAGTTCAGCCCATTTCCTAGGCTGCACAATGCCCTCTTCCTCAAATACAGGATAAACTACCTTGGGGGGAAAAATGGAATTTGCCGAACCAGCAGACTGCATGGTAATCTTTACACTAGGCTGAACTGAAAGTCAGATTAGTTATACATTAGTGATGTCGGCCACAAGTGTGTTTATGTGTTCTGGTTGCAACATGGTCCTGGCAGTCTGCCTCTGCCTCTTGCATATACATCACGAGTCATGTGCTGCCCACAATTTGAGAGAGAGCTCTCTGCCCTTAAAATGCCCTTCCGTGCAGCATTCTCTCATAAATTCCTATAGCAGATCAATTGGGTGTGCGTTCATAGAATGTCCAGTTCTCTGAATTCAGTTCAAACAAGTCACCTGAGCCAGAAAAGCAAGGAAAATAGTGAGAGGTTATTGTAGGTAAATGTGCACTTATGTTGTGCTGATGATGGTGAGTTGTATATTGCGTGGAGGCTGTTGTACCTCTTCACTGTTGGAATGAATGAGGGCAGGAGGATGAGGGTCTGCAGAATAGCTGGCTTTTTTAAGTGGAGATTATGCAGCGTTAGGTAGGAAGATAAAGACCCAGCCATGGCCTTTGTGAACTGAAGAATGTCATTTTCTGAAGCTTCACTTGGACCTCTTGGCTCTTACTTAGTCCCTTTTCAAGTACAGTGTTTAAGTTCTGCATATTTCAAACCCTCCCCAACAATAGAAATTATTCCGAGAGGGTGGTGGTGCTCTTTTGACTGGTTTTTGAGTGGTTTTCAGTGGGAAACCAAGAAACTTTCATTTAAAAAAATGCGATTATGAGAATAGTCTTCATTTGTTACATTTTCGCACTATATGCATGTCAGGAATATTGAGAATGCTACCAATGTATAGTGCTTTCCCTTTTCTAATCTATTCTCTTCTGGTGTGTTTTCTCTTTTTTGTTGTAGTTGGCACTACATGCACACATTGAGATATAACTGTTGACTCTTCAAGTTTGGTCGATGGGCTGTTATTGTGAAGTCAGGACTATAGATTACAAAAATAATCACAAGCACCGTGTTTGCATTTTGTCTCAGGAGGGGATTCAGCTGCCGCAGTGAATGTCTGTCTTTTAATCATTTGCTTTAGCTCCATGCAGAACTCCTGCTGCTGTTTAGCGTGGATGGGATTTGGCGCTGTTACCCCTCCCCTTTCCTACATCTTGTCCCTTTTCTTTGTTTTAAGTTAATGACTAGCATTTTTCATCAAAACACTGTTCTGGAACCATCAGCTGAACCTTGTATATCTTTTGAATCGCTTCCATTTTGATTGTGGCTGTGTTTGATTGTGCCAAGTGAATTACTTGTTTAAGCATTACTTTGTCTGCACTGCTATTGCTTTGACCACTAAGCAGTCTCTGAAATCATCCAACCATGAATCACACAGTAATTGCTCTACCTGTCTTATTAACCATAATTTGTGTGTGTGTGCAGCTCAGTGGCTATTTATTTAGCAGAAAATATTTCTGGTGAAAACCCCAGCATGCTTTGTACTTGAACAGATTGTAACAGATGAACAGCAATATATAAATAAATACATGAACGGTGACAATATTGATAGCTTAAGGCTTTGTTTATGGTGATTTGGTTTTTGAAATATAACATAGCGTGTCTGTGTTTCTACTAAAACACTAAATCACTATGCTCTGTATTTTGGTATTGGGGTTGATTTGTATGTACATATATGTATAACATATGTGTATGTTGTTTGTAGTGTTAAATTGGGTCTGATTTGCATTCCTTTGTAAAGTTGCTGTGTGTCTTTTATTTGCTTGTAAATAATGGGGTACCACAAAAATGATAAATGATAAACCTGTACTACACAGTTATCGCCTCCGGAATCTAATGCATTCCTAAAAGTGCCTATCCAGTAGCGTTTCCAGCCGCCTCTGTCACTGGAGCCAGGTTATGTCTGTGCTATCGCCGAGGGCGATAACGTCAAAGTCATTGTGAGCGTGGCTGGGCGCGGAAGAAGGATGGACAGGTTGGCTGACATTTGAAAGTTATTAGGCATAGGTTGTCTCGTGTTTCTTAAAAGATGGCAGAGTCGTGTTTCTGTTTTTGGGACACGCATGCAGGATGGCATTGTTCAGCCCTAGGGGAAGCTGCTGATCTCGCTTGACTTTTTTTCTCCTACACCCATGTTGTGCAAACCTGAAAGGGGTGATTGCAGATTCTGGGATGAGTGTGTCTTCCTGTACAAAAAAAGTCTGCCTTCAGTCCATATGCTAAAATTGCCTGTGATGCAATGGCTTGCTTATACATACATATACGTGTGTGTATGTATGTATGTATGTATGTATGTGTGTGTGTGTGTGTGTATATATATGTATGTATGTATGTATGTATGTGTATGTGTG
>JAODKE010000028.1:23435560-23449960 GCA_026779605.1 Mormyrus hasselquistii | reverse complement strand
TACAAGTTTGTAGATGCGAGAGTGTATGAATCCCTAGAGAACATCTGTGAAGATGGTTACTCTCTGTTTTTAAGGAAGGCTGTTTTAAGTGTGTTCAGGATGTCTGCCAGCAAGTCACTTTTAGTGAAATAGCATTTATGGTAATGTACACAGGTGGGCGTGATTGGTACTTGGCTTTAATTGGTACACTTAACCCAGTACCGCTGTGGATTTGCTATTGAACTTAATTAACTTTCGTTGGCATCCATTCGTTGACTGTGAAGGCATAGGTTGCTTCTTAAGTGCTTTTTTCTCCCCCCATTGAACCTCTGTTTGTGTTTTATGACTGGGAATAATTCATAAGCAGTCAGAATGAAGGGTTTTGTGAGCAGAGGATCAGGGAGACAAAGCTGTGGCTTGTCAAAAATGTTTCAGTGGACACCTCTGCTCTGGACGTTATGGGCTGCAGGTCTCAGTTCTGATGCCCTGACACACCTGACGGGTCGATCTGCCATTGTTTTGTCAGGATTGCTTTTCCATGAATTCTTTAAGGGGACGTTGTCAATTTGCATTGACGTGGCTTTTTGTGACTGTGGCTTAGCACCTCAATCCCCCAAGCAAGCCACGGTCACAAATGGCTGCTCTTTCTGTCTGAGCTGTGCCATTTTACGTGCTTTTAGTTGGAAATTCTAATGCTTGGTTCCATTTCCTGTGCTGTAGGGATTTGAGGTTTTATGTTTTAATATGAAAAATACGCTAGTCTTAAACCTTGTTTAAGAAGCACTGAAAAGTAGTAGTGAAATGTGAATGTTGTGATATATTGTAACATGAAAATGTCTTTGTGCTGTTATATTCCAGGTAGAAGTTTAAATGTTTTTTTATTTGGTCTGTGACGTACTTAAACGTTGGAGGATCTTGTTTTTTCTTTCCCTCTGTTCATGGTTATGAAATAGGTTAATAGAACCTGTTTGTCTGGTTTTGCTGGATAGTACACTATTGCTATATGTTATGCCGAATTGAAGAGGCATAAAATTCATTCCTTTTTGTATTCTAGCTTTGTAATTTTAAGTCTTGACAACTGTTGTGTTTATCAGTATATATCTTTGAATAAATAGCTTCTTGGAGGAGGGTTTTTTTAAACCAGAAGCCACCTGTTCCAGCAGCTGGGAGCCTGGATTCATCTGAATAAGTAACCAGTTCTTCCGAAAGCTGTAATAGATCAGCCGGAACCTCGCCTGATTTGCTTCCCACACCCCGGATGATTAAAAAGCATGCCCCCGGTTGTCACTGCTTGGGTTGTGGTGGCAGCGCTGCCCCGCTATTTAATCAAGCCTGAGCGGGAAGTCTGCGCTGTGGTAGGGGGAGGTCTGCGGGTAGGGGGAGGTCTGCGCTGTGGTCGGGGAGGTCTGCGCTGGGGGAGGTGGGGGGTGCCACACGCAGCCTGACACGACAGGTTAATTGGGGGAAGCATTTCTGCTGTGCTGCTGTTGCTAATAGATGCTAGCTGGCCTGTAAGATGACTGGATTACCAGTTCAGTCTGTCTGACATGAGCGAGAGATGCCTGGGCATTGCATTCCCATAATGGATGCTGGTGGAGCGTGGAATTCAGATATTCAGATTGACGTTCATCCGGCTCTTAACTAAAGCCAGCCTTAAGTATAACATCTGCTTAATGCAGAGGCAGGTTCAAAATACACGTAACTGCATGATTGCACGATTCAGCTTAGGAGGCCCTGTAAGCTTGATGTTGGTCTGCATGTCTAAGATTTATCTCCCGCCGCTGCTAATTCTCTGCTTCTGTCCTTCGAATGTCGGCTTTCGGTTTGCCATTCGTCAGCGTTCAAAGAGATCCTGGTGAGCCACACTGACTCAGCTTGCTAGTTCTGGTCCTGCCATCAAAGCCCGTCAGCTGGTGCGTGTGGAATGCCCTTGCAGAGGCCCAAACGTGATTTGCATACCAGGTGGCTCCGTTCTCTGCGCTTCACCTCTGATTTGCGGCTTCCTGTTGGAAGTTTCCCTGCCGACCCTGTAATAAACACGCCTGGGAGAGAGACGAGCGTGATGGATGCTTGGCGCGAGCTGTGAGGCGTGGTGGCACCGCGCCAGTGGCAGCAGCTGTCCGTTCGGCGGGCGCTGAGCGATGGGCAGCTCCTTGCCGATTCGCCTTATATAGCCTGATTGCGTTTGTCACAGCTGGCTGCCGCTGATTTATCATTAAGCTCCGTTTACTTGGCCAAACGACACATCTCACCATTAGAAGTGTTAAGGGCTTCCCTGGGCTCCCCATTCACTTTTGTCATGTTTTCTTTCTGTCTCTGTCCTCTGACTTTCTCAGTTCTGACTGCTGATTTCCAAATGACCTGAGAGGGTTTTATCTCTGCTGTTGGATGGGCGCATGATTAACATGGTTCATATCACTAATAACCAGCATGGGGGGATTCCCAGCATCCCGAGCCTCGGCACTGGTGTCGTCGTCCCTCAAACAGGTGGCTTGCTCTGAATAGAATGTACCAGGCGGGGAAATTTACTGCGGTATCTCATGAAGGTACCCGCCCCCCCGCCTTGGCAATTTCAACTCCCTCCCTTATGATCACCTTGCACCTTGGGTTTTTTTTTGTTTTTGCCCTGCGTCAAATGACAGTCAAACAAGGCAGTACTAAAGCCATATCATAGTTCCAGAGCTATTTATGGACTACTTCTACTTTGGAAGGTTATCATTTTAGAGAGAAACGAAATTGTATCAGCAAATGCTGTTGATGATGGTAGTGGTAGTAATTTCCGTTTACTTGCTTTCTTTTTGTTATTTTTGTTGTCTATTTTCACCATCATTCTATTCTAAGTGGCCAAACAATGATCAGAAATAAGCTGTAAATTGTCATTCAGTGTGTATTTATTTATTCACCGCACCAGTATAAAAAACACTCCGTTGCTCTTTGACTAAATGGCACAAACGCGAAAGCTGCGCTCCTGTCTCGTTCCCTCTTTGTCTCTCCCTTCCAGCAGTCACACCTCTCTCGGGCTTTGTGTGGTCCAGTCCTGCGACCGAACAGAAAACAGGACTGGCAGCTTTCATGTCAAATTTAGTCTGCAGTGAACCGTGTGTGTCTGCCCCCACGTCAGGTTAATATGACATTGGTCACATGACATCATTACGACATTTTCCCTTTCCTTGGCTGTTGTCTGAGAGTGGATTACGGATTAACAGAGTGGAATTACAAATAAGACATAGGCAAAAGTAATTGATCCTCAGGTCCGTGCTGTGCTGCTGAATTTGGCCCTGTCTTTTGCTTCCCCTTCCCTGAAAAGAACAGCTACCATGGGGTGATGGCCACAGTTTGGCATAGGCTTCTGAAAACAGACCAGGCTTGGTGTAGTATCCTCTACTACTTCTGCCTGTCCTCTGCTGGAGGGAAGTGGAGGGGGATGAAGAGAACATAAACCTCTTCCAAAGCCTTTGGAAAAAACAAAAAACAAAATGTAGCACAAAGCTTCCTGTGTTCTGTTAGCCTTTATTTCAGCTTAAAATTGTAGCCTCTTGTGATAAATTCTCCTCCTGTTTTGGAGCAGAGGTATGTTGGCAGGCAGCAGCAGCGGTGGTGGGGTATAAATTGTGAGTAGTAGGTGTAATATATGTGTTTTTTTTTTTTTTTGTTTTTTTTTTAAAAAAAGATGAAATCATTAAGATCATTTCTGCATTCAGAATTGCAGTAGAACAGGTCTGTCCACATAAGGCTCGGTCGGAGTGAAGAGGGAACTGAAAACCCTCCACCTGAGAGCTGTTCTAGGGAAAGGCAGAGTGTGAACACCAGTTTGGCCCCAACAGACGAACGACACTTCCTACCACGGTGTGTGTGGGGAACACAGCCACTGTGCACAGTAATCAAGGTTAGGGTTGGCTGATATGGCAAGAAACAAAATCTGTTTCTTTCAAGCTATTATTTTTAACCCCTGGCTTCTTACTGTTTCTTTTCTAAGAGTTGGAACGAATTTATCTTTCGACCTTACCAGTTCTGTATGACTTAAGTGACATTACCACCTTTTTTATTAGCTCATTCCAGTGAAGGTACTTGGTGCATCATGAGCCATGAGCAATGTCACCTACTGGACTGTTGGCCGCCAGTCTGTTGTGCGTTTCCTTTTGCTTACATGCGCTTGTGTGTATCCTGCGTCTCTGTTCATGGGTATCCTGCTCTTCTGTAGTAGCTGACTTATATTTTCAGTAGGGCCTTCCCCAAGGTAAAGACCAGGCCCCAAATAAGTATAGGGCATAGAAATGAACGTTTCTTAGAGACGTGTCTTTGTAAGCTGAATGTTGCTGGTTAAAGTATCAAGAAAATCCCTACTATACCACTAAGTGGTTCACCATGGTTGTTCCGATTTAAGTTACATTGAACAAAGGGTTGTTTATTTTTAGTCCTGTTAATGACTGTTTTCTTAAGAAAGTGAATTTAATCTGGCTTTCGTTTATCTCTGTGTCATTTTCCTTGAACTCCAGTTGATGATTGAATGATGATGAATACAGGAGGAAGTGTCCAAGAGAGGTGGCCTTGTTATCTGATCAGTGACACCCCTGCCCACTCCCCTGGCCTTTGCTTATTTCCTCCAAGGATATGGCCCCCTGAACTCCCCCCACCCCCCAAGCTAGGTTGCCGCTGCCTCAGATCAGTCGACTTGTTTTTCTGAGAGGCAGGAAGCCCCCCGACACAATGAGGAGCGCTGACAGCAGAGCATGTGAGTGGCTTGATAAGAGCCCCCTCCCACCCAGCCAGCCCCCTGGGCATGGTGATGTTAGTTCACCGGAGGGAGCTCTGTTCTTACCCTGCTATGTTTCTTGTCTCAACCACTGGTGTGGCAATTATGGGTTTTATTGTTGGCACCGGGGCTATAAGAGATTAATGGTGTGTTTACCCACTAAGACGGCCAGTTCCCAGGGAGTTCTCCCACCTCTGATATTGGGCCCCCTAATGGCTACAAAAAAAAAAGAGAACTGTAGCTGTGATGGTTGACGTTGAGTTCCCAACATTAGTTTGACCTCACGCTGCCGTGACAGTGGCTCACATTAAATGTTATGGTTGAACATGGCGATGTCTGTCTTATGAGGCCATTACCTGCCTGTTGCCTGGTGGGTCTGCCCAAGTGGGAGGATGCCAGACCGTGCTGCCCATTTGGCAGTTGCTTTGCCATCTGCTTGTTGGCTTCTCCTGTGAGTTGCAGTGTTGTTTCACTTTGATTTAAACATGACTGTCGTTCACTTTCACAGGTGAAGAGCGACGTATCGCGCATGAAACACTAAAGTCCAGATATCTAGCTTCTTCACCTGCTGCCCTAACGTGACACAAGGATCGTCCTTTTATCATACCCCTCCAGTGTAGCTCGCGGATTGTGCAGTGTTTACTACAATGGTGTCTTCAGCCTGTGGGGTCTCCATGCCTGTGATGAAAGACGCTTACCTGATTAGCCTGCATGTGCATGACACTGAATGCAAACTGGTTTTCTGGAACAGATTGTTTATTTCATGAGTACAATGCCTTCACCCATGATTTTCCGGATGGTGTGGAGCATGAATGACATGTCTGCGTGTAATTTGTACCCTCATGGAATCTGTTGTGGGAATGGCGTAGCTTGCCAGGAGAGAAAGGTGTCAAGATATTCCGACATCGTGAAATACTTTTTCCATAGGCTTCTGTGTCAAACTATACCGCTTGTCATCATGCCGTCCTGTAAGAGAAGCGACCTCCTGTGATGACCTGCTGATGGGTGGGGACACCACTAGTTTTCAGAGTCAAAGGAGCTGAATTGGTGTGACGCTTGGGGCAGAAACGTATAATAATGCACTGGTCATTGTACCTCATGGCTGAAGGCAAGGCCGGCAAACGCGTCCTGTTTATGTCCCGGGGTGATTTATGCTGTCCCCTCCAATGTTCCTCTTATGTGACACAGTAGAACTCTCTGTTAATGTTCCAGAATTGAACAGGTTGAGACATTGAGGTCTGGGGGGAGGGGTGTGTTTTGAGGCTGGGTACAGAATCCAGGGATTTAAAAGGTTGACTTTTTGTGTGTGAGAACTGAGGCTTATTATGGAAGTGAAAAAAATTGGGGCAGTAGGTAGAGTAGTGGCTACTTGTACCTTAGAGTTTTCTAGTCCCTGGGGCTGATGTAGGAATCTTGAGCAGAGTAACCTTAATTGTTCCTGTAAAATATTTTTAAAAATTCCATGGATGGATATAGGATCAACTGCGGTAAATGCATAACCAAACGTTAGGTAGAGGACCTGATCTGTGATCAGATGGTGTTGAGGACTTGACCTCTTTCTTCCATTATCCTGATTGAATATCACTTAAATCCCTGTTTACGTTATTAAACATGCTTTCATTTTAAATAGAACAACCGAATATATCAAGCCAGGAAGCACACATTCTGGAAAAAATGTAGTATAAAGTGCATTGCCAAGAGAGCAAATCACTCTCTCGTTGATGTTTTTTGATTTCTGAATGCTAAATATTTGTTTTTTTTCCTGTGATTGAAGTATTTATTTATTTACATGTATATATATTTTTTTACAGAGGTCAACACAGAGAAGAGTGAACTGAAGGCATTCTTTGAAACCAACTGCTCGCAGATTTATTTTATCTTCTATGAAAATTTCATTACACTGGAAAATAACTTAAAGCAAAGAGGTAAGTCTGCCCGCCGTGTCTTGCACCATCCCACACCAGGCGGTAGAGAATGTCTCAATGTAGAGTGTCGACATCAGTTAAGTTTGTTTGTTCCTTTTTTTTTTGCTGTAGTTGTCCTGGATCATTATTGGTTCCTTATTCAGTGATGATCTTGCTTTATCTGTCTCGTTTGAAAATGGGTGAGACCTAGAGCGTCGTTTTAAGGCAGCGTTCGAACCGTCTGAACTCCTTGTTGTCGAGGTCAGAGGCGTGGCTCATTGGGTTTAAGGGTGTGGAGCTCACCACGACACACAAAGGCGGATAGAAGACAGGCCACGGTCTGTCATTCACACAATACCTTCAGTCTTCGAAAGAATTCCAAAAACTTGATATGTCAACTGGAATTATTAGCTGGGAGGGAAAAAAAGTCAACATTATTCAGCAGATGCTGAGTCTTCATTGTAGTTTGGATCGTTTGCAGTATTAGATCATCAGGACTCCCAGTGTAGCCTTGATGCTCGCGTTAGGTTTCGCACACTTTCCTGCTGCTGTGAAAATTGATTTAATGCAGCATTTCTGTCTGTCAGGAACTGTTAAATAAATCTTTGACATGGTGTAAGTGCCTTCATGGGGAGTGAATGTGATTGGTTGCTCCATGACAACTACAGAGAAATCAAGTGCTTATGACATCTTGAGTTTTGTTTTTTGTGCTGTTTGTAAATGTATAGGCTGTTTTGCCCACCATGTGTGTATACACATTCCAAACGAGTCTCATTTCAAGGTTCGTTAGCATAGTGTGGTGTGCTCCGCGCATGCCAAGCTTGTTCTGTAAAACCCAGTGTGCTGAAATTACAGCCCTTCAGAGACTGGAGCTGGTACACCGGCTCGGGGGACTGGCATGTGGCTAACATACTAGCATCATGGTTAAATGTGTAGCACATACTTTTTGTCCCTGATATGTATGCTTAATTAGGGTGTTGACAGTGTCCTAAATAGATACAGCACTGAATTCAATGATGGGGCTGGCCAGCGGACAACATGGTGGAATTGAGCAGTGTTTGAAAACGTTAGTGCTTATCAGTCTTAACTTCAGAAGCTTGGGAACCCCTGGCCACCTATCTCCGAGAGATCAATCCTCAAAAAACACAATCCATCACTTAATTTTTCCACTCACTCGCTTTAACCTGTTCAATCATATTTCGCAGGTCAATTCTTTGAATTTGTATGTAGTACCTTTCTAAATATGGCTGCCCTATGATGTATAACAAGGGTTTAGTAGCAGCTTTATAAAATACCCAAAGTCCTAACAAATTGACGTCACCACAGTTAATGTTACACAGTCTTAAAAGTCATTCTCAAAGTCATTGGAAGAGAGAAAATATGGTGGTTGTGGGAGAGGGAGAAAAAACCTCTGTGGATTCAAGGACACCTGGCTGTCAAATTCCCTTGGGCAGGCTGGCCCCGTATGAGTCACAAAATGCTGTGCAAGAGTTTTTGCTGCAAAAATGTATTGTGATACAATGGGCTTCCGGACATCTGGTGATGTTGACAAGCATCCTAAACCCCCAATGTCCTGCAGAGGGCAGCGGTCAAAGTTCTTGTCCACTAGTGCTGCTTTGACATAGCGCTGCATCCCTGTGTAGTCCTGCTCACTCAGCTCATCTCATCCAGCTGTCCTGGAAAGGACATCCTGCTGGCCTGAGTCCTCAAAACTGACACTGCATAACTATGTGCTCTTTCAGGGAACAGATCACAAAGGGAGGAGCTGGACTCCATTCTCTTCATTTTTGAGGTATGTTCTTTTGACCTGGTGTTAAAGGTGCTGTTTTTTTGGAAAACAAATAACCTAAGTGGAAGAAAATGAATGTGTGTGTGTGCGTGTGTGGGGTTCTGTCTGTGTTTCTCTGGGTTTTCCCTTGTTCTCCTGCAGTCTTAAGACATGCAGTTAGGTGAACTGGTCTCAAAAAAAGATGAAGGTGACCAAGATGGATGGATGGATGGGTTAGGAAGGAAGTGCATTGTTTCACTTGGGTTTTAAAAGTTGATGATGGAAGTGATTCTGTTTGTTTTTATGTGTCATGGGGATGTTACATAAATAACATTGGCCATTTTTTTTTTTATATTTGGGGAACTTAATTTTGTTTTTCATGCATATCATGGAAAAAAATAGCAGGAAAATATGTTCCGTTTTTTTTTCCACAACAGTCCCTATGTGAAACTTTGGTTACATGACTGATAACATCAGAACTGGGAAATGGTCTCTGCTTAGCAAATATATTTACGCAGGCGGTGGGAGGAACAAGGATTTAAACCCTAATGGGGGTGGAATTATGGTGTTTTCTCTCTTTGGTTTCACCAAATAGGAGCCAGCAGAAGTAACCAATATGTAGGGGTTAATCATGTCAGCCTTCTGTTTAAAATCCTCAGGTACTCCAGCGACCCTGAATCCTTGTTTTAGGGTTTGCTGTGTGCAATGACGTCATTACCTATTGATCTCAGGGGACCTGAAATTTCAGCATTACTGATAAGTGCACGCTCTCTGTGGCTGTGGGACTAATCTAGGTTTCATCTCGGCTTATTTAGAAATTGCAAACACATTAAAACAACCAGACCGAGAGACTGTACCTGCACTCATAGCCTAAATATAGTTTTTTTTTTTTTTTTTAAATATTGATGAAGGGAGCCTTTCAGAATAGCGTCACAGTGAAAGCGGCTTATCGTGGCGTCGTGCAGCTTTGCTCTACTTCCCATCCGTGGTCTTCCAGCGCACTGACAGATAACGCAGCTGCTTTGCTCCTTCCGTTCACCGGGCTTAACTCCGCTTTCTGACATGTCATACCTCAGGGTCAGAAAGGACACATTCAAATACATTCAAATTTGCTTCACTGGAGCCTCTTTGGGTTAAGTATTAAATATAAGTATTAATTATTAAATACCACTGATGAAATTATAGTACACAGTCTTTTTGCATTTTTTTTTTTAAATATTGAGCACTTTTAAAATCTGTCGTAAGAAGATATACTTTAACTTCACCTTGGGAAGAATCTGCTGTGAGTGTTCATGTTCTTTGAGCTTTGTGGTGGAAGACATTTTCTTTGTCTCAGCCAGATTTTTTATGGCGAAGGGAGTTGAAATGACTGCCGTCACATCTCAATGGATAGCAATTAAACAAACAAATAAATAGTGAAGAGCGCTTGGTGAGAGTAACAGGGCTGTGATGGTGCGATCATCATCATCGTTATTATTATTATTATCCTAGTAGTAATAATAGTAGTAGTAGTATTTATTTGTTTGTTGTTGTTCAGTGATTAAAGCTAAAGGCAGAGTTCACTAGTTAGATGTTCACCGCCATGTGCTCATTACAGCCCGTCACCTCGATGTCTGCTCTCTTGGACATGCTCCCCCACCCTGCGGAGGGCCCCGATGGCCAGGCCAATTTAATAAAGGCGGAGGAGGGCACAGCAATAAGGTGCCATACGCACAAAGCTGCCCCCCTCCCTCCCACATTCCAAAGGCCTTTGCTCAGTCTGGCATCTGACCTGCTTCGCTTTAACGTGGATTTTCAGCCAATGTGTTTTGTGACCCCCACCCTCCCAGCTTCTGTGTCGAGGTTGTCAAGGGGATCATCCTCGGGGGGGGGGGTGTCAGGGCGACACGAATGTGTATGCTGTTCCCTTTATTCTGCCTACCCCCACCCAGGCTGCAGACCCCCACCTGACTCCCTGGTGGGGGTGCGGGATACCTTTGCATATCCCTTTTTTTCGAATGGAAAATAGCAACAGAAATTGCACGGAAAAATGTTGCATTTTTCATTCTGAATTAATTTTTGTTCCGTTGTACTTTTGCTGGATTGATGTTAAAGGTGCCATAGAACTTTTCACTATACTGCTCATGTTAGCAAGTCTTTAAAAAACGGAATACAGGAGCTGCAGTGAAACAGACCAGTTTTGATTTACGTTCTCTTGAGTCCTGCCACTTCCAGACTTAATGATGCAAAGATGCATAATCATATGTACAGTTTAACCTACGGGCTCAGCTGCCTGCGTTGCTTTTTTGTGAAGTAACACATTATGTAGTGATATCAGAGGTGTGATTAAAATGTAGTGTCCTTCATGCAGAAAAGTAGTACCTTGGATATATTGCTTTATAAAGAAACTTGAAATTGCTGTATCATGTGTGCCTGCCAAAGTGGTTGACTGAAAGAGGATAGGTTCTCAGTGCAGAGCTCTCTTAGGAAGTCTGTTAGGTCATGTGACCGCCGATGGGCATCGTGCACTTTACTTCATGGCTGAGCTATAAACAGACCCTACGCTCCAGCCTTGCCTAGTTCTTTGGAGCTATAGGTACAGCAAACCCTGCTTGGGAGGCACAGACTCCTTATCTGAGGGGCTGTCGGCTAACAACGGCCCTCTCAGGGCACAGAGGGGCAGTTTGTGTTTCAGCCTCTGCCCAGGCGACAGCGCCAAAAAACGATTTGCATGATACCTAACGAGGCTTCCTTGCCCATCCATTCTGATTGGCTGGTGTGAACCAATCGAGTGGCCAGGACTGCCCTGCAAATAGTGTTGGCTATTCAGCAGAGGTATAAGGTTTCATATGGCTGACCTCTTTCCCTCTCTCTTTCTCTCACACACACACAGACACACACACACACACACACTACTGTGCAGTGGAGTACGGTATCTTGAACACGGCTTCATGGCCTATGTTATGTTGCCTTTGGGCTTTGTTACTGTAATGAGGCTACTTGTTAATTACTGTTCCCCAGGTAAACACACACAGAGGTTTGTATCAGTGTCAGACTGTTTTCATTACTTGCTTATGTACACAAGGTACATTAATTGCCACTACTGTAGTTCAAAGGCAAATAATAAACTTTTGTTGAGATATTTAACTAATAATTAAAAACATTTGACATCACCAGAAATATGCTAGATGCTGAGATGACAGGGAGTCAGTTTAAGGTCTGGAGGTTCTCTGAAGGCATTCCTGTGATTAAGTGGGTTCATAGGTTACTACTCATCCAGCCTTTACCTGCTTTGAGTTAAAAAAAAAAAAAAAAAAGTTACATTTTGAGCTGCTGTTGGGGAGAAATAAAATCATAATATAGATGTAAATCACTCCCTCACTTGTATCTGAGGCCTATAGAGCAGTTTTGCAAAGCCCAATCCTGAAGCTCTGCGCCCATGGTCTGACAGATGGGCATGCGGCACGCCCCTGAGCCTGTTACTCGCCGACCATTTGAGCTTGGCATCGTCCCTCGTGCTGGATGCCGAAGGCCCTGGGAGGGGCTTGTACCATTGCCCATCATCGTCATAGAAATGCTAGAATTTCACTGTGTACCTGAATTAAAGTTTGAGCTGCTTGCTGTGCTTTGACGATGGGGATGATGATGGTTATCTTACCTGGTGTTTATACCAAAAGCAGCTTGCATTTTCATCAGTTTCTGTGAAGGGGGAACAGCCTTCGTAGCAATCGGACTTATTTTGGCCAACTTATCTCTGTGGATAAACAGAGTCACCATAGTAACACAAGCTTCTCAGACCACCTGCGCATAGTTTTATCTTCTCGTTGAGCCCTCAGAGCCACAGCCCAAACGGCTACCACAGGAATCTCCAAGGTTCTTCAGGGGACTGACCGTTTTGCATTGTAAATGGTCTCTCGGAAAGGGAGGATCCCTGTAGTGTTTGGGTTACAGACAGGTTTGCCTTTTACTATTGATGAAGCTTAGCATGCAAATAACCATAACATACCATACCATACCAATTTATTTATAAAGCACTTTATACAACAACAGCAAGGCTGACCAAAGTGCTGTACAGTAGCAGCAACATGACACAAATGGTACACAGGCAGCTGAGATAGAAGAACCGATGTAGATAAATTTGTAGTAAAATAAAATAAAATAAAGTAATATAATATGTAGTACTACAGTATTGATAATATAAAATAACAGCCTATCAAAGGCACAGCAGTGATGTCTCCCTGCTTTAACCCTCAGGGCTGCAGCTCATTGGTCTTGACTCCTGTCAGTCAAAATTCCCTGCATGTAGATGGACGCTACTTGCCCCACATGCAAATGTGATGGGTTGTAAATTTTAAAATGGGCACCTCTGGTCTTCCTTGTCCCTGTCTGATGGGAGACGTGGTCAGGCTTGTGGGCCTTGCCGGTCTTTCAGAGGTACGGCTGGGATCCAGTCCACGCCGTTTCCTTTGATTTCTGTTGTCGGTGTCCTTTGCAATCAGCGCAGAGAGTCTGCGGCACAGCAGCCCGTTTCATCTTGTGCAGGTGTCCCATGTTTTACCTGAGCAGTCGGCCCCTCTGGCTGATAAAACATTGGAAAAATGCAGCCAAGTCGTTAATGAAGACACGTTGTAATTTCATTTGACATTTATCCACCCCATCTTGATTTTCCCCCGCACAGAAATAACATTTAAGAGAGTGGCCTTTTTTGACCGACATGTTGAGTGAGTTGACCTCAAAGTCAGCTTGGGCTTCAGTTGACAGGAGGTGAAGAAACATGAACTGCTTGTTGGATGAAATTAAACTACTCAGGCAGGCAAGGAGTGGGACTGTTTTCAGCCCAGGAGTTTTATGCCTAAAACCAGCTCGTTTTGTCTTTGTTCTGGGGTTACTGTGATAAATGATGCCACAGTTCAAAGTTTTATCTAGATAAATTTATTACTGACATTTCAAGAAACGCTGTCTGGTTTCTTTCTAGCATCCATCCTTAGAGAAACGTCCAGTGATTAGGAACAGCAAGCGATTAGCTGCAGCACCTCCGCAAACACGCAAAGTTCTAAATGACAAGCGATCACACTGACACGTGTGCTGCGTATTTGCACATTTCTCTACGCAGAGCATATTCTACGTAGAGTCTATTGTATGTGTGAGCGCTTGTGAGAATACTCTCTGTGTAACATTCTGAAATGTTGTTGTAGAATTTTAAAGATAAAATTACTTAGTTTCCGACCAGCTCAATTTCAAACTTGTCAAATTATTTTGTTTCTGACCAGCGCATCAGCTAAGTGGCCCATTGGGACTCCTGATTGGCCTCTCCCGGCCTGGATTCAGCCAACTTCTGTTTGTATAAGTTATCTGGTAGAAGAAGATGGAAAGGGTGCTGAACCCAAAGAAGGATGACAAATAATGGAGCTGCTCCAGGGTTTTTGGAATTGCCGTTTCTGATGCTAACAGTCTTTCTGGGCCACCTTTCAGAAAAGCATATTCAAAGTCACGATCGATGCGTATCTGTACGCCTTAGCATGGATCATGTAAATGGGCGATTCGGCCATTTGGTGCAGAGCTCAGTTGCCATAATACCTGATTTTTATGCCCGGTGTATGACGGCAGATTAGGCTAATGCTCGTTTATGAGTCTGCTTGCTTTCTGAGCTGGTGACAAGATTCCATTGTTGCCCCAGCCCTTTTAGCCCTATTTTGGGGGGTGGGGGGCTTTTCTTTTGTTTTTTTTTCCCCCCTTGCCACCAGTAGTGAAAGTGACAGGCATTAATTTCCCCTTCCCCAAACACCACACAGACTACTCCCCCACCTACTCTGCCGTTCTCTTAAATAACGCATGAAGGTTTTTGTGGTTTTGGGAGGAGGGGCGTTTGGCGTCATCATTGGTGATGTAGATTCTCTCATGCAGGGCAGGAAGCTGAAATGAGGAGTGCTGCAGAGTAACTGCTCAAGGCTGGAAGAATTAGCATTTTACAGTTTTAGAGAATAGTTCACCTTTTTTTTTTGTTTTTTTTTTTTGTT
>JAODKE010000028.1:23425428-23435460 GCA_026779605.1 Mormyrus hasselquistii | reverse complement strand
TGCTCAAGGCTGGAAGAATTAGCATTTTACAGTTTTAGAGAATAGTTCACCTTTTTTTTTTGTTTTTTTTTTTTGTTTTGGTGAATAAGATGTATATGTGGCATGTTTTACTAAGAAATAGTTTTAAGTCTTTAAGTCTTTGATTGTACAAATATGGCATAAATGTTGTAACTCCTTTTTCTTACAGAAAATTCTTCAACTTCTGCCAGAGAAAATTAACAGTAGATGGCAGTTTCACAGTATAGGTAAGTTGTTATGTGGTGGGAGGACGGATGAACATAGGAAATGGTTCCCACATGGATCATTGGATATGTGCGCGAGACCTGAGCTGATGGTCTTCCATCAAGCTTATTCCCATTGGCTAAGAGGGTGTAGGAGGGCCACTGCCATTGGTCAAGCAGCCAGCTTGTCATTCCTTTTCGCTCAACAGCCAAAAGGATTACCGTGCACTGAATGGACACCAGTAAGCAGCACTTAACGCACTCTCGGCACGGCGTTAAAGTATTCTCATTACTCGTGTTACAGCTGACATTTCCTCAGACCTTTAGCTAATGAGCGCTGGAGAGCCGTTTTTAATGAGGCTCCATGGGGCCGCCCCTCTGTGCGCAGTTCTCTGTCCTCCACCGCTGAGTGGCGGAAACCCAGATTCAAGTGTCAACCTGAGGTTCGGCCCCCTGAGCCTTGCTGGACCCAAAAACTTTACCCCCCCCCCGAAATGTAACCCGGCTGTTTGCCACCCGTGTCACTGAACAGTGTGCTACCGGCTGTATCTGGCAAGTAGATAAGTTTCAGCGTTGGGTCCTGGTTCACCAGCTATAGTGCCAGCTATAGTGCCAGGCTACGCTTGCTTCTATTGGTTCCCCTCCCCCTGTCACACTTCCATGGTGTAAATTAACGCAACAGTCAGTGTTTCCCTCACACGTGGTCAGAGGTGTGTTCACCCCCCCCCCTCCCTCAGCCACGGCGTCCTTATAACCAGAGAAATGCCACAGGGGATGATTATTGGCATAACTAGGTTTAAACTGTTCTTGTCCAAAGAAAATAATTAGTTTCAGAGGAAAAAGGTAAATGAAAATGCAAATGAGGGTCTAATTTGAAATGCAAATTGCTAATTAAAGTATGCGGCGCTCCATTTCAGGATCCTGAGCGGTAAAAACCTTGGAGGTAGTGATAACCTCTATTATCTTCTGTTTGTCAGCCACCCGAAACTCAACGACATTAGGCAGCGGGGCTCATTGTCTCACTGAAGGCATCTTATCCCCCTCATTTGCTCACAAACACAGTTCTTGTGGTCGTGATGCTGCTTACTGTAAAACCCAGTTTGTGTTGAAATGTGGGGGTGGCTCAGTAGATGGGGAGGGAGCATGAAGAACCTTCTAGAATGGGAGCAAAGCAGTTTACCAGTCTGATGCCTTCTGCTTGGTGACCTATGACCAGGTGGTTTGGTTTATTCACTTATTTGTACCATTGAAAGGCAGCCGTACCTGAAAAACTAAATTGTGATGTGGCCCGTGAACCAGAAGGGCATGTGTGATGCCTTGTGGGGAAGAGGCAGCGACCAGACACGGGCATCCGCTTTGGCTTCGGGCTCCACTAACTGCTGCCATTATGCTCCTGCTCTCCGCCGCTTCTCTCTTCTCCCGCTGAGCTTAGATCCTGGGTCAGGGGAATGCACTCCTACCACGCGCTGTTTCCACACCGGGGCCTATTAATTTACTGGAGAAAAGGGCATTTTCCCAGCCTGCAGGGCAGTTAAATGTCCCTTTTTACTTGCACTTAATAGGTCTTTTAACTGCACAAAAAGGGAATTTCACTTTTCATCGTAGCTTTGTGTTTTTGAAAAGCATGTTTGGCTCTTTTGACCCCTTTACAGGGACAGTTGTTCTATATTCATGTACACAGCTTCCCGTTCAAGTCTCGTCTGCTTTCGTTTTACTCGCAGGTTCTAATTTGAAGAAGCTTTTGCACACTGGCAACTCTTTCAAGGTAAACGATCACGCCACCGTGCTGCATCGCACACGCTAATGCTCCTGCACGGTTCACGAGCAGTCGACTGGTGCTCAGTTTTCCAGCAGATGCCAATCGGTGATGTTATCGACAAAAACGAGCTTTTCTGTACATTGTTTTAGTGGAAGCCTGTCGGTGAATGCCATCGCTTATCTGATAGTCCTCTAGGGTTGGTCTCCGTGGGATGCAGTTGGTTGAAATGAGATGCGGGTCCAAACGGCCTCTGCTTTGTGCCACAGGTCCGATGTGAAGGGATCCGCCTCTTCCTGCTGTGGCTGCAGGCCTTACAGAATAACTGCTCCGAAGAGCAGTACCTCATCTTCGCCTGTCTGGTGCCAGGCTTCCCCGCTGTATCCTCATCACGTGGGCCCTGCACTCTGGACACCATCATCTACAACCTCTATTCCAACCAACCTGAGGGTGAGCTCTGAGTCAGGGTGGACTGCTAGGGATTCGGTAGCTGCCAGCTATTTATGATCTCAGAAGAGTAGGAGCACCAGGCCTTGTGTGCTAAGAGGAAATGGGGCATCTTATAACATGTGAAGAGAGGAATGGTTTAGATATTTGTATCTGGCTGTGTTGTCAGGCACAAGATTTGGGATGTGACACAATAACCAGGTGGTTGCTCTAAACTCATCTTGCAGCCAAGGTTGTCCCTGAGGAGATCACACCGCTGGTGCCAGCAGTAGCTGGTGAGAAACTGATCGAGGACCAGACCTGCTACATCCTCCAGATGCTCCTCAAGTTCATGGTCCTGCAGGTGAGAGTGAGGCTGAGTGTCCATTCTCTTTATCGAGCTGCTCCCCATCCTGCGTTTTTGGCTGTCCGTTACTCCACATCTTCCCCCCCCGCTCTTTTGGGTGGCTCTTCTTTTAAGGCATCAAGCTTGGAATGGAAGAACAAGGAGAACCAAGATTCTGGATTCAGGTTCCTCTTCAACCTGTTCAGGAAGTACTACCTTCCACACCTGTTCCCGTCTTTCACGAAGTTCACCAACCTTTATAAGCCTCTGCTAGGTGAGAATCCGTCACTTTGTTGAGATGAGCAGCCTTCTGTCGGTAGTGCTGATTGCAGTGTCCTGTCTGCAGTGTGCTGATTTAGAAAGCCGTCAGATGTTCTTTGTATGTTTTGATGTGTTACATCAGTAGTTATTTGATAAAATCCTAACATTTCAATTGTAAAATGTGTGCCAGGTGTGTTTTCTTAAATGTGTCAAACTTAGGGATGTTCCCCAGCTTCACCGGCTTATTTGGCAGAAGTTTCCCAACCACTACAACATCGTTCACAAAATGGTGCATCGTTACAAAAAAGACACAAATCTGAAGTGCCTGTCTAATATACTGGGGATTAATAAATCAATGATTGAATAAAATAAATCGTTCTCTCTCCCGTAGGCTATGAAGCATTAGCCTATTAATGTCATTTTTCATCATGAAATTTCCGTCCCTCTCTTGCTCTCACACCCCCGTCCCAGACCTCCCCCACTTCAGACCAAAGCCCCTTTATGTTCCCGTGACGCGCAACAATGAGAGCACTTTCTGCACCCGGGACCAGTACCTGGCCCCCCGTGTGGCCTTTATCACCTGGCTGGTCACCTTCTTCCTGGAGAAGAAGTACATCAGCACAGCTGTGCCCAGCACTAAGAATGGAGGGGAGGTCCTTCCCAAGTTCATCCAGGTGAGTGGCCGGTTCTGCTGGGATTGGTAGAAATCCATGCCTGTTACTTGTCATACAGTTTTTTCCCCCCCAAAGCCTTTCCTAAAAAATAACTGTACATAAGAAATATTTTGCTGGTATAATTAAATGGTGTTGTGCATATAATCATTTATAATGCAGCAATAGCACACATGGTTTGTTCCTTAATAAATCTCCTGCTTGAAGCTGTTCTGTTTTCCGTTCCTCTGGAATTAAGACATAATTTGTCCTGGAAAACAAATCTGAACAAATTCCTCAAGCTATCACACTTTAATGTTTAGTCACTAGACTCTGATAAGCACATGTCCTATGCTGTTAGCAAAAGGTCACCTCCGTCATCACCGTTCCCTTATCGCGAACATGACGCCCTGTAATGTGCACCGACCTGATGGGTGCTGGGCCGCCCGCTTTATTAGCTTCTGTGTTTATGTGTGCATGTCCCTGCGTGTTCCTACTTGTTTCTCCATCTGTCCGTGTCCTGTGTGTCTGTCACATGGCTTGGCTCATTCCACCGTCGCGTGAGCAGACTGTAACCCCGGGCGGTATCGGCCAGGATAAAGAGAAGGAGAGGGCCCCAGAACCAGAGTCCAACGGGCCAGCAGAGCAGGAGAAGAGCCACTCCAACAGCAGCACGCTGTCGGACCGGAGGCCCAGCAACTCCAGCCTGTGCAGCATCGAGGAGGAGCACCGCAGCGTCTACGACATGGTGTACTGCATCCTGCTCTCCACCCGCGACAACGTCAACTTCGTAAATGAAGTTTTTCATCAGGTGGGAGCTCCGTCCACCAGGGGTGGGTTCCAGAAGGTGGGGGCGACCCTTTTAACAGCTACCTGAGCTGAATGTTGCACCATCATTCTGCATGGTCTGATAAGCACGTAAGATGATCATTGCTGCATCAGCATCTTTGATTTAAAAAAAAAAAAAAAAAAAAAAACACAATAAGGAATCATATAATGCAGTTTTATCATGCTTATGGAGTTTATGTCCATAATAAATATTATCCACAGATTAAGATGTGCATCACAGGCAGATGTTTAAAAACAGTTGTACCTGTCATGTGTGTACAGTTGAAAAGAACAGCAAGCAGTTTTTAACTTGTGTTTTGCTGCCCCCTTGTGGATTGATCTTATAATGAGTTTATAGTGTAATATTAATGTTGTTTACTGAGGTTTCAAGTCATGCTTTCCATACCGTGTTGTTCCTGGCAGCAGTATCGGGACTGTCTGTCTTTGTCTGCAGGCTTTCCTGCTGCCCTCCTGTGAGGCTTCGGCAACCCGGAAGGTGATAAAGGTGTACAGGAAATGGATCCTGCAGGAGAAGCCGGCTTTCATGACTGAACCGGAGAAGGGCGGCCGGGAGGAGGAGGGAGAGGATGAACTGGAGCGGCTGGCTGCAGAGACAGATGGCCCACCGGAGCAGGTATCGTTACTGTGAGCGCGTGTTAGGGCGTGACCTGCACACTCGGCACCACCTGGGCCTGCATGTCCTCTGCTTCCCCAGGCTTTGGAGGGCCACGGGCACAAACGTTCATCCAGCTGGGGGCGCACTTCCTCCTTCAGTAACGCCATCAGCCGAGGTTTTCTCACAGCGGAGGGGAACAGTGACGTGAAAGCTGGTATCCAGTCCACGCTACAGGTACCCAGCCACAGTGCCACCCTCCTCTTCCACAGGCTGAACACACAAACCACAGGCTGTGCCTCCACCAGACCCCCCAGGCCCCCCCTGCCCTATGTGAAAATAACAGGTTTTTTTAATTCAGATTTGACCTGGTGCCCAAATAATTTCCACTTGTGGGCTCTTGTTCTCAAATCAGCGCAACCAGTAAAGTGCTAATCAGGGCTGACCTTGTCCGTTCCTCTCAAGAGTTTGTGTTGATGCGTGAAAGCATTACTTGGGAATGAGGAATTAGTCCTTCCGGTATCTTCTTGAATGGCAAACTCTTCTTGTGATTTTCCCACTGAACTGATCAGATAAATATGAATCAGGTTCCAGGAAGAACTTCAGTCCTGGCTGAATGTGTGAATAATAATGATTTGTAATTGAATGTGTGACTCTGTTGGATGTGTGTGGGTGGGACGGGTGTTCCTCAGCATTCTGGGCATCAGCATCTGTTGTTGCAGGTGTTCCTGACAAACTCGGCCAACGTGTTTCTCCTGGAGCCCTGCCATGATGTACCTAGGCTGGTGGAGGATCAGGTGGAGGTGTGTAAGGCCGTCCTCAACATCTACAGGCGCATGATCATGGAGCACACCATGAACAGGAAGACCTGGTGAGTCCTCCCATACCCTCCTTTGCCTCTTGGACCTTTTTATGATAATTATCAATGAACGCTTTTGTCCTGTGTAATTGGGAACTATCTGCAGCTACATTAAAAAATAAAAAAATGTAAAACAAAACCCCGATGGATTCTTCAGCCGTTTCAGTTCATCACAAAGTCTTTCCCTGTTTCTCTGTAAAAATATTCTCTAAGTTTTATTGGGTGGATTATTAGCTTTGTGTGCATGGAAAACGTTTCATAAATCACACCACCGGAGTCTGTCCCAAAGGTTGGTCGTTTGTCTGTGCTGTGTGAGTCTAAGCCGTGGACGTCTGTGTAGGAGAAGAATACTTTGTGGTGGAGTTTTGTCTGTGTCCTTATTAGGCGGCTCGTCCTGCGTTTGCTCACGGCCGCCTATTTTCAGGCTCTAATTTACAAATGCCTTAGAAACGACACGAGCCGAGAGACCCGTGCGATGCGGGGGAATCTGACGTGGGGGGGTATCTGCAGGGAGCAGATGCTGCAGGTCCTGCTCAGGATAACGGAGGCGGTGATGAAGCAACCGACGGAGAGCCAGAAGAAGGACGCCTTTGCCGAGAGCTTGGCGGCGATCCTCTTCCGAGTGAGTTTGCGCTGGTGGGGAAGATGGAGATGAGCTGGTGCAGCATCAGCAAGGGAGCCAAGCTTGTTGGCATTGTGGGAAAGTGTCAGAATGTCTCTAACATGGAGATTCATGCTGTTTTACATAGACTCACATATCTTTATAGGCTCCTGTTTCTCCCTCGAGCACATGGTTATTTAAACAGCGAGGACATCCATTACTTAGTAATATAGATATTTAGATGTTTGACTAAATCTCAGCTGGTCCATGTGGTACATTTCCACCTCGAGTCAGCAAATTATTTACGATTAATTGATGTCTTTGAATCAGATCAAGATAGAATATTCACATCATTGGTGTGACAGGGGCTCTCCAGAGATTTAGGAACCATCTCTGTCAGACTAGTAAGGCTATGTTATGTTGGGTTTGCCTTGTCTCACTCCCACAGCCTAGATAAATGCTGCCATTTGGATGTCATGCTGTATTTTGAGCCATGTGGGCTTGTCCCCTGTGTCACCCAGACGATCATTGTGGCATGGGTGCGGGCCAACCTGAGCGTGTTCATCTCCCGGGAGCTGTGGGACGAGCTGCTGGCGGTGCTGTCCTCGCTCACGGACCGCGAGGAGCTGGTGGCCGAGTGGGGCAACATCATGGACTCGCTGACAGCCGTGCTGGCCCGCACCGTCTACGGCCTGGACATGAGCAACCTGCCGCTGGACCGGCTCAGAGAGCAGAAGGAGAAGAAGCAGAGGTGGCGAGGTACACCCATACCCCCCAACAGGGCTGTGTGTGTGTGTGTGTGTGTGTGTGTGTGTGTGTGTGTGTGTGTGTGTGTGTGTGTGTGTGTGTGTGTGTAATAGAGAAATGCACCCATACTGAAGTCATTCCAGGCTGTAGTGAAGCTAGAAACCAAAAAAGTTCTGGATGTCAGTCATGTCAGTGTTGGACTTTGATTACATCACTTCCTGTTAACATTGCTAATATATGGTTGTACGTTATTAACTGCTTTTCATGCATTTCCCCTAAAGGAAATGTGCCCATTAATTCACCGTGTCTCCGTTCTTTGTGTGTGCTGGAGTCACAGGGGCACCACAGGATGCCCAGAAGTCCGCCGCCGCTGGGCGCTCCTTCTCACTGAGCTGGAAGACTCAGGGGGGCGCGGGGGTGCAGGAGCCCATGAGGTCACGCAGTGCCACCACCTCCGGGGCACCGGGGGTGGAAAAGGCTCGCAACAGCGTGCGACAGAAGGCCACAGGTCAGCCCTCCGTGAGCCGCAGCCCTCGCCCCAACCGAGGATAAGTGTCCTGGTTTATAGTCTCTCCGTGTGTCTTGACGTCTACAATTAAACGCCTTCAAGAGAATGTCTGCCTGCAAACTTTATCAGCTACAGAGGTGGCTTGCTAGGATTTTAGCGCCACATTCTATATCAAAATGACAATTCTCCTTTATAGACACAGAGCTGTATATTATATGGATGTACGATGTGTGTGGCGTGCTTCAAAATTTGTCCAGATCACGGCATTTTTGAAGTGTATTAAATCATGTAGCCTGGCTTATCGCACCATTGCCAGTGCCAAACGTGTCACAGTCATGTTTTTGAAGTGATGTCCTGCGGTGCTTTAGGTTTTTGATGTTTAATTTCTCCTGATATTTCCTGATATCTCACTCGGACGACACCCTTTCATCCAGCGTTAATTCCTGTTTGGATGACGTGCCTTATGGCAGGAACAGCATCCACCCAATCGTCAAGGCACAGAGAGCAGGCTACGCTCTGACACAGTGCCTTTCGTCTAGGTCTTTAGGTCTTTATTGCGGTGAGGGTGCTCCTGATGTGCTGAACACTGAGCACAAAGGCAGACAGATGGCCCCCGTCATCACCTGCGAGCAGAGAAAACGTGTTGTGGCGTGGGCCCTGTTGTTTTGTGCGACTCCCATGTCACCTTGTAAGCCAGACGTTTTTAGGCTGTCGGAAAACGGGTCACAGAGACATCTAATACCTTAATCTACTAGCACCAGACATCCACCTTACCACTCCCAGTTCATTCACTCTGATGCATTTTTTTCTTAGCGATTTAATTTTTTTTCATCAAATAAATGTTGCCCCTACGCCACCTGCAGGTGGCGCCAGTGTATCCTCCCCTTCAGCTGTTTGCTGGTAGCTTCTATGTGACAGGAGTTTGTTGAGTAGGGACATAAGTAACCTGGCTGTAAGCTCCACCCCTCAGGAGTCCCGTCAGTCACCGCCCCCCTGGTGGTCCCTCTCCACATCTCACGCATCAAACTTCAGACGTCCCGAGATCCCTTTTCATCTAAAAAGCCCAGACATCAATTACATGGCTGTTTTAATCATTTAATTAAGAAACTAATTAATGCTTATTAATATGTATTCATCTGTAAATCTAGCTAGTTAGCTACACAGAGGCAAACAAAAACATGCAGTAATTAATCGTTTTTTTAAAAACGGCACTCTTCCGCAATGTCCTGTACATTGTCCTAAATGTTGTGGTTACGTTGCACTTAGCCGTTTTATGCATTTGTGATGTAATGCATGTGTATTAGTGTCTGTAGTTTGTACATCATCACATGATTTAATGCAAAGTGATCTGTAACAAATTGAGGCATGGTGTATATATTTTTGTTTCTCATTAATGCTTTGACAAAAAGTACTGGTTTCAAAGACGTTTAAAATACAGGCCTTTCTCCTGTCTGTATAATGTGCAGTGTGGTAGAATACGCGCCCCAAATAGTAGGGCAGAGTGTGCAATTAAAACAAGTAGACTGCGCTGTGATTGAAAGGACTTGGCGGTTTTTAATGAAAGCCCCGCCTGTGCCGTGCATGCTGCGGGCCGCCAAGTCATCACTGACACCGAGCCTCTTCTCAGTCCTGTAGCATCACACATGATGGAAAATAAATTGAACCTTTATTCAAATGCATTAAACCCAACTTGTCGCATAAATGAGGCTGATACATATTATAAATCCAGATAATTGTTCTCAAAGGACTTTCTTACGGAGGGGGAGAAAAAAATTGGGGCAGCGAATATCGAGCAACAATATAATTGCATTCCAGGTCTGTGACCTTAGGAAAATCAATTTAAATGAAAATGAGCTGGAATGGCTTTGCCTTGTATTTTAGAATTAATGATTTCTTACGGTTCCCCTGTCTGTGATGTTATTGATTTTATTTTTTTATTTTTTTCTTTCTCCTGTGTGTGTTCCTCTCTCGCTCCCTTTTCTCGGTAGCTAAGCGAAGCCAGTCTATCAGCAACTGTGCCCATCTTTACGAGGCTTTGCCTACCGCTAAAAGCGTGCCTGTTCTTCACACTGTCAGCTCTCTCTTGCCTGGTATCTCTTCCACCTCTTGCTCTCACAAACTCTCAGGTAAAGCCCACACAGAGCTTCCTTTTACTGTCTTCCTTTTTACTGCCTGTGTGTGTGTGTGTGTGTGTGTGTGTGTGTGTGTGTGTGTGT
>JAODKE010000028.1:23412105-23425328 GCA_026779605.1 Mormyrus hasselquistii | reverse complement strand
AGAGCTTCCTTTTACTGTCTTCCTTTTTACTGCCTGTGTGTGTGTGTGTGTGTGTGTGTGTGTGTGTGTGTGTGTGTTTGGTGTCTCAGCAGAGTTTGTAATTTGATGTGATTCATTGATGTGATACAGCTGTTTCTGACTCTGAAGCTGAAATTTTATGTGGGGCAAGAAAACTGAAATTGTAGGGAACTCGCATGGATATGTAGGCGGGTTAGAGAGTATGATGCTATGGAGAGTGTGGGCGGGGCCAGGGGCAGTGTAATACTGAAGTGAATGTGTGGGCGGGGCCAGGGGCAGTGTAATACTGAAGTGAATGTGTGGGCGGGGCCAGGGGCAGTGAGACCAGGGCTCGATGCTTAGTTCAACTTTGTCCCTACAGATGTGGAGGAGGGCCAGCTGCCAGAGAGTGGGGGGGATGGGGAGTCTGGTGATGGGGACAGCCCGCTGCCCCGAAGCAGCAGTACCTCTGACATCACGCAGTCGACAGGGGATGGCTTTCATGTCACGCAACGTAAGTGCCAAAAGGGGGTGCACCACAGTCAACACTCTCACTCAGTTTAACACCAGGAGCAAACACTGCAGCACTGCACACCCCCAGACACTCCACATACCCAGTGCTGGTGAAATCATTGGCTGAATACCAGAAAATTTCCTTAGCCTTTGCTGAGGCCATTGCTCACAGTCACAGTGAGATTTTGCTGCCTCAGATGTAATAACAGTACTTCTCTATCATGGTTCATCTGATCAGTGTATAGACACTGTGTATCTCAGTGTGACCTCTTTCCACGCATGGCTGGATCACAGGTCCGAAGAAGGAGTACTCTCCGACTGCCGGAATCGGAGACTACCAACCAGCGGCGTCTGATGGCGGGCTCACCGGGAGGAAGGGCAACGAGCTGCCGACGGTGAGCGGCCATCGCGCTTCCTGTCACATGACTGTGGAGTAGAGGGGGTCTGCATCACTGCCCTGGGCTCAGTGTCACTCTCTCTCCCTTAACACCATTAGCACAGACAGCAGCATGATAATCAACTGCAGCTTAAGTACCTGGATCTGTGATATTTCTTCAGTTCGCAAAGGTAGCTTCTCAGCTCCTTGTGTATGTTTACGGCACCGAGTTTCTTTCGACCTTCGTATGGAATATGGAAACCCCAAAGACTTAGTGGGACGTCTCAGTGGTCAGTTTACGTTTGCATGTGGTTTATTTAGCCAGTGCTTTTACCCATGACGATGTTCAAGTGAGGCAAATGGGACAGACATACGGCTGTCAAAGAGTGGATTAGGCGTAAATGCAGCTGGGCTGAGCTGCCAGTGAACACCCAGGTATGAGTGTAAGCAGTACTGATGCAGAAGCTACACAACATCTTGCATAAAACCTAATAAGATAAGCAGAAAATGCAACATTAAGAGCATTCAGCGAACATGGAGTTCAAGGCAAGTAGAGGTGTTCCTGGAACAGATGGGATTATAAAATATGTTTTGTTTTTCCTTTTTTTAAAGTATTATTTCTTCCATATAGTGTATTGTGCAAATACACTGTTCGTTGGTTGCATGACTTTAATGGCATGTCCTTCCCGGTCTATCAGATCCTCATCAGGCGGAGCAGCAGTCCCGCAGAGCTGGAATGCGCAGGAGATGGGTCTATGGGGGGAGGACGGGCTAAACTACGAGAGAAAAGTATGAAAGAGCACCCTCGCCCGTCCCTACTCTGACGACTTTACTAGTTTCACCTTTTTTGCCTGTCCCATGGACTTTGCATGTCTCTTCCCTGCATCCAGGCGAAAGCGTCAGCAGCGAAACTTCCAACGGTTACCTGAACGATGCCGACGTCAGCCTGTCATGGCAGACTTTTGAGGAGGAGTCTGAGCCCCCGTCGCCCCACGACGTGGGCATCGATCCTGACCCGCAGAGGAGCCTCACTGAGGCGTTGGCAGGTACCTGGGTGACCCGCCCTACCGCCTTATCTGCCTGGTCCCTGGCGAGGTGGAGCTCTGTTGATATTGCTTGGTGCAAATGAGGTGAAGGCACGTCTTGAGAGGGGAAGATTTTGAGGTGTCCATGCCCTGGGTAGTGTAGCCCTTGAGTGTCTGAATGTGGGAAATGGTGGCTTAGATTTAGAGATGAGGGGGCACATTTGATAGAATTTTTCAGAGGCCAGCCATGTTTTTCTGTGGCTTTAGCTGTACGGTACTATGAGTCAGACAGTCAGTGCCTTGGAACTTGGTGGAGTTTGGCACCTGGAAACCAGACGCATTGGAAAAGGATGCCGTTCTTCTTTCCGACACCATTACCGAAGAGTCCAGACACCGTATTATGAAGAAGAGGAATCAGTGTTTACAAAATTTGGAAAACTTAAAGGGCTACTAATGGAAACTGGTTTATATTCCAATACCAAAGAACAGTGATCTGAAGGAGGGTGCAAACTATCATGAAGTTTCCCTCCTATCAGATTATGAGGATTCAATGGAGATCATAACCTTGCATAGAGTCAACATTGCCGACTTATGGTGGATAACAGACAAATCCAAGGAATGCCAGGAGGAGGTCAGTGTGAGTAAAGCACTGATTACAGCAAGGTCTTCAATTATGTTGACTACGTCAAGTTATGGAATGTTCTCAAGAACTTAGGTGTATCCGGGCATCTTATTGTCCTTCTTAAGGGTCGATGGAGAATTCGCTGGTGGGATGCTAAATGAGGAAATGGTTTGGGAGATGGCCAGGATGGGTCTATTTTAAACATATAAGAGAAGCTGGATGTGAAGAAGGCAACTGCAGGGCAAGATTGGAGGAAGAATCATCAACAGTCATCTGTATGCTAAGGACCAGACTTTCCGTGGGAAGTGAAGACAGAGGAAAGTAAAGTTAAAGAGCAGAGGGAAGAGACTGCAAATCAAAAGAATTTAAGATCTGCAGCTAATTTCAGTGCTCATGGTGAGAACATAGAGGTTATAAATGTCTGCTGCCTCTGGAAGCATCAACGTCATTGGATTCAGCAGTTGGTAGATATATGGCTGATTGGCTGTCATGATGTTTTCGCTCGTGGGAGTTTTACTTGTTAAATGTTCTGAGGGCTGAAGTAAAATCGATTGGTTCAGAGAGATAACCAATCATATTGTAGAGGAGGTGGGTTCATGCAACCAGAGATAGTGGGACCAACACATCTGGTTTGTCGTTCCTCCATGGACTCACCTCCTCTATAATCTGATTGGTTATCAGTGGTGGTAGGGCAGGGTCTCCTCAGTCACCTTTTGGGGGGATACTAGGAACTGACAGCGGGGGCTGTGCGGGTTTCCTTTAAGTAGTGTTTCCTAACCCGATCCTCAGGAACCCACAGACTGCCCATGTTGTTGCTCCCTCCCCACTCTCCGCCATTTTAGCTGGCAGGGAGCAAAAACGTGGACCGTCTGTGGGTCCCCGAGGACCAGATTGGGGAAACACTGCCTTAGAGGAAAGATGGATAGATGGATGGAGTGTGTGTTTGTGCTGCTTGGTAGCTTGCGGGCTGAATCATAAATCCTCTGCGCAGGGACAGGGAGGAATATTGATGTGCTGCCATTAACTTAAATGTGTTTGAAGAGACGTGTTTCATGGCCAAATGTTAAATGGCTGATAGGAACCGCAGTGAGAGTGTGTGAGAGGTGATCTGAGGTCTGTCAGCATTCAGGTGCCAAGAACAAGAGGAGGGTAAGAGGCACAAAGGCGGCTTTGGAGCCGCCCTGGCAGCTATGAGCCCACCTAAGGTGTTCTCCTTTCCCCCTCGAGATGTGAGCAGCCCATCCTCCCTGCTTCGTGAATCCTCCCCCCTGATTGGCCCCCTCAAAGGGCTTCTTTTCAGCAGGAACGGGAAGGTGTGGATGTGGCTTCCTGGTGGGGGTGGGGGGATTCTGCTACTCTCATGACTGGAGCCCTCACCTGCCTTACTGGAATCGATACTGGGACGTGCTGTGCTGTTTATGCTCAGCGACCACCCACATGCCTCACCCATGGCTCCTGTTACCTGTCAACCCCCTGACTACCTGAGAACCCCCCACCCGAAAGCCTGGCGTTCATCATACCGCGCGCCTCGCCCAGCTGCCCGTGCGTTTGCTCAGCAGGCCCTTTCCCGCCAAGAGTCGGCACTTTCTCCCTCTGAGAGGTTTACACAGCTGGACACACTCGCCAGCCCCTATGGGTCACGTTTACATGCAGCAGCTCGGCTGCCTCTTACTGAAGACGGATTCATACAGCTGCCACCTTCACTGGAGCCATTAAGGATTTAGTGCCTTCCGCTAGACTGCTCAATGGCGCCCCCTAGCAGTTCAGCTGTCGGCTCCCTGGTTATGGGCACCATCCCTCACCGCATGGCTGTTGTAGGTGCCTCACTGGGTCACAATCCCTGGGCTTTAACTGCTATGCCCTCTGCAGGATTTCATTGTCATTTTTTATTTTTTTTTTTGATTAGAACGAGATCCAGTTTAGGGCACATTTGTATCGCTGGCTTCCTCCTGCATCTGTGGGTGTCCTCTCATTTGTTGATGCTGAAGCAATGACTCTAGGTTGCTGGCGCGATATATGAAGGTATATCAAGTCGATTTCTACTGTACAATGTGGGCTTTCCTGTGGGGAGTCTCAGAGTCGTGTAATCGTTATATGGCGTCCGTGTGCTCATTCACCATTCATTCATTGTGAATTTATGGCCATCGTGTTGGTGTTGTGACCTGTTGCTGTCTGGCAATGCCGTCTCTCCCTGTTCCAGGTCCCGAGTGTGCCTTCCCTCCCCAGCCCGCTTCCCTGCCCCGCCCCCAGCACAGCCCCCCCCTCCTGGAAGACACCATGCACCAGTCTGTGTTGCACATGGAGGATCTGGGTACCTTCCCTACGTCCCTTCCTCTCTCTCCCCCATACCGTGCTGCTTGGTTGCCAGTGTGCCAGCGATCCGGTCTGTCCCAAAGGCTGGGAGGGCGCCGCGTTCCGCGCAGGGATAGGGCCCTTTACCGCTCTCCCGCCTTCCTCCCAGCCCCATCTCCTTGCCAGTTTAGCTTAGCTCTCCGTTCAGCTTCACACGCCAAAATCCACGTGCTTTGCATGTTTTCGCTTCTCTCCTCCTCTGTGTTTTTCACTCCTATTACTGTCTTCCTTCTGCCTGTCAGCATTTTGTTCGGTATCTCAGTAAATGAACCTTCCGCTACTTCTTGTGCAGTTTGGTGAAGTTCTCTTCTGAATGGCAGGAGTGTTTATCAGGGTAGTTTCTTACAGAGCTTGCGTTACATTCTCAGTCTCGTATCATTTAATGTGCAAAGGTTCCACCTCCTCAAGCTTCCTATTGGCTGACCTTTACAGTGCCCCTCCTCCTGACCTTTTATAGATGCAATAACCAAGCAATCTGATCGATGGTTACAAGTTAAAGTGCCCTGTAATCCATTTTTTAGTAATTGATTTGAAAGTGCAGACATGTGCATTACGGTATGTGATCGATGTGGGTTGGTAGCATGGGCTTGGTCAGGGGGCCGTCACATGAATCCGTTCTCACGCTGACGCAACTACCCCTTCGGCCCCACAGACAGCAGCGAGTGCCTGACCGACGACATCAGCATCATCGCCGGAGGCAGCCTCACCGGCTGGCACGCCGACTCCGCCGCCGTGCTCTGGAGGAGGATTCTGGGAATCCTGGGCGACGTCAACAGCATCCGCAACCCTCAAATACATGCCAAGGTGTTCCTGTATCTGCATGAGCTCTGGCACAAGCTGGCAAAGGTAATCCTATGCCCAGCACACACTGGATGGGTCTTGGTGTCATTCTCATCGTGTTTTTCAGTTGTTTGGTTTCAGAAAATGAATTTCTTAAATGGCTGTCGATTTTGTTGAAATCAATGCCGCAGGTGTATTTGCGCTTGATAAATTTGGAGGCTGGTGTCTGAAGTCTAAATGTATATGCTGCTGAACTGCGCGTTCTTTTTGGATGGTTGGACCCAAAGATCACTCCAATGCTATTTATCGCCTGCAAGGAATAGCCACATAACAACAGTGTTGGTAATCGGTCAGCGTGAGCTGGAGCTAGTCTGTTAAGGCTATAAGACCTTGTGAAACACTGCAGTAAGTCAGAATGGGTAAAGGCAGGGTCCTGATTGTTGTGTGGTGGAGAAGGGCCCTCAAGGGACTGGTGCCACTGGGCGGGTGCTGTGAGGTGTGGCTGACGACACCTGTGTTTGCAGATCCGGGATAACCTGGGCATCAGCGTGGACAATCAGTCCTCGCCGCCGCGGCCGGTCTTCATCCCGCCCCTCAGGATGTTCGCCTCTTGGCTGTTCAAGGTGAGAGGAGCCCAAGTCTCCCGGTTAACCCCCCTGTGCATTTCAGAGTGCCCGCTGGCACGTGTGCCACAGCGCCCCCTGGCTTTTCATGCCCTCGTCACCACACCTTCGGCACCCTGATTTTTCACACTCCCTCTGCCATTTTAGCGCTTGTGTTTTTCACTCTTTCGTGACTTTTGCTGCCACGTGCTGAGTTTTTCACACCTTGCGTTTCTGTTGCCCCCCATTTTGCTAACAGCAAAATCAGGTGTTTTTTATTTATTTAGTTTTTCTTTTATTTCTCCTGTTTTCTGCGTCTTGAGCTGCGGGGTCAGCCAGTGCTGGCAGCCCTCTGCTGTTCTGTGCTGTGGAGATACTAACTGTAACCTCTTATTTTTCTCTGGCCGTTAATGGTTCCTCATTGGGCCTCTTTCTCGGTGGTTTGGGGGTGTTCGCGAATTTGGTTTGTGCTGAGTGAGAGCCTGCTATCCCTCCACACCCCCAGGCCACCACCCTGCCGCCTGAGTACAAGGCCGGCAAGCTGCAGGCGTACAAGTTAATCTGCGAGATGATGACCAAGCACCAGGACGTCCTGCCGAACAGCGACTTCCTGGTTCACTTCTACCATGTCATGCACCAGGGCTTCAACAGCGAGGATCAGGTGAGCCGCAAGTGCCTCTGCATGGATGTGCCCTGTGACATCCGCTTTGCTAAAGATATTTCAAATCTGATATTACGGTGTAGCGTACATTGCTCAAGGTAAGTGACATGTCAAGCTACAAAACAGGCCCAGGTGTATGAACAAGTGTTCCCAGCAGGTGGGTAAACAGGCATCATATTACTTGATACAGACTTGAGTGAAATATTGTGGAGGGGTAGTTCAGCCAGTGAACACCAGGTGGCGGTATGGTACCACTGACCAGATAGTGGCGTGTTTTGTTGTTGTTGGTCCAGGCATTTGATTTGTAAAGCCCTGAGTAACTGTACAGGTGTACCTGTTATTGTGTTGTATTCATTTTTATTTAGTGAGAAGTGCTCTTTTGTGTTTGTTAATATGTATTTTCATATTCTTACCTTCTTAAGTAAATTTTTAAATAAATTGAACTTTGTGACAGGCCCAGTGCTGCTCTCACAGATATACTTCCATATGCTTGGATGTTCCTCTCCCTCGTATTAATGTTATTCCACATTGATTTCAAGTCGTCAGTTAAAGGAAAGGAAAGGAAGATTCCCTGTTCACTCATTTTCGTCTTCTCTCTGCCTCATATTTTTAGCACAAAAGGAAAGAAAACGTGACTAACTTTATGTATATCAGACAAAGCCGCCAGCCGTGTGCCCCATCTCTTTGGGAAATGCATATCAATCATCAGAAGAGCATTAACTCATCAGGAAAAAACCCAGTAATGTGACATTGATTGGGCGTAATCTGCCTATTTCGCCTCCAGCCGTTTTTTTGCGATTCCCGGCCAGTTAGCAGCCCGGGGTAATGCTGGGCTCTTTGTTGCAGGATCAGCGTTGAGTAGAGGTATATCCATGATGAGAGTACTGTAACGTCGCCCTGTCGCTTCCACGGCATTCGCGACCCTCAGCTTTTGTTCGTCCCGATCAATAGCTGGTGAGAGAATCCAAGTCGGGCTGTTATAAATGTAAAATGGAATACTACAAATGCTGGCTGTGTTAAGCGTATTCACCGTTAACAGCATGAGTGTCTAACGGCGTGCAGGTTACTTCAGCTGCATAATTTATGGCTGAGTGCTCATCGTAAGGGGGGGTTGGTAAAGTAAAAACCTCTGATATATAAGAGGAGCCTAATTTGGTTTGTTTCTCGTTATGAAGGTATTTGCGTTTCCATCTGCCTGTTACTGCTAAGTGGGGCTCCAGTTGTTTGCAGAGAAGGGAGCGTATGTGTCTGAGAATGGGGCGAGCAGAAGGCCATCCCAGCACGACTGCCGCGGCCCTCGCCACATACAGGAGCGACGGAGGGGAGGGGGGGGGCAACAGCAGGGAACCAGCGGGCATCGGGGGTCTCTCTCTGGTCAGGCGTGGGAGCCAGCAGGCCCGTCGGCCGCGGCCCGCCAGCTCTCGCCTCGTTAGCGTGGGCCGGCCTCCCACGGCCCCCCAGCTCTGCCCGGGCCCCTGGCGACCCGTCTGCCACCACGTGTCGTCTTCTTCCCCCAAAGCAGGCCTAACCCCCGCCGTCCCCAAATTTGAACGCTGGTGACATGTTTTGGCTAGGAGCCATTTTGTTGGGGGGGGGGGGGCAGGATGCGACACCCCCCTAGCAGCCCAAGAGCACAAAGTGTGCAGTAATGGCTGATCTTCGTGATTAAATTCCCTTGTTTTGCGCGTGAATCCGCGCGCATTCTGCCCAGGTTTATGTGGGGGCCTGCCAGCAGGACAATCTTATTAGAATGTTTCCATGTCATTAAATAATGTTTGAGCCCCCGCCGCGTCTACGTGATTAATTAACGGCCGTCTGCCGCACGCGTCCGGCGGGGACGCGCTTTGGCGGTTTTACCTCCCCAGCGTCCCTTCTCTGGCGCGTGTGGGACGTTCCTGACAGCGACCTCACCACGCTGCTGGACATCGTTATACCTGAACGTGTTAAGCGGGGCTTATGCTGAGCTGCCACAGGCCCAGTCGGATGGGCTTCTCAGGAAAATGGCCCGGGGCAGCCACGCGCCGGGTCTGATTTCCCTAAGACTTCCCGTGCACATTATCAGTCCCGTAATCCTCGTCTCTCTGGATGTTTTATAAAGTGCATGACGGATGTTGGTAGATGAGGTAATAGGTGTTACAATATGCCTATTGTGGAGGAGAGCTTTGGCCGATATATTTTTTTTTTTAGGATTTAGAGAACTTGGGCAGTGGACGAGAGGCTGCTGTCTGACATAGCAGCTAGTACTCAGTAAAGCAGCGGGATCAAACCGGTGCAGGGAGAGGTCATGTGACCTGTCCGTGTTGGTCTGCCTACTTTTATAAAGCCAGCGCCCGGCCTTCCTCAAGCAGGAGGGAAGGATCCATGTGGATTCAGTGAATCTGCAAGGGTTCACACAACATCCAGGAAAACCTGACCGTGCTTCAGCTCAGAAAGCGCCAAACCCCGTCCCCTCGGAATCGCCGCACTCTCTGCAGGTAACGGCCTCGCCTTTACGACTGGGGCCGCAGCTGCTGTGGAGCTCTCTTACCCCTCCAACGTCAATCTCTCCCTGGTTGAGAAGAGCAGCCCTGCCCAAAGCTGCTTGTGCAGTCTTAGCTGTCAGTCCCAAGCTCACCCTCAGCCCAGGCCAGAAGTGCAGGATTTGATCCCAGACCCTCCTGGCCCTCTCTACCTGTGCTCTCTCTGTTCTCTGTTTAATTCCCATCTAATTCCACATGCCTTCAGTGAGTCCTCAGGTCTTCAGGGCCTGAGTGCCCGTCTTCACCATAAGCAGAAACACAGCTCTCCGTTTGTCTTTCACCTTTTTGCATTTATTTTTTCCCCCCTTTTTCTAAATAATTTCTTTCAGGACAGAAAGGCACGTAATTTTCCTCATTGAAATGAAAGACACACATCTTTGGCTTAAAAAGTACAATTATTGTAACTGTGGAGCTGAAATGACTTCTGCGCTTTGCAGACACCAGGCCCCAGGTTACTGGTTGTTTTATTTCATTTTATTCTTTGGTTATGACTGCGCGAGGGGGTTAAGCTTTTCAGATTTGTGTTAATGCACCTTTTGTTGCGGGAACAAAACCGCACATCCAAAGCGCTCTGATGTAAGACCTTTCCTCCCCCTCTGTACTCTCACCCCACCCCATTTCCACACACAAATTTTCAAATTGTGTTTCCCTACTTATGGGCACAATGGAAATGTTTTCGGAGAGTTGTCTGTCACACTAAAATGCTCATTTCGTGCAATCACCCAACTGTTTGCGACTGTTAATTACCTCTGACTGTTCAACACATTGCGTTCCAAAGGTCAATTACGGCAGAATGAGGAAAAATGTGAATCTACGCAAACGCTTAAACCAATTTTCTGTTTCTGCCGCAGCGTGTTCCCTTTATTGCTTGTTTTTTCCCCCCCCCCCCCTTTTNNNCCCTCCCCCACCCACTATTTTCAAAGCATTCAATTAACGTGATTGATTCACCAGGTTGCGAGCAGCTGAATGCTGCCGGTATTCACTGTAGTGCTACATGATTGTGCAGCAGTGGTGTGTTCACTGTAGTGCTACATGATCGTGCAGGAGTGGTGTGATGTGTAGACTGGCCTTTTTTTCTGACACTTGTTTGGGTTGTGAGCCTGGCCTAGCTGTTCACACAAGAAACAGCCTGATAAGGAGAATAACACCCCCCCACACACACACACACACACACATGCGCGCTGTGCCCTTTACATGTATTACCGAATCGTTCCCCTGCTGTCTGCCGTGCTGGCACTGTCCCCCAACCTCCTCCCCCCCAAATTAAACATTTTGGGAATCTTTGAAAAGACATGACCCTTGACCCTGACCAGGTAATGGATGGATGGATGGATGGATGACTGAAGTTCTCAGCGGTTTAGAGAAGGAAACAAAGGTCAGCATTTGGGCTTGTTCAGCTGGGGGTCGCCCAGATAGGCACCTCGCTGGGAAACGTCACCATCCAACAAGGTTTGCGAATGATTCAACAAAGTGTGACCCCCCCCCCCCGCTAGGGCATTGATCGGGGTTTGCATTCCAAACTGTTACAAGGGGGCTCATTATTCTTCCATCCCTCATTTATCTTGTTGTGGTGACAACAGACCAACTGTTTCTGCCTGCATGCCACCTTGTTGAACCTGCCAAACTCTCAGACAGGCCTGTGGACCCGGGTGTCAGATCATCCTGCTCCGTGAGGCTCTTTGCAGGGTACCTACAGTCATGGAAAACCTGGAAAAGTTTTAGAATTTTGAAATTATGGATAAGTTTTGGAATTCATGGATAGAGAGGAAAAGTTATGTAAAGTTATGTATGTTAGCCTTTTTCATTTTTTTTCCCGGTTCGTTCCTCAATGCGCTAACAGAAATGTACGAGTGGAAGTCGGTAGTTAACTACCTTGGTAAACATCCGTTCCCGCGCAGATTTCACGTATTTGAGATCGCTGCTATTTTGCTAGCTATTCCAGTTTTTAATGGTTTTATTTATTTTTTTGCACTTATTTGAATTTTATTGATCACAGTTTCCCATCTTTGCCTCTGTTTGCCTTTACCAATCATAAGGTACGTTTAATTTTAATATTGGGATTAATATTCTTAATAATTGAACGCTATTTACACATTGGCGAAAGTTGTCCACCGTCTGTGTTTATTAGGTAAGCATATTGGCTATTATCATACCGAAAATTGTAATATTACTGTCATGCCATATATGGGATGTGCAGCGGAGACAGAGGAGCGGCGGTTAGGAAATCGGAAAACACGCAGTGACATTACAATGACCGGACTGGGGAAACAAACTGTGACGCTGACTAAATACAGAGGACTAATGACAACAAGCAGAAACAGCTGATCACACGGGGATCCCACACGAGGTTAACGAGGGGGTGTGGCACACAAGGAGCAGACGAGCGGGGCAGGACGTTTACTATCTGAAACTGCATGATCATCAAATGAAAGCAAACTTGTGGGTTTTGGAAAAATGTCTTGTGGTACTGGAAAAGTTTGGGAAAATTCTTGGAAATTTATTCTGCCGGAACTGGGGGAACCCTGTCTTTGCTTGGTAGCGTCACCTTAGCCAGTGTATGTGAAGCAAGTGTCATGGCCACCTCCCCACAGGATGTCCTGCACACGCTGATCCGGCACTGCTCCCCTCGCTTCTTCTCCCTGGGCCTTCCTGGCTTCACCCTGCTGGTGGGAGACTTCATCACAGCCGCCGCCAGGGTGCTCCACTCAGACTCGATGGAGGTAAGTCCGGGCTGGTGTGTGATGCCACATTGCATCTCATCGGCGTCCCGCGGCATTTCCCTTCTTCAGTTCTAGACGCAAATGAAATTCATGTGGGGCTGTTGCTGGCCACGCCCCTCTCTTTCTCTAGGCCCCCCGGGTCGAAGCTCAGACGGTGCTTGGCTCTCTGGTGTGCTTCCCCAACCTGTTCCTGCACATGCCCTTCCTACAGACCACGCAGGAAAAGGAGGGCACCGTAAACAATGACATAAAGGTAAACAGACAGTCTGTAGCAATGGTGATGACTTGGTTGTCAGAGTCAGAGGTATGTTTCACCGACATCCATCGTCCCTCCTGTCTTCAAAGGATCACCTGGTCTCCAACCTGCTAAAGACCGCACAGATGGAGCAGTGTGAAGGGGCCAGGTACGTTACATGCTTTCTATGGGCTCCCCCCACGCCGCCATCCCGCCCTCACCCCGACGGGCTCCCCCCACGCCGCCATCCCGACGGGCTCCCCCCCACGCCGCCGTCCCGCCCTCACCCCGACAGGCTCCACCCACGCCGCCGTCCCGCCCTCACCCTGACAGGCTCCGCCCACACCGCCATCCCACCCTCACCCTGACTGGCTCCCTCTCCTTCAGGTGCGTCGCCATCTGCAGCCTGGGGATCTGGATCTGTGAGGAGCTGTTGAAGCAGACCAACCACCCGCAGGTTAAGGAGGCCATAAACATCCTCGGGGTTTCACTGAAGGTGAGAGCTAGGTCTGATGAGGGACACGGCGTGTGGCTTAGGGAGTCAGTACTCTACGACTCTGATCAGATGGTTGCCGGTTCAAATCCCAGGGTTACCAGAGTAATGTACTGGAAAATGTTACTCCAGGGACTGGCTTACTCTGCTGTCTCAGTCGTGCGACATTTTGAATATAAGCTTCTGCTAACTGCAAAAAAATGTTGCTAAATGTAAAGCAACCCCATGGACCAGATGTAGCAGTTAGCTGCCTGACCCTGGCTGACCCTGTCTTCTCAAAATGTACATCACTTTAAGTAGAAGCATCCCCTAAATAATAAAACGTAAC
>JAODKE010000028.1:23377573-23388403 GCA_026779605.1 Mormyrus hasselquistii | reverse complement strand
GCGTTGCGCCCCCCCGCCCCCCCCCCCCCCAACCCCGTTCCCCATACAGTAACACAATGAGGACAGTGTCGCTGTTTGTTTTAAACTGCAGTTACAGTAGTTTAAATGGTAGCCTTTTGAATCGGGAGTTATTTTAGACCAGGATTTGTTAATTATTTATACGTTACACATTAAAACCACTTTAAGGGGTTCAAAGGCTGGGCCAGACCCCTCCCCTCACCACACACAGACAGACACGCACATGGTTTCTGGGTTTTGTTTAGGTGTAAAGGATGCCCTTGTGTTGCACATTAGCATTTTTGCACAAAATAGAATTCAGCACCACCTATGCATGAACAGGGAAATGAAAAGATTAAAGTGTGCGTCGTGCTCGTCCAACCCAGCCCCCGCCTCCCTTCCTCACGGCCCCCCCCCCCTTTGATGTGTTAATGATGATTTTTTTTCTTGGTGCATCCTGAAGTGGCGTGCATTGTTCAGGCCAAGCAAAGGGCTGTCCGTTAAACGTGGGCGTGCCCTCACAGCTATGTAGGCCACGCCCCCATGGGATGTCATTGGAAGGTAGCTGTCTTCAAACTTTGGTTTTTGCGCAAATCTTGGGTTTTTCTCAATCAGATGCCTCCCCTGAAATTCCCCTGCGGTGGACAGTGGTCCTAGACCACGCGCCTCATCCCCACCTGTTTCCACACCCCTGCGGATCAGCGAGGCCCCTTTCCCCCGATGTCGCCGGCGCTCTCCGCGGCCCCGCCCCGCCCCACCCTGCCTCTCCTCCATCTGTTTCGCGTCCCTCTCTAAAAGCCCCATTCTAATCTGACGCTCTCCGTGTAGCCGCCAAAATGGGCGGGCTCTGGGCACTAGCTTGGATTCCGAGGAGCCTGGCCCGTAGTTTAATTATCTGGCTCTTCAGAGATCTTAATTTTAACGAGTTTTAAACTACATTGTCTCCGGTCCCATAAAAGACATACTGTCTGCGGCGAGCTGAATGGGCTTCACGCGGGCAGGCGGAGGCAGGCTGGGCAGCCCGGCTCTTTATTAACCCTAGAATGACTAGCTAATGTTATTGAAGTAGCACCACCTGGCGAGGGGATTGTACAGTCAGCTGCCACGGATGGCCCCGAATGGGATGGACCAGGTGCTGGGCCCTGGACCCTAATTGTTGCCATGTAATAGCTCGCTTGACTGCACACCATGGCTTGGGGCTGGGATTAGAAAAGCTTCTGCCAGAACAGAACTTCTTTCTTCCTAGTTTTTTTTTTGTCTCCCCATGAACTCCCCCCATTTTTCTTTCTTGCCACCCCATCATTCCTAATCATCCCAGGTAGGAGTAGTGTAACTGCAGCTTTTGTGTGTGTGTGTGTGTGTGTGTGTGTGTGTGTAAGTAAAGGAGGTGCAAAGCTGGATGGCGTGTGTTTGGAAGAAAAGAAGAAAAGAGACACCCCCCCCCCCCCTCCTCTGAGCTTTGCTCCGGTATTCCTGGAGGTGGCAGTCACAGGCGGGCCCCCACCGGCATGACGTCACAGTGCAGCGGGCGGCGGTGACCTCTGGTCCCATCTGTCCGTGCCAGCGGCAGTGCCAAACTCTGCTCCCGGTGTCGTATTCTGTCAGGAGACCCGCCCGCATCGATCTGCGGCAGACTGTTCCTGACAGTTACCAGAAGATGGTGAAGGATTAAATTTTATTTTTATTTTTGCTGCGCTTTCTTTAATCTGAGAAAGAAGCCTTGATGATTTTCCTGGGTTTGTGTCTCTGACAGGCCGAACGCGGCAGCATCATGGGAATGGAGCCGTTTCAACTCCGGGCTGCTTTTTTTGTTTTTTTGTTTCCCCCCCCCCCCCCCCAGTTTTTAAACCCCTGCATCATTAGCGTAGCTGCTAAATGCTTCAGATTTCACAGAACCCAGGAAATATCTCCGGGTTCAATTTAGGAGACGCACGTGTCTCCCAGAACAAAACCGGGGAATTTTAAGCTTGAAAAAACAAAGAGGAAGCATCATAAGGTGGGGAGCCAGCAAAGGGGCCCGTCTGGTGTTACGGCGTCGCGCTCATTCCTGCGCACATACCACAGGCATCATTAAAATTTCAGAGCCTTCGCCCTCCCCTTTAATATTTAATTACCATTCTGTAGAGCAGCCCCCGTTATCGCGGGTTAAACCAGGCTCCTTTGCATAGCACAATGCAGCTGCTCTCTTCTTTCAGTTAGGATGTCAACCTCTTCCTGGAATGAGTTTGACTCATTCACCTCGGAAATAGTGTGATTTAGTTTTTGTTTATTTTAGGCCCCAGCAGTTGCTTTTCGTAAGCAAAAGTTGCAGGAAAATTGAAGTTGCTGTATCATAAGTTGAGATTTTAGCAGAATTTCTGAGGTTCTTAAAGGACCCGTTTTGAGTGTAATACCATGTATAAGCATCTTATTTGGTAGCGTTTTGGTTACTAAGGAAAGTTCTGAGCCTTATGGCTGACAAAAAGAGACAATATGCAGTTGTAGCCTGCCGTGTATATTTGATATTTACATTACCTGCACATCATGCTGTTGGCTAGTATAGTGATGTAGTACACCATGCTGTACGGCATACTGTACTGTTAGCTAATATAGTAACATAGTGGTTTGTCATTGGGCCAGCTTGTATGTTGTAATTCTGTTGGCTACGTGTGGAAATCACATTTTGGTACATGGTTCTCTTTATTGAACTCTTCAGTGATTTCATAGCCACACTTGATGAGGGCCGTTAAAATGGGATCTGAAAATGTCCCCCGTACTGCTCTTAGTGTCCGGCTGCAGTCTCCCGTGTTAGAATTGTAACAGTTGTGACCAGTGAAATATACACCTTTCTGTCCAGATTGTTTGGAGAGGAAGCTGAGGTTCATGGGCAACTCGGGCCCAGGGAGCCCCCCCCCCCCATGCCGCCTGCTGCCGTGGCAACAGGATCAACAGGTCCCGCTCTCCCCGCTGCCCTCGGCAGCACAAAGGATGTGCAGGACTTCAAGGCAAAGACCATTTGCTCTGTTATTTGACAAATGTGCTCCCTAAGGTCCTCCCACCTGCATGAGGGGAATCGGCCCAAAGCCCCCCAGCTTCTGGTGTGTTGATACTCAGGGTGCACAGAGCCATTAAAAGCAAATTGACGAAAAAGATTTTTTTAAAGCGGTTTTATTTTGATCATTGAGTTCCTATTTTGAAACGCTTCATCCACCCATCCGTTTAAGCTCGTCCCCGAGTCTACGTCAGCTTCTCCGTTTGGGAAGGGCAAACGAGGCCGGGACGCTTGGTGGGCGAGTAGGGGGGGCGGGGGGCTGGTGTCCGGCACTCGCTGCTCCCGGTGCTTTTTTTCCTCTATAAAGTGCCGCGATGAGTCGTAGCTTTCATGGCAAATGGCCCCCTGGGAAGGTTCTTATGGGGCCCCGGGCCCCCGTGTTCCGTCATCGGCGGTGGCTGCTTTCTGTCTTCTACTCGTTTCTATTCCTTCACCCCCCACATTGTGTTAAAAATGTAAGCCTCCTACAGGCTGGTGCCCAATGGATGGCCATCCTCGTTTGAATGCACAGCAAAGCACACTTTTGATGGCAAGCCGGGAGCCGTGCTAGGCCCCGCCCCCTCCGGCCTGGGGAAGGCTTCTGCCATGTCTTTGGCCCGGACCTTCATCTCGAAGGACCCATATGGCCGTGCATGTTGTCACGGGGAGCGTTCCTGGGATTTGTTTGTTTGTTTAGCGCGCCCGCGGTATCTGGAGAGCGAGCGGCGCCAAGGGGCCCACATGCCGGCCCCCCCCCCCCAAAGCAGCCCCCGCTGGCCACCAGACGGGGCGTAACACGCCGCAGCCCATCTGCTCGCCGGCCATAACAAATCCCCTGGCCCTGATCAGGGGCACGGTCACCTCTGAGCAGTCCACGCACTCACGCCCTCCCTGACCCCCCCATGGCTCCCACAGCGCCTGGCTCTGCCCTGCCCCCTGGACATAGCCACTCCCACATGACTGGCCGGTCTGTGCTCCCCTCCCACACCCACCTACGCCCGCATAATGGGCCTGTCCCCACCCTCTGCCACATGTTAGGCCTGTTCCTCGGTTGGCATTTGGCCTCCCATTGGACCCAGGAGGAGCAGGGGGACCAAACTCTTCGCAAGCTGCCCTCCTCTGCGTTTCATTTCTGCCCCTTCCGATCCCCCCAACCACCCTCCCGCCTGCTTGCGCCAACAACCACAAACCCCACTGCACAGCCAGGTCTTGCACATGGCACGAATACTGCAGCAGTACACGATGTTTTGGTGTCAGACAGCAGCGGGCACGTACCCCCCGTGCTTCTCTGGCCGCTGTCAGCCCGGCTGACGTGATGGAGTGTCGTCCCGGACTCTCTCGGGTACGGCCACTCTGCCCCATACCAGCCGTCCCACTGGGGTGTGCTCGTCATCACTTAAACAATTTGATTTACTTTTGTGCACAACATCACAGAGAATGTTAGAGTTTTGCTAAGGGGGCACATTAAGTCTATATGTGTTTGTCTGCGGTGAAGGTGGACATAAATTATTCAGAAATACATGTTTCACAAGTATGTTTATTTCCGAAAAATGAACACTCGCAAAAACTGGTACCTCTGCTTTTAGCAAACTGTAACCTGACTTTACAAGAACGACAGTTCATGTCTAAGTTATAGAAAACCACAGAGACTCTATCCAGATCGGTACCTTGTTTTGGTCAGCTGCCCTATTTATTTGGGATGAACGTGGTGCTGGAGATCATTTCTTGGGAGATATTCTGTCACCTGACTGTAGGGTCCAGGTCTATTCGGAGTCCCCAAAGCGCTTTGCGTCCTCTGTGTGTTTTTAATCTACCTGGCACCTAACTGTGATTTCCCAGTTACTTTGGATTTTTGTCTTTTAGCAATATACCAATAGCAATATAATATTTTCCAGTCATTGTAAAATTATGTTACTTTTGTTCAGTTTTGTTGCTTTTGCCCTTAGTGATAATGAACAAATGTGGTTAAGTGTGTAATAGCATTTATATAGCCCAGTGAAACAGCAATTCATGAATGAATTACAATAGTACCCTAAGACTGAAATGTATTTTGAGTGCGTCTTTTTTTTCTTGACAAGGGAACCATTATTTGTACAAATATTGTGTGTGCAAATGTATATTGTGCATGCGTGCGTGCGTGCGTGCGTGCGCGTGTGTGTGTGTGTGTGTGTGTGTGTGTGTGTGTGATTGTGTGAGCATGTATATAGTATATTGTGGGGACCAAATATTCTCCATGGTGTGATTAAAAACCCGTCGTTTTGATGTTGTGGAGACATTTTTTTCTCTCCCTCAAGGGAAAACTAAATTTTATAAAAAGCTGTGTCTGCTGTCAAAAAACTAACAATGGCAAAAGTTTTGTATTTTGTATGGTTACATGTGGTTAAGGGATAAAGAGGTCACCGTTGGGATTTGGGTTCTGCTTATAGCAATTAATTTAAAGATGAATACCAAGATATGAATACAAATGTGTGTGAATGTATACTTGGCTCTTTCGTCAATCAGCATTAAGCAGCTGTGCTGTAATTAATAGAAGGTAATTTTATTCTGTGTGCCATTTAATTGCATTTTAGCAGACAGGAGAATCGGCAAGTACATAATCAAGGTGGGGAAAATGATGAAAAAGGCAGTTTTTTAACCTCTATATGAATTACACCTCTTGTCAGCAAACAGCTAGAGATGTGTCTCATTACGGGTGATGTCACACTCATGAGTCTGCCTTCCCGCCTGATCTGGAGACGTGTGCCCGCCAGTCGCCAGCGAGCCCGAGAGACTCAGCATCTCCAGAAGGTTCAATTAACCTGTCTCTGCCCGCTGGACCCCAGGACCGGCTGCCGTGCTTAATTAGGGTACTCGTACCGCGAAAAGTCCCAAGAAGCTGATCGTAGCTCTGTGTAAGACAGTGGGATGGCGGTTCACATGGAAAGCCCCATCGCCACCCCCTCGCACCGGGCGGTCGGCTGGTCTCACCAGGAGGACAGGCGGCCTAATGAGCCTCTGTTAACCCCCCCAGGCTGCCGGCTCGGTGATGAGGACACTGCTGGCACATCATGCGATGCACTGTATTCACCACAAGCCAATCATCGGCTCAGAACCTGCTGACACCGATCTCCCTCGGGTCAGAACTGCATCCGTCACCTAGACAGGGTGTGGCTGGGTTGGACTTCCTGGCCGGGTGAGACCGAGAGAATAACTTTAGGTTGAGACCTGGAGGGGCTGAAGTCTCCACTCATTTTAGGGGGCCCAGGTGGTTGTATTGGCTGGTTTTGATTATTTGGGGGGGTGGTTACAATCCCGCCATTCCCCAATAATTTACACCCATGGGTGAGACAGAGGCTCATGTGACCCTGGGGGGCTTAAAAAAAGGGAAGGATTATTCCGTTATCCTGGCTCACTGGACGGAAAACAGGATTAGTGTGGCTCCGGAGCCGTCGCCGCAGCCCACGCCCCGCTGCAATGATCGTTAGCGCCTCGTTAAGACCTGGGAGCTGATCAAATTAATTAGACGTTAACCGCTTCCTCTGTGACTTTCGGGACGGTGGGAGCAGAGGGACGAGAGTCTCTCTCTCTCTGCTTCAGGGGAAGACCTCCCCGCCACCCTTTGGATTCGACAAGTGTCTGTGCTTTTACCGGCCGGTTATCTCTGCGGGGCGAGTGCGCGGGGCGTCCTCTCCGTGGCCCCACTCAGGGAGGCCGGCCTCTTTTGCGCGGGTTATTTAGTGACACTTCGTGGGTCCAGCGTGCTCCAGCGCTCTCAGTTCCATCAGGAACTTCTTACTCTCTGCCAAGAGGCCTTTGAGCCGCTGAGGATGCCCATGCAGTAGCTATGCGCGTCTCTGACCCCCAGGGCTTCCTCTTACAGTCCAGGCCTCTTTCTAAATAGTCACGCTTCTCCATCGCTGATACCTTTGGGACAATGGTTCCCTCCCCAAAAAAAAACAACCTCCTTCACTTCGGTTGCTACTGTTGCTACCTTCTTGTATACAATTTTATCCTTTTATGTAAGAGGTGGAAGGATCTTTACCTTCTGAGCCTGAACTGTCCACCTCTGATGTGATGTTCATCTGCCAGTATCAAACTTACTTCTGGTCCATGTGTGGAGTAACGAACGGCAGCAGCAGAATAGAAACAGCGCAATGTAGACGTCGTTTTACATGAACCTTCTGGCTCATTGAAGCTCACTGATAAACAGTGAAAATAGTTTGATTCATTCAGTTGCAGCAGCACCAGCCCCCTACTGGCCGCCAAGCCTCTGTTGAGTTTGCGGGGAAAATAAGGGTTTGCCGTTATCCCGCTGAACGTGGCCAGCGAAGACTGCAGTGAAAATTGTTCTAGGGAGGGAGTGCTTAGGATGGCATGGGGGGGCGGGCAGAGAGACTGATTCCCAGTGCCTTGAAGGGAACGGTCAGTGGCCTTTTTAGAGAGGGCCTGCAATATTTAATCTTTTTAACAATCTCTGTCAGGCAGCAGGGGACTCGGAAGCCGCTTCACCACATCCCTGCCCCCCCTGCCCCCCGAGATCAGTCACAGAGCCATATAGCCCCTGGGCTGCGGATCCTCTGGCTCCTAATTTCTCAGTCCTGGACCCTTGCTGGAGCTGGAAGTTGCCTGTCCCATCAGGCCTGCCACTCATGTACGGTCCACTTCCTTTTTACTTGACTCAAATGTGATCTCAGGATCAGGGTCTGGAAGGTTTGTTCCTGAAGTAGTTTTTACTACTTTCACATTTTTGTTTATTTAGTTAACCTTTTTTTTTTCCCCAAAGTGACTTTGAAAGCTGGGTAAGATATGGTCCCTGGAGCAACTGGGAGATAAGGGTCTTGCTCAGGGGCCCAGCAGTGACATCGCTGGGATATTTCACTGGTGTATTGAATCCTGGGATTCAAACCTACAGCCTTCCGATCACAGACACAACTAACCTGCCAACTGAACCCAAGCAAGAATCCCATTCCCAAGAATCTCTACTACTCCAGTGGTACCTCAGCCTGTTCTTCCAGGGCGTCTCTCACACGGTGCTGTGTGGGTGCAACTGATCAATAATTTTTGCCTCCCCAAATTACATTGAGGTCCTTCTGCACGTCAGAAAGTCCTGTTTAATTCATAAACTGTAGGAGAACCATCTGCTTTAAGAAGCAATTACGGCCCGGCAGTAGCCAAGCCTGTGGCAAGTCCCCATCTTTACGTGTGACGGATGTCAGAGACCCATTGTGCTGCTCGCAGCTGATGGCTGTGGATTAATAGTGATTTGTTGTGACCGGGGGGGCTCAGCTAAACGCAGCGAGCATCTCTCTCACCCTGACGTTTATGGGTCTGGGGGATTGCCGTTTGCCTGTGCCCTGTTTCCGGGGCACGGTGCCCCGTAGTGCCGGGTGTCTGCCTCACGGCAACAGAAAGAGGAGCCCCGGTGTGGGAGCTGGTCCCTTGGGCCGAGCGAGCGAAGACCACCTGGGTCCCAATCTCCACCCCTAATTCACCTTGAATGAGGCTATTACAAGGACATTGACCTTGGCTTTGATCCAAGGAGGTGCTTGACCCTTCTCAGACTCCATACCCTCCCCTAGCTACTCCTAGCCTGTTTATCCAGGCCTGATGTAACTTTTCCCACTGGTGACAGTGTGTCTCCACTCTTTCGGAGGACAGGCTTACATGTACCGCTGCTCTATCCACAAGCCCTTGAACTCTGACCCCGAGCGTTGTCCCTGTGTGAGTGCGTGGCCTTTTCTCCTAGCAGAACTGTAGTTAGTGGATTCCCCAGGGGAGAATAATCACCTCCTGATTCGACGCGTACAGCTTAATGTGACTCTCATGGTCTTATTCTGAAGGAAGTAGCCCTGCACTCATTTATCGAAGGTCAGGCCAGTGAAAGAAGGTCTCAGTGCGAAGGAAAGGCCTGCAAATTTGAGAATCTGCTGCCTGTTGTTTTGCAGTAATTGCTTCATTTGAAGCTGTCGAGAACTCTCGCTGTGAGCCGTATGGTTGTAAGGAACCGGAAGGTAGCTGGAGGACTGGCGAGCACCGCTGGGCGATAGGGTCTCGTCTGGAAAATCCCTAGAACATCATCCTTCCAACGGTAAAGTGATGGTTCCCTCAGCTGGGGTCCGGGGCAGTCACCTTTGCTGTTTATACAGCGATGCTGGTAGCTTTAGTGAACGGATAATGTTACTGTTCACACGTTACTCAAAATCCTCTTTGACATCACGGAGAAGAGTGTCGTTGGGCCATCCGCGTCTGAGTCATCATCATTTCAGAAAACTAAAGTAGGCAGCTGGAGTGGACATGTGTAACCAAAGACTGGTGTTTTCTGAACACCATTTTCCTGATGAGTCTCAGGAAAAACCTGGATTTGTGGCTCATATATATAAACGGTATATATACTAACTGTCATATATACAAAGTGTTTATTTAAGAAAGAAAAGAAGACCACCGTGATGCCCTTTGAAATCGACATCATGCGGAGTGAGCGTGTTCCAGAGGGGCTTATTTTTCCCACCTGCTGCTTTTCGGCGTAATAATTTGGCCTTAATTGTTTGTTGCGCGCTGGACGCGTCCTTCCATGGGAGTCCAGCGGCTCTGCTCCCCTGAGCGCAACCCACAGCTAGCGAGGGAACATTTTGTGACACGGGCGTGGAAATTAGGAGCAGGGAGGCAAGGAGACAGCAGAACGGGGGGGGAGCAACAGATGCGTCGACGAGGCCGTGCGCTAATTTAACAGGCGGCGGGGATGGCCTGCTGATTGGCCGTTCCTCACCGGCGTCTTCAGCAGGGACCAGGCTGCAGGAAGTGGCAGGGTGCGGAGTGCTGCTGACAGTGGCGGGGGAGAGGGGGTGGTGGTGGTGACTGGGGGGGGGGGCACCCCAGCTGGAGTCAATATTTGTTCTAGGAATCTCAATAACAACCATGCAAGAGTCATCTGCATTTCTGATAATGGACGGCCATATGGCCGTGTTGACCCAGTGGGATCCAAGTTATTCGCTCTCCCGTTTGCAATCGTTTCCTTTACATCGTACGGCACTCTGTGTCGACCCCCCCCCCGTCGCATTGTATGCGTCAAGGAGCGCATAATAAAAATCCTACCTGCTGGAAGGAGGAATAATAGGAGCCACTCTGAGTTTGCACATCCTTTCTCTCTTTGTAATACTCTGGTACCCTGGAAGTGACCTGTTATTGTAATGTGACCTAGGTTACCATGGCAGCAGAGCCTGTGATGTTCTTTTCGGTCTTCTGACGGCACTTATAAAATCCAGAGCAAGGAAATAATGAGACTGCGCAGGTCGCTCTCTCTGCAAACTCGGCCCCTCGGAGAAGGTGTTTCGCCTCCTCGAGGGCTGTTTACGCCGGACCTTATTTGCATTTGAAGTCCGTGTGTTTGAAGCCATTTGTATTAAGAGGTTATGTTTTCCCTTCATTTTAGCTGGCTCACTAATCAAAAGCTCCCGCCTCTTGTTGCAGAATTATACAGTTTTCACTGATACTAATGAATGTGTGATTTGTGTGTGTTTGTTTTTTTTCTTTTCTTTTTTTACACGTGTATTCTGAAGGGCTTACGTAATCGTGTGTCTGTGTGCGAATTGGCTGCTTATGTTCCGGCTTACATGCCACACCTTTTCAGGCTCACCGTGTCTTGTGTCTTTCCCCAGGGTGTGAGTCTCCCCCCTTCCATGCTTGACTTGCGGTTTCCAGAATATTCCTTACGTCTTATTTTGTCGATGGGCTGCTCTTATCTTCTGTGCGAGAGTATGCTCGGGCCTTATATCAAACAGCAGGGGGCGTGTTAGACCCCCGAGTGCAATTGGCCTACACCCCCCAACCCAATGGTCCTCTCTTCA
>JAODKE010000028.1:23353432-23366497 GCA_026779605.1 Mormyrus hasselquistii | reverse complement strand
TTCTTTTTTTTATTGAGGGTGAGGTTTATTTTCACTCTTCTGTTCTCATGCAGTGAAGGGGGGGGGACTTGTGCTCCTGGGTCACCTTCCCCAGAAGTGGTGCTGAATTCTGCATGAACTGTAAGGTGTGCAGAAGTGTGAGCGAAACTATGGTGAATAATATGATTTCTTTTTTCTTGTATTTCAGTAATTTAGATTCTCCTCCCCTTGATTTTATGCAACTGCTGGAACGAAGAGTGTAGGATTCTTTACCCATGTTTTGAAACATTGTATCTGAATAAGTTTGATATGCGTGATGTTTAAACTGCCCATTATTTGTTCTGTGAAGCTACATTTATGACATTCCTACAGATTTCTTTTGCACTTATTTTTCCTCTGGTAACATAGAATTGAGTGTTTCTGTTCTCAGATGTAAAAACGCTTTAATTTAATTTTATACATGTCTGTATATTTTCTTGTGTATATACGAGGAGTGTGACAGGCGACTTTTACGAGCACGTTCCGTGGTCTTGAGCTGAATAGGAAAAACCTCCCAGCAGAGTCTCAGGTGAAGCCAAACTCCATGCACTGGTGCGTGTTTAACGCGGAGTCCGCAGCGGAGGCCCACGGGCCTCGTGTAACCCTCGTCTTCCCCTGGCAGGCCGGCATACATACGTCGTTGAAGTTTTTATGAAATGTTTTTTTTTTTTAACTTGAAGAGTCCAAACATCCATCATCAGAGGTGAGCGATTGGCAGGCCGGGGGGGCATCACTGCAGCCATGACACTGAGGGATGCCAGGTTGTGAAGATGTGAATTTAGGTAGCAGACCCCCCCCCCCCGTATCCCGATTCTGTTCCCTCTGGTTGAAGATGGCGGATGCTGCAGCTCTTTGCTTTTCTGTGTAGTTAGCCTCCTTGGGGCTAGGTGGCGCTGCTGGACTGTGCACTCGGTGACTGTCAGCCTGGCTTGGTTTTGCTCCTGCAGCGGGTGCCCCCCACCCGCCACTCCACACCTGGGATTAAGCTGGCGGGGAGGCCAGGTGTTACACATGCTGTTGGCTCCAACGAATCTGCAACACTGTTCCGTTGCACTACTCTGCCTTAGCTGGACTTTCCCCCCCCCAAGCACTGATAAAGAAGATAGGACACATGATCTGAGGACAGCTCTCAGAAAAGAAGCTAATCGTGTGTATTAGAGAATGTATGCAAAGAATAATAATAATAATAATAATAATAATAATGGCCTTGATCAGATTGATTCCTTCACCTGCATTGCAAACACAAACTATCTTGGCCACAGTGAGACATTTATGTAGCAACAGTAGATGCAAAATAAGAAAGAAGATATTAAGGCAGATGTTTCTGTCATGAAGGGATTTTCATTTAATTAACAGCTGGGTGTAAGTCATTGATATGATCCGGGCCAAACTCGTATCTTACTCAGTCTGGTCAGCGCGTGAAGCTACACAGCTAGTGTTAATTCTAGATTTCGGATAGGAAACCAGCGCGTGGTTTCATTGTGAGGGTTCTTACTGATAAATATAAATATATAAATGCCTGTAATATAATCTTTGTAAACAGATGAAAAAAAAGCTTGAAAATTCATCTTTAATTGTTAACATATCAAATTGTTTTTAATGATAAAGTCATGTTATCTTTATTAGAAATGTGAAAAATGAAAACATTTCATTAAATTGATTTGGAAAATCTGTTTTAATGCTTGTTTTGTTCCCACGTTCCACATGATTCCCCACTTTCTTTTCTTTTCTGGTTTCTTCTTTTGGGTATTTTATTCTAAATTGGCATTCAACTGTTGTTTACCATTTTAGAATAATTATTTTTTTGGGGAGGGGCGGTTTGAGCTGATGGTCAAGTGCCGAAAAAAAATAGTATTCACTCGCTTGTGAGGGAATTCTTTTCAGATGTCATTGCTAGACAGACCTGACAGACGACTTGGGGGTGACACGTCGCGAAGTTGCCCCGGCTTGGGCTTGTGACTTTGCGGGGGGGGCAGCTGCGGTAACCTGACCCCCCTTCCATCTGTCGCTCCTGCTGTGGTCTGCTGTATCGGGCGAGGCAGCGAATAATGGCCCTGTCCCGGCTTTACAGGTGCAAAGTCTGTCTTCGCGGGAGCGATTATTGTTTAAGGCCGGAAAACAAGTGATCCGGCGCCTCGCCGCACCTGGAAAGACCGAAAGACCAGCCATCCAGTTCGGCGCCGTGATAATAACGATTACAAGACAAGTATTCTCATCGGTATATTTCCATTCGTCAGTTTAAAGAAAAGATTTTATGTACTAGCGCAGTTAAAATTGTGTGTGTGAATTTATTAGATTACATCCACCGAAATGCATGCAGATGAACTCTGCAGATTCAATAGTTGCGGCCCCCTGAGCGCTTTGCCGTTTCTCCTTACAGCTCCCTGATTTCACCTGCAGCGCCTCATCTCCTGGCAGGGAGACGTTAAACCACCCTCCGAGGGGGAGTGTGTTCTTCCAAAGATCAGAAGCGTCAGGTTGCGTCATGTTCCTCCGTTAATCGGAAATTTTAATCCAAGGCGCGCAGTAGTCATTCACACAAACAAAATGCTTTACGTTTTATCTGACAAAAGGAATCTTTAAGAAAATATAAGCACGAATTGTATATTCTGCCACTCAAAAGTGTTTTTTAAAATGTGAGACTTGAGTTACAGCCTGACGGATGATATCGTTCTGGGGTGACTTTCCCGAAGCCGCATTAACGCGACGTCGTTCTTAAATTCCGTCTTTTAACACAGAACGTAGCATTAATGCGGCTTCGATAAACCCTTTGGTTCTGGCTAAAGAAAGTTAACGTTTAGCACCTGCAGTGTTGCCCTGCTTGTTTGGATTGATAAACTAAACCTTTAAAATAAAAGCTATATGTAGTCTCAGTTAAGAAGTGAGCCTCTTGTTATGTAATAGGCCTTAGTCACAGATCGTGCACAGCTGTGTGAAGCTGGCCCCCCTACAATCGGCACAAATAAAATTTTGTTTTTATTATCTGTGCCGATTGTAGGGGGGCAGCTTCACACAGCTATCGTACACACCAATATAAGTAAAACTAAAGTAGGCTAAATATTAAGACGTAAGTTTAATAAAATAGAAAAACGAAGAATCTAAAATCACTAAAGTGCCATGTAACTACTACGTTTATTAAATTAATAACGAAATAGATGCAAATACTTAATTGGAGGATGCACATGTGTGTCTTCAGAAGGTAGCAGAGGCATAAATGGCGCCTTCATCCAGTGTCTAAGAACATCATCTGTTATTTTAACAAGTACTTGAAATCAAACTTTCAATCTGGCATTTTTTCCCTTCTCTTAACAGGTTTGTACAGACTTCTGCACCGGTGCTGTTGGGAATTACAATAGACCCATGTAGATGCTGTTACATTATATTAAAGTACCAAAAAGACAAAAAATAGCTGCTGAGCATATTCCACGTGTTAGTAACTGAAAACACGTATAACAGAATTAACATCCATTTTTGACTGTTGTTTTTCTCAAATGCCACCTCTTCACGTGAGTTGTAAGGTTATTCAAATGTACGACATATGCGTAAATTAGCCACTTAAATGCTTCCACAATAAATTGCGGTAGGTTTTAAGCAGTGGTTTAACTATTTATGTCCAATGCCGTTCTATAAATGTTGAATAATTTAACTTTTTAAAGAGAACGTTATGATACGATTGACTGAGGACCACAATGCTCTTGTCAATAGTATCTTTGAACGGCTACATTAAGATACGATCAATTAAAATAGATACTAGAATATACTAAAGGTGCTAGATCTCGTTGTTCTGGGGGGGATTTAAGCGCGTTAGTCTATGCCACCCCTTTTAAATCGTGCCAATGCGGTCGTAAAGCAAATCGAGGTCACCTCAGTACAATCCCGTGGCGCGGCACATTGTTGCAGGATTGAATCAAGGGCAGAGTGTGTCGTTAATAATCGAAAATCGAAGTCTCAAGTCATTTCAAGCAGAGACAAATGTCTGGAAAACACAGAGGTGATCACTTTGTAGAGTGATTATCGTGTATGGGTCGTCAAGACATTTGTTTCCTTTTGAGGTAATCTGGAGTTCGCTCTACCTTGTTAAACTACAGGAAATGGGTTTTTTTTCCCCCCATATGTGAAATAGAATTGACGTAAAGACATACATTTTTTCATTTGATTTTAGTTGATTTTACTACACATGCATTACATATATTAAACTTAGTTACGAGTGAATTCGTTTGTTATTGAACTGGCAAACTGTACCGTGAGAAACGATACGGTCTTGAAATTGGCCGTTTCTTAGGCGAGAACAGACAATGATGCTTATTTATTAGGATTTGTTATCATTTTAGTCCTTTTTCATTAATTCAAAATATTAGACCAACATATAAACGTCAAATTAGGTTACTTTGTCTCTTTATTTATATACTAGCATGTTGCTATACTAATGCAACATCTCAATATTTTAAGGAGAATGTTTATATCTTAGCGTATTTAATATTTAATTGATGACCAGTTCCCCCGTGTTCCCTTTGAACTGTTTTATTTCATAAATAATTAATTTCTTCAGATTAATTTATTATGCTGATTTCATTTTGGTTAAATATAGCAATGTTCTGCATTTACGTTTATAGTGAGTTTTTCTTGTGGTTTGTCAGGTTGTGAAAAATCAGTCCGTCTGACAAGGTTTCCTTTCAAATCCAGCCCAAAGAGGGATAGAGTTATGCTGCATGCATAATTAAAAGCCACAAACTAACAAGTTTATGTAAATCTTCGTGTCATGTAAGGGTAAAAATTAAACTCCTTATTGTGGTAAGTTAAATATGCTCTATTTGTTAAATATTTTAAATGTATTGATCAATGAATTAGCTTATTTTTCCCTAAAAAATCCTGCAAAATCCTTTTGGAAATAACTTTTTAAAAATGTTTCCACTTTCTTTGCTCACATAAACTGAGACGTGCAAGATGCTCATAAAACCTGCGAGTGAAATACGTGCCGAAAGTGATCATGACGCTGAGAAAGCAAACGTTTGCCATTTTGAAAATATTTTATTTGAAGAGAGCCAACACAGTTAAAACATACGATTAAAGCGCTATAAAATCTAACATTTAAGAAAATAACCTGTGTATTAGAAAAGGATTGCATCTAAAATAAGAGCTTACGTTTTACAAGAGCTGTGTAGATTGTAGTAAAGTTGTAAACCATCCACAACATCATAACAACGTATAGATAAATATGACAAAGCAACATTTGGCTAAGACGTCAAATTCCAGAATGACTTACAGAATCACATAACACAATAATTTACGTAAAATAGTCTTCATAAATAAATAAATAAAAATATAACGATGAAACAACATATAGCAATAATAATATAGATGATGATAAAATATGTGCCAACTTTATCAAAAATTAAAACAATCATTACAGACATTGACATTTTTAAGGCAGTTACAGCACAATAACTTATGTGTTAAAACTCTAAAGGCATTAATGGTTACACTTCAAGGGAATGTTTAAGAATTTCGTTTGCTTCAAGACAACGGTAAAAGTCGATGTCCAGCGATTCACAAGCTATAATAAAGCTAACGTTATAGAGAACATTTACAGCATGTGAATTAAAAGGCATTTATGACAAAAAAAGTACACCTAAAGATTTAGAGCAATTTCTTAGGTCTAGAAGCTAGTACATTAGCACGTGTGCAGCAGTCCTAAAAAAATATCTTTAACAGTCAAACTAATGTTTTTGTGATAAACTAAGTCGAGAGAGATTTGAAAATATATACTTCAAGTTATAGTTCCGTAATATTTCAATGGCCATTGATTGGTTTGACCGAGACGCCCCACGATCTTTGGCGATTCGGATCGTAAAATCGAGGCTTTCCATGCCGTATTTCCCCGTTTAAAGGCACGACTTTTTGAAGATGCTCTTTAGCAAGCAGGGCGCACCGGCATTTGAAGGAGGATAACCTGCCTGTTCTCCGACGGGTGGCATTTGTTAATGTGCCTCGTCAGTCCCGGCGAACTGTAGAAGGTGGCAGGACAGTATTTGCAGGGAAACACCTGGGACGAGTGGAGGAGCCTAAGGTGTCGCTCCTGGCTGCCCCTGTTGGGGAAACTCTCACCACACACCGGGCATAGGAGGCACTCCAGGGGGCTTAGGTTCAGTGGACCTTGGCTTTGGTTTTCGTCGGAGGGCGGCGCCTGGTTGAGCTTCTCGGCTCCCTTCTCGGCGTTTGGGAAACCATGCTCTTCCAGGATCTTACCCTGCGAGTGTCCCAAGAGGTGTTTTCTCAGGTAGGCTTGGCGTTTGAACTTTTTCCCACAGTGGTGACAGTCGTAAAGGCCGTCTTCGGACCCAGACTCTGACGGACCCGGGCTGGGGGTGTCCCTGTCGCTGGCCAGCTCTGCCCTCATGTCCTTGAAGTCGTCAGATAGGGCCTTGACACCAGGCGGCATCTTCGCGATCTCTGGTCTGGCGCCGGGCGCGGCCGACGCGCCGTTCGCTGTTTGCGGTCGCGGCTTGTGCCAGCGCCTGTGAGAGGCGAGGTTTGCTGGGCAGCTGAAAACCTTGTCACATTCAGGGCACCTGTACTCAACCCTTACGATTCTCGAGCACTTGTGCTGGGCTAAAGAAAAAGGATCGGCGTATTCTTCCTTGCATAACTGACAGATGAATTCCCCCAAGGGCTTGTTTCCTCCAGACGATGGCGGTCTTGGTTTTAGATCGACCGGTCCTTCTTTAATTTTCAGACCAAGTACAGGAGAAGTTGTGACATCGTCTTCAAAATGGAGTTTTCTGATTGCTTTGGGTTTCTTTGCCACGGGTTTACTCTTACGGTCATTGTCGGATGTTGGTCTTTTACTGCTGTTCCTGACGGCAGCCGAGGGGACGCCGCTTGTGCCACTTCGGCTGCTGTTGCTGGTGCCGATTTTCAAGTCCACAGGTGCAAAGAGGAGCTGGTCCAGAGTGGTGAGGGCGGCAGGTGTAGGGAATGACTCTGCAGAAATGGGCGAGCCCAGGTTAAAACTTCTCTCGAAATACCTCCTCTCGTGTTCTTTGCTGATGGGCCGCGTAGGGCTGTACAGTGCCTGATACACCGCCTCGGGGTTGCCAAATTGTACTGGTTTTGCATCCTGTCCAGAAACCGGTGTGTCCGCTACGTGATTTGGTGACGCCTCAGCGCGGTCTGGGCTGGAAGCGACGGATACAGCTGGGGATGCATCGTTTTGACTCTTCAAAGCCTGGATCTGGTCCTGATCATTCTCGTCAGCGCGAACCCTGTAGGATACGTGCCCCGATTTCTTGTTTCGTTTTACCAGGAAACCCTTGGGCATCTTTGCGGATAACGAAAATGGCACTTGAAAAAGATGTGCTGGCAGTTTAAATGAAATCCAGGTTTATAGGATTACAGGCGCGCTCGCAGCTTTGATTCCGCCCGTACCTTTTGGCTATTGATCTTTCTCTTCCCGAAATGCTTTCGTCTCCAAGGCATAGCTGCACTCTTTTTAAGGAGGAATGATGCTATTGTTCTCGCCCCTTGTTGCCACATCCCCAACCAATCAGATGAAACATAGATCCCTATGGATTTGGTGGTGGGAGGGCAGAAAGAGTTGGGTTCGGGGGAAATGTGGGAGGGTTTGCAGATTGCTTAGCAGATGTACCTGTAGTGTATTATATTACGGAGCGTTTTGCGCCCCTCCCCGATGTAGGCACACGCCGGGACCCTCCTCTTTTTACGGTCTGATGGGTTTCTATACAAATGCACACGTGCCGTGGCTTTGTGTATCGCCTTTGGGGGCTACCGATCTGCCAAAAGGAAACGTCCGTCACTACCACCATCATCAGAATTTTAAATTAAAATTGGGCGTGAGGGTTTTCAAACGAAATAGTAACAAAGAAGTTGCAGTTAGTTGAATTGCTCTCTGCATCTACTGTAAAATATTTAAGTTTTCGTCAGCAGGCAATGGCCACTAACGTTAAATTTAAAATATAGCAGTGTGATTAAAATCATTTCGGACACAATATCGGTTAGTTGTATAGTATTATGACGAAATTAAGACATATATTCCGACAAACCCTGACTGGCGATCTTGTGCTCTAGAAGGTACGTTGATAATATCGAGCGCACAATTACTTTGTTCACTGGGTGTTACTTGTTCCCTCAGATGCGCGTGTTCTATGGAAACGGTGGCGCTCATGGTCATTGGACAACTGCAAATAAATACAGCGGTAAAAATGAACATAAACAGATATTTAAAATAGGCTGCACGTTGTGGCACGTGTCCGATGCGGCGGTTTAACTCTACTTATAAATCAGACATGTTACGCATACATAAATAATAAGAAGGGCTTCTCATTTTATAACACAATAGCCATGCCTGCCCAAGCTGTATATCCCGTTTGCGTTTGAAAAGCAAATTGACCTCTTCACTGTGAAATAGGACTCTCAGGCAATCTGGCCAAAAGATAGGCGCGTGCTGTGTATAATCAGGGTTCCGAACAAAGGAGGCCAAACCCGAAAGGGTCAATCCACGGTGATCTCCCCATTAAAGCAGCACAACTTCCCGGGTCAGAGCTGCCTCAAAGACTTTAAATGTGTATAAATTTACGCGAGCGCGCACGGGCACGCGCGCGCGCACACACGTACACAAATATGCGGGACTATTTATGCCTCGGATCTAGCCGACTCTAATTTCTTTTGAGGGTTTTACATGGACGAGCAGGAGCGGGAGTAAATGATTAATCGACTATCTCTTTGGAGAAGTTTTGGCATGTAGCTATAAAGCACATTTGCGCCTTGTTTGCGATTAACCGAATGTGGTATTTGTGTTTTTACTAACTAGCGGCGTTTTAAGTGCGCGTTCTTTAACTAGCCCTACACTTTAAAAAATCACTGGAATAATTATTTTTGATTTTGTGTTAGCGTGCGACTAATTAAAGCTCTAACACATATCATCAGCGCCCCTTAAAATTTGCAACATATGTCACATATGTGGGATTATAATTTTCAAAATGAGAAAAATCGTCGTAAGGCTTGTCTATTGCGCTGAATTGCTTCATTACCAAACTGCATAAAAGCTATGCATAGTAACTTATTCTTGTGCAGCTGTGTTTGAGTATTCTGAAATGAAGAAGGGATGAAATTTCAAAACCTATTTAGGCTCACGATTTCAGCATTTTAGAAAAGCGGTGATTAATAGTAATTGCTTTTAAACTATTAGGGAAACCGTTAAATGTTTCAGCTACATAAACAGATTAATCTGCTCATAATCAAGTCACGTTCTGTTCATAGCGTGTTTCTAAGTGTACAGTGTTCGCCAGCGAGCTGTAAAACACCATTTTTGGTTAGAAAGTCTGGTAATGTTAATTACTGAAGGAAGCCGTGTGCTGCTGACCAGCGTAATTTCATTAGACTCAAGTTCGCCCTCACAGGATTAGCCGTTCGTTAGTTACACGTGGAAATAATAGTACAATAAAGCTCTTTTAACTCATATTGTTCACCTTATTAGCATAAAGCTGCAGTGGACGAAGTTAAATTACATCACCAGTGTATCAGAAATTGAATATGTTTCATTTAAGCTTATTATTCGCTTCTGTTTTTATAGGCCTATATGCAGGCTGCATTGAATGCATTTTACACATACATATACTGAAATAAACTAAATAAAAAGAGGAATTACAGTTATAGGTTACAAAATACTTGCAAGATGGCCTATTTAGTATTCCAAAAGATGGCGTTTTTAAAAACATATTTAACCAGATGACTTTGAACTGCCGCTGTTTTGGCGCAATTAGCAACAATATGCAACGCAGTCATTTTAGATGACTTTTCAGTCCGGGTAAAGTGGCCGCTCATTATTTTCCAGCAATCTGTTGTATCGGCTTTGTGTTGTGCTCTGAGTTTTAGGGTCATAAAACCAAAAACAAAATTTCAGAGCCGACGATTATAATGGTTACACAATTTACGAATGTAAATTGCACTTTGATCGACTCCATACCTCAAAATCCTACAAGAAGCAACTTATGAGCGGGTACAATGACAGGGAAACATAAGAGATGAACAGGTTTTCGCTCACTGCTGCACCGTTTTTTCTGTCATCGTCTCAGTAAACGTTTGTATTTGTTTTCTGGTCTGGAGAGCTACCTCGTTTGATGGCATTTTAACGATTACTAATTTCCCGTCATTTTTAAGCGCGTGTGGGCTGGTAATATTTGTTTCGGATGCGTGTGCGTGTGTTTGTTAAATGGCGTGTGCTGCCCAGCAGGAGATGTACTGAAGATTTGCGCCCAATTAGCATACAGCTGCTGGTCCCTCTTGCCTAATGTACACAATATTCACTTTCATCCAGGCCTTATCGGCGTCGCATGGAGTCACAGCACCATGCCCGTTAAACAACAACAAAGACGCTCTTTAAATATCTCACTGAACGCCATGCTTCTGTTCCCGGCACGTCAAGATAACCCTTTTGATTTATCACCAAGTGTCAACTTTGCGTTTTAACAATTCTCTATTTAAAGAAATGAAAAAGGAAAAAAAGCCCACATCAAATTAGCTAGTTTTATTTGCTCTTGTTTAAATATTATAACTTGATCTATGTTTAGGTTATTGCTGCGGGATGTGTATTATAAGAGGTAACATTTTAAATCCACCAGATTTAATTGACTAAAAATTACCTGCGAAGTACACAGTATTGTTTGGACATATCTGGAAAAAAATCTTTTTTTTCCAATGGCAATGGACTTCATAAATGATTTCTCAAATTATAAAAAAATTGTGTGTCGTATAACTGGAAAGTTTTAAAAGGTGTTAAATGCTACACATGGAACAAAACGAGTCGTTTATAACAATTTAGTGATAACGAAATCAGTCAGAATGAGAGACCCTCTCGCCGCATCGATCTAATTGTTTGCGCCACCTGCAGGAGAAAGTAAACGCTGCACCAGAAACAAAAGAGTTCCCGCCTCTACCGGTAACTTTCACGCTGTATTTTGGTAGCAATACACAATTTTCGCCTTGCTCTTTGCAGTTATGACAGTCTATGCGTTTTATGTGCATAAGGGTCAATGAAAGTAATGGTTAAATGCTTAAACAAATTCAGGATTTCCAGAAGCTGTACTAACCTTGGTCGTATAATTATGGAAACTTTTAATAATTATAGTGGGCCTACTTTAATTATGGTAACCATAATTCCATAGGAAAGTTTAGTAAGCAGTTATCATCGGATGATATAATCGATGTCTTAGATTCTGTAGTTGTCGAATAGAAAAAAGAGGATTAAATCGCCTTTGTGTTTGCGGTTTCCTACCAAACTGGTCTGCGCATGTCGTGTCCACGTCACAATACTATCGTCAATCTATTTCGAATGCTCCTGATGGTAAACCAACTTACAGAATTAAAGTGAAGATGGCCGCGATCAGCACGATGACAAGACCCAGTCAGCAATGTATATTTAATCAGGGTTAGAGGGGACGATGACCAGAGCAGAGAGACTTCCACTATTGTTTCCTAGCAATGGGAAAAAAGCAGATTGGACAACTGCATAAACAGATTAAATTCACAGACAATGGTCGAAGTGATTTGGGGTCATATGTGTTTAGATATTAGAAGGAGGATTTTGAAACTCACGTCTCCTCGGTGAAATACAGCGAATTAGTACCAGGGGAAAACTAATAAAACCCGTGTTTAATCTTGGCTTTCTGTCACTTTGTGTTACACATTAGACAGCTGTTATTTTTCTCGCCTACCGCTGCCCGGGTGTTAATGCGTACGAGCCCCTGGTCTGCGGTGGGACTTCAAATACCCTGTAACAGAGTAACCCAGCAAGGAGGGGGGCAGTGATCGCACAGATAGCTGCTTAGGAAATGCATTATTACGCGAAATATGGGGCGGAAATGGCCTCCGTGCCTGTGAACCCCGCGAATATAAATTACATGACTTGTTTGCTTTTGAGGAGGCATATGGATATATATTAATAGCGTGAAGCAGGGGAATTTCTAGCTACTGAAAAGATTCGGGGATAAGTCAGGTTTACCTGGGGCTAGGCTTAAAATACCCGGGCTATAGCCCGAGTGATCGGACCTAAGGACGCTCAACGCGTTAAGCGAGTTAAGTGTTAGTCTTTGTAGCGGCACACCAAGGTAGGCCTGTTTAAAAACTATTCCAGCTACTGAGATCCTTACATGCCGTATGTGTAAAATGACGCTCAAGGTGACGCAGCTGTGCGCCCGGCTCGAGCCAGAATGAGCCCCGAGGGCCACGCGCTCCCCAGTCCCTGTCACAGTCCCTGTCACTTGTGACACCTCCATGTAGGATCTGCCTCTGGGTATTCCGGTTAGGGATGATAAAATGGTGTAACCACCGAGGCGTGGCATTGCGTGAGGAGATGCAAAAAAGAATATTAAATCATGGTACAACGACGCCGGTACAATGCATACAAGTGTATATGCCTTTTCTGCTCGTCTTATATACAGCAAAATGGCGAATGTTATCTAGTTTTCTTCTCAGCAATTAATCACGTTCTGGAACCGTCTTGCACGTCTAAGGTAAATATTGTAGCGCTCTTTAATTACATTTCACAGAGCAGGCCTCTGAACAGTGACTCCTTCTAGAGACACCCTCCGTAAAAGAAATTAAGCATGTTTTGGAATGTAAAAACACAATTTACCTTGTTGCCACGGAGACATGAAATTACTGCTCTGTTTCAGCTGATTAAGTGTGCTGCCCCCCTCCCAGTCACTTTCTAAATGATCACTGCTGTCCTTTGCAACGTTTATGTCAGTAAGCTTGCGTTATTAAAGATATTAATGAATGTATGAATTGTATTGCGTGGTTTCCGTGCAGCATGCAGACTTTTTCAGGGTGAAACACAGAGAGAGCAGGAGAGATCGGTCCTTTAAACACTAATGCCATTTTCAAAAGAGATGGCTGCTTACTGGAAAATCAGCTCATCTCCGGCCGCTGTGCCATCCCTGGCGCGCACGTGTGTGTGTGTGTGTGTGTGTGTGTGCACGCTGTGGTTAATGGTGTATATTGATGTATGTACCACGTCCTCTTTAACACCCT
>JAODKE010000028.1:23335111-23353332 GCA_026779605.1 Mormyrus hasselquistii | reverse complement strand
GTGTGTGTGTGTGTGTGTGTGCACGCTGTGGTTAATGGTGTATATTGATGTATGTACCACGTCCTCTTTAACACCCTCAGGGTGGTCAGATGAAAATGTGCCAAAGGACTGGAGCTTCATGGAGATGCCAGTCATGCCCACCTGATGTCGGCCTACAGGTGAGATTGAAAGGTTCAGTCTCATTTTACCACATGCCATTCCCAGTGTTCCCACAGGCTTGTCAGACAGATTTTATATTCGTTGCCTCACTCCCTATTGGACCCTCAATGAAAATGTTGCACTGCCTTGAATATCAGAGAGAACAACGGAGACAAAACTCGCAGCTGTAATGCCCAGGACGCACCCAGGATGATATTAATCATGTCCTGATGGGGGCCACACTTCAGTCAAACATCCTCTGCTGTCCCGACACATCGTGCTCTTAGCCGAAACGTGTGCAATTTCAGATTTATTTCTTAAGCATTTTTCCATTTTCCCCCCACACTAAATGTCATTAAACAGCTCAAATGTATCAGTCACTGTCCAAACTAACAGTTTGTATGCCCTGTATATGTAAGTATATATTCCATGATAACTGCAAACTTTCCATCTTGCTGGCATCATCCGTGCATGTCCTGACCCTTTCGTGTAGTATGAGATGTTGACATCCGTGTGCACTGACAGTAACAAAATACTTGCATGTTGTACTTGTAGGAAGTGATGGATAAATAAGCCGAATATCCGCCGCACTTGGCCTGTTGAGGTGCGTAATCATGGTAAGACGCTGTCCGTGGTGCTGAACGCAGTGCGAGGGCCGAATCATGCGGGGAGTTCATTTACAAATGAATAGTTTTTACATCGTTCCTGGGCACTATGCTGTCACTTAACCAGCAATTTGCCGGTATTGCCGTGACCCAACCGGGGGGATTAAAAAAAAACGCATAGGCCGCTTCTTCATCCATTTTATCACCATCAGAGTCCTTGCATTCATTTAAGTGAAATATCTGGCATTAATTAAACGTAAACAGAGCTGCGGGCCGTCCCTGCGGCTAGGCCGTGACGGGCGGTACCTCAGAGGCTGTATCACCGAGCGACAATAGCACCATCTGCCAAGCAAATAAACTGCATAATACAATAATCATGTTTTATGGCTTTGATCATTAGCCATAAATTGGGGTCAGTGGGCAACAGGATAAGATACGGTCTCTACATCATGGACGTTGTAATGAAGAAGCGCTAGACCTCGACACAAACCTATGGAGAGCCATCGTGGAAGGGATGACTGCAGTGACCCGTCATAAAATGGTGACGCTGAGTGGACTTTCCCTCATTCCGAAAGTAAACACACTTAACTGGCATCCTGCGTTGTTATTATGGCCGAAGCGTTTCCCCTTTTCAAGGCTCCACGGCCGACAACTACATATAACCAAGGGACACGGTTTGGCACAAAATTCCTTAAAATAAATTCACTGAAAGACAGACTAACTCTCTTCTTCACAGACACACGAACACACACACACACACACACACACACACACACACACACACAAATAAGTGGCCTTTTAAGGAGAATTTGGAATGTCACGTTTCCCAAACAAAGCATATTCCAAATTGACACATAGCTCATTAGATGCTGTGATTTGCATTCTCCCATAATTGTGCTACTTCCTTGATTATGAAACGATCCCCTAATTAGTTAATATAATAGGGTTAATCAGGCACTGTTCACTGCACTTATTATTTCCCTCAGAACGAAAAAATTATACTTAATTAATTATATCAGTCTTTTCATCAGGAGAGTACTGTTCCCTGCCGAAATTAATATCATGTTGTAAATGGAAAGAAGCAGCAAGCCTGGCTTTGGCAGATGAAAGATTTCACTCAAATTAATTAAGTCCTAATTATGCAGTGGGAGTAGGGAGCGGTCCGCATAATAAGGCACATCAAATGAAATCAATCACAGAGCTGCCTCTCCCTCCACCGACGCCGTCCCCACGCACCCCCTTCCTTCTCATCCCCCCCCCCCCCTTAAAAAATGAACAAAGTTCTTCCTCCGCCCGCAGCAGGCCTATGGGCTCTCGTTACGGTGCTGCCGGTCGGGGGGGCTTCTGTAGCTTCCCTGCAGAGCCCTGCTTCGGAAAGGAAGCCTTTGGGGGCGTTTGTGACGCTTCACTGGCGCATCTGTGGCCCTCAGGTGACAAGGCCAAGTAACGGCCAATGGCAGACTTCCGGCGTTTACCTTCCCGTTGGGCTGCGCTGACCTAGAATACGGACTACACGACGTAGTGGCTAAGAGCATGACCTCGTTATCCTTGTTACCCCGTCTGTTCACAGCTCTCCTGTAACGACCTTGATTTACATGTTAAAGGCAGAAAAAATTACAAATTGTCAGCTAAGCAGCCAAACGAAAGCATGTAGCTTGATTCACGATGGTAAAATTAACTCAGCAAAGTGCAGCTATGTGATCGTTGGCGGTCAGTTTAGCAGGGAGCCTTTTAGGCCTGAGCTTGTTGTGTGTAACATATCAATTGCTGGTTTCAATCTCAGGCCTTAAAATACTGTCGCGTGCGGCCAGGCCGGTCTCATAAGCCATGGGGCTGCCGTCCGTCGAACAGGCCTCCAGAAAGGTGTTTGTTTTGAAGAGGGAGGAAAAAATCCTTGCTTTGAATTACTGCCATTATTTACTGCCTAGGATTTAGATTCTCAGAAATGATCTTCTCCGTACGTCTTATAATCGCGCGATCAGTAATTAGGGAGGAGTGCTTTTTAAGACTCTGAGGGACTATAAATATAATTAGGTAATCGCAGCTTTTGTTGCCCCGTCTTTGTGTTTGTGCCTTATCAGTGTAAAGTTATGAGAAGAAGCAAATATGCCTGAGAATGAATTAGTGCCTCGTGGATGGCTTTCAGGAGAGGTAACCGACCTGTTAGGTTATTAAAGCGGTGTGCGTTATCCTCCAATCTAAGCAGTATGATCTGTTTGTCTGTTCTGGGGGCCCCTGTGAGGTATGAACTGGTAACTCTGGGTCCTGCTGGAGAGGCTATAGTGTTTTATGTAGCATTCCTGGGACCTGTGTGGGTTGGTGGGTGGGGGGCAGTGATGGTCACCTCTGTCGTGCCGAACTGGAAGCTGTGGCCCCCAGTGCAAATTCCCTCCTCAGGACTCAAGGACGAGGAGTGGATGGAGGTGGTGGAGAGCCAGGTGTGAGGAGACGAGGTGCCTCCATGCATCCTCTTCACGGCGTGCGATGGGGAGAAGCAATTTTCTGCGGTGACCCCCAGCACTAAAAGAACTGCTCACTTCTAGATTTACCATTCCTCCAACCCCCCCACCCCCGGCCTTATTTTTAGTGTGGGAGCTGAATTCCTGGGGTGCACGTGGCCCACGAACGCTCCTTGCTGTTTATTGTCGAGGGGACTCACCATTTAGGTGAATCTACTAATTCCTCATATCCCAGAGTCACACAACAGCCAGCAGGAAAATGTCAGGAAATCGATCTGTTTTCTCAGCTACTGTAGTCTTAATTCCGTGATTATGTTTCAAGTAAAAAATGTCATTCTTGCTCAGGGTAAATTTCTTGGATTTGTATGTGGTTTTTAAAAACGGTTAAAACATTTTTGTTATAGCTTCAAGAAACTGAGAAAAAAAAAACAGATGGATAAATAATTCTGATTTGTAGGTGTATTACTGTCGTCAGATTGGGCCAGATTTCTTTTGCATACAATTTCACTGCACAGAAAGCTTGTGGCCTTATTGTAAACCCTCCTCCCACCCAGGTCACAGTGTGCTGAATGGGTGTCTGCCATGTTGAAGGAATGCTCGTCATAGTCGGGAAGACTGAGTCCCCCCCACCCGTGGTGAGGATTTGGGGTTGCTGTGGATACGGAGGATGAGCGAGAGATAATATGTGACTGTGGGGATTAGGAGCCGGTCGAGTGGATGTGGAGACGACGAAGTCTCTCCGCGCGAAACCCGGATCCGGCCTGCCACCTCCAGCGGAAAAGCTGCTTCATCCACCTCAGCGAGCGGCCGCATTATAAAAACACACCTATGGGATAACGACTACGCGGTTCTGTCTTGCTAGCTAACGGCGCTTAACAGATCTTCGTGCCGAGCAGATAAGTAAATATATTTTCCATTCTCTGTTCACGTTCTGAAATTACGCAGATGATATTAAGGTACACTTTCTCAGCCACCTACACGCATGGCTGAGAGATTGCATGAATTCCTCCTTCCTCCACTAGACCTGGACGCCTAAAGGTGAATGATTCTCGCCTGTGGAAATTAACCACTCAGGCTAACGCTGAAGTTACTCCACTTTCTCTTTTAATCTTAATCGAGTGAAAGGAACTTTCCAAAGGGCGATGACCACACCTGATTAAAAGGAGCTTTTTCTTTTTTTAAAATATCGACCTACCTAAAATGCTGACCCCAATGTCATGGAAGTGCTTCTGCATGACAAAGGATTTCAGGCACAAATCAAGAAGGCACTCAGGCTTGCTAATGGAAAATTTTGATGATCATCTTTTAACGGCACATTTTTCTAATTTCCTCCCAGTTATCGCTTTACAGGCGAATGAATATTGTGCACGAAATGCATGCATCCAGTCCCACTAACTCGGGATCCATCTTCCATATTCTGCCGCTGCCCCCCCAGCCCCCGCAGTGAGTGTTAGAGGCCCGTGGCAGGGTGCTAATGGTGCCTAATGACGCCCCCTTTTGGGCGACTTGACTCGAGGTGCAGACGACTCCCATTATCGACCTACCGGCAGCTTCCAGCTGGCTGAGAACGAAGGCGTAGGGGCCGTCCTGTCCCGGTGAACAATGGGCCCTATTGACGCCAAAAAAGGAGCCTTCGTCTGGGGGGTGGGGTGAGGTGGGGTGGGGGGCTGTCTTTCATTGGAGGAGATTGTGGAGTAGCAGGATGCCCATGTAAGTCCTCCTGTATTACCCGAATAGCGTTCAGACACAGTGAACATGAGAGTGCTACCGTCCGTGTCTATGCATTTGCGTGGGGCCCCTGAGGTTTGCGCCCCCCTTTTGGCCACTAACAGTCACTGCACAAAATATTAAATAGATACATTCCTTATTTAGGAGATTCTGAAGCAGCATGTTACGTTAACGAGCTAGCTAGCTAAAACCTTCTGACTCCATTTGCTGGCTATTTCATTATTTTTCAGACATTTGAGAGACCGCATTTTTGGTTGGAGGCCCAAAAAGTCCTGTCTCTGGAGACTCCTGCAGAGATTTGTGGGGAATCTGGGCCGGCCAGAACTCCGACCAGGTCCAACTTTTCCGTAGGACAGCCGGTTGCCAGGCAGCTGTCTGACAAGGCCTGACACGACCCCGGCCGCGAACACTCGGCTGTGCGGACAGGGAGGTTACTCTTTACACAACAGGGCTCGCGAAAGCCAACATTGTTCCGTTTTGCAGCGGACCTTGTGACATTTGCGCAGCTTGTTAATCCTGAAGGAGTCGAGAACAAGAATGGCCAGAGAAGCTGAGAGGCCCTGAAATGCTATTTTGTTACGAGCGCTTTGTGCGTAATTCAGCCGCAGATCAGAGCGTCACACGTCAGGCCAAACCACCGCTGCTCATTACGTTTCAATCACTGTAGCTTTTATCCAAAGCAATGTAGCTGGAAAAGCAGGTCAGACAGTCCCTGAAATGACTGGGGCCAAGGGTCCTGCTCAGGGGCCCGACGGTGAATCATCTGCTGACCACAGCATTTGAACCAGCAAGCTTCTGATCATGGGCACAGGGTCCTAACCCACTGGGCCAGACACCACCACTGAAAAATATAGGAACTTTGCATGTGTGTCTGTCCCCTGTGATGGTTTGGGTTGTTTCCTGCATTGTACCCATAGGCTCTGGACCCCCTGTGACTATAAATAGCACGAGTGTCAAACTCCAGTCCTGGGGGGCTGGAGCCCTGCACATTTTTGGGTTTCCCCTCATTTAACACACCTGATTCGGCCCCTTATGCTAATTACCATACAGCTCTTGAGCCGAATCGTTTGTGGTGAAACAAGGAAAGGACTAAGCTGCACGGGGCTCCGGCCCCCAGGACTGGTGTTCGACACCCCTGCTAAATAGGTTAAACAGTTACAGAAAATGGATGCTTTTGGTCTGGGGGGGAGGGGGTAAACCAATAATCCCACAATTACACAGGAAGAATGTGCAAACTCCACACACAGAACCCTGATGGGGGCTTGAGCCCAGGTTCCAGAGGTGTGAAGTGACAGTGCAGCCCACAGTACCAAGCTACCCCTGCCTGCATGTTCACTTTTAAATGATCAGGCTGGATGTTCTTTCCTCACCATTAGTTACCCACAGGTGCCGTTTCAGGTCTGGCCAAGTTGTTGAGTTTCAGTACTGGCTTGTGTGGCTTAAGCCTCTATGTTTGTGATCAGAAGATTGCAGGTTTAAGCCCAGCCTTGGCATGTTTGGGGGAAAAGATGGGATTAGGGGTGTAGGGGTGTGTATTATTATTATTAAGGCCTGCTGCTTGCACACTTGTTTAATAATAAGGCAGAGAGCCTTAGTGTGTCCAGACCCCATCTGTGGGCAGTGGAGTGGGCAGTGGTGGCTTGATGGTTAGGGAAGCCCACTTGTAATCGAAAGGTTGCAGGTTCGAATCCCCCACCAGCAAGTCACCCCTGAGGTACCCTGAGCAAGGTACCGTCCCCAAGTACTGCTCCCAGGGCGCTGAATTAGCTGCCCCCTGCTACGTCACGAAAGTCACATATGGGTTAAATGCAGAGGACACATTTCGTTGTTGCGCACTGTGTGCTGTGCTGTGTTGACAATGACCACTAATCACCTAATTCTAATTCAAATAATTTGCAGTTGAATTAACTTTTTAGAAATATGCTGCACTTACATTTCACATTCCAAAATAAATCCATCCATCCAAAACTTATCTTGGTCAGGAACACAGGGGCCTAGTGGCCCCCCCCTGGCAGGATAAGGAACAAGGCTGAGCTTCACCTGGGATGGGATGCAAGTTCTACGCATTTCTGTTTTTAAGAATCATTTCTTATTAGTTCCCAAGACAATTGACAGTAAAGATATTGCAATAAATAACAGTTTTAGGTCCGGATGAGACGAGTGTACAGCCTGGGGTGTGGGGGTGAATGAGCTCAGACAGACAGGGGGGGCATAGACAGTAAGGAGCTTTGAAGGCCGAGAAACGCATTTGTTTTGAATGCCCAAGGAACCTGGCGTGAATACTTATGTATAAATGTGTAAGGGTCTGTCCTCTGCCTTTTAGTGTCCCAGTACACTTATCTGCAGCATTTTTATTAAATCTGTTAAACAGTTTGGATTTAACATCAAAACCTTTTTCTGCTGTTCAGGAGGAACAGATCTAGTCCTGTTCTGGAATCCGACTGACCCTGTGGGCTTTTCATAGGACCTGAGCCTTCCCAACGGCACTCCTGTGGGAACGTCCAGCCCGGGTTCGTCCTCCTCCCTCTTAAACCGCTTGCAGCTGGACGACGATCTCGATGGCGAAACCCACGACTTATTTGTCTCCGTCGACGACCCCAAGAAACACGTGTCCACCATGGAAACATACATCACCTACAGAGTCACCACCAAGGTCAGATGCTTGGTATAATTCTTTACATTATGAAAATGAAATATTTTCAACCATTTTTATCATGCAAGAAGGATGCTCAAATTTGGTTACTCAAAATTATTTTTTTTTTCCCACTAAAGCTGACATAAACAAATTGGATTACCCTACCAGTGCCTTCAGTTTTGATGTCGATGGGTGGACTTAGTCAGATGGTGTGTTATATCCAGACACTAAGACCAGATGGCCATCTTTTGATGCATAGTTTACTAAACCGATTCCAAGTTGCACCCAGTTGGCATAGTGACAGGGTGGTACATACAGTATTAATGTAGCACCTGTTGGTGGTGAAATTGACTTGAATAAGTTCCAGGGTTTTCCTGCTACTATTTTGCTACCTTTTCATGGCATCTACATACACACCGAAAACGTTAGACAAACTGATGCAGCGTGAAAGCTGTCAAGCAGAGACTGTCACTGAGAAGAGGTTGGTGCCATCTTCTTGCCCTTGTGACCAAATACACAGCAGCTGAATGCTCATGGATTCTGTATGTTTGCTAATACTGTTCCTCATCAGTGTGACAGAAAGCATCAGAAAGAGCGTGTAATGTGGAGCTCTGCTCTCATGCTTCCAGACTAGCAGGACAGAGTTCGACCTGCCGGAGTACTCGCTACGGCGCAGATACCAAGATTTTGATTGGCTTCGAAACAAGCTAGAGGAGAGCCAGCCAACGCATCTCATTCCCGTAGGTAGCGGCCATCGGCTCGCCTGATCTCTCAGCTGCGCTCCTCTTGCCTTATGTGTGTTCTGCCTAAGAGAAGCGTCACGATCCTCAGCTGATCTCTTTGTCCCTTTGCAGCCTCTCCCAGAGAAGTTTGTGATGAAAGGTGTGGTGGACAGATTTTCTGAGGAATTTGTCGAAACGAGAAGGAAAGCACTCGACAAATTCCTGAAGAGGGTAGCAGACCACCCGGTCCTGTCTTTCAATGAAAACTTTAATGTTTTTCTCACGGCCAAGGTAATCGGGATCTCTATTAACTCTCTGTTTGACTCCAGCTAGCTTGCATGTGTGTGTGTGTGTGTAACTTGTGATGGGCTGGCATCCCATACAGGGTATTTCCCTGTTTTGTACCCTGTGCTGACTGGGATGGGCTCCAGTGCCCCCCTCACCCTGACCAGATAAGTGATTGAAAGTCAAGGATGAATAGATGAATGCGTGTTTGAAGACAGGGAAATCAAATGCACACAGCCACCGGCTGACCAAGCATTCTTTCTGAAAGAATCGGTTGAAATATACAGTTGAAATCTGGTAGCACTTGCTGTGCCCACTGGGCCTCGGATGACGGCTGATCAATGTCATTATGTCACTTCAGGACCTGAATTCCTATAAGAAGCAAGGGTTGACATTGCTGACAAAAATGGGGGAGTCTGTGAAGTACGTCACAGGCGGATATAAGCTGAGGGCTCGGCCTCTGGAGTTTGCCGCTATGGGTGACTACCTGGACATCTTCACACAGAAGCTAGGCACCATCGATAGAATAGCACAGAGGATCATTAAGGAGCAGTCAGGTAAGGCTGGCCTACCCGGCACTGGGTGCTCTGCTGCAAATCCAGCTCGTCTTATGTTCTATGCACTGGTCGCGATTGGAAGTTTCTTCAGGGTTTGCCAGTTTACCAGGCACTCTTTAAGGACGAGGGTTCTGTACCAGGCTTATTCTGAGAAGCGCTCTATAAATGCAACATTCATTCACTCATTCATTCATTGTGATCCTTTGTAATTATTTTAAAAAGGTAAGACACTCATTGACAAGACAGACAGGACACAAGTGTTGAGAATAAAAGATAGGGTATATCTCAATTCTGCCATCCTTTTCTGTAAATATGACATTATCAGCATCTCTGTGAGCTTTTTTTGAGCAACAAACAAAAGCCAGCTTTCACAAGACGTGACATCGTAGGCGGCCAATTCGGACCCCTTCAGGTCAGATGATGTCGTGGTCTCTCTGTCCCTCAGAGTATCTGGTAGAACTGCGTGAGTACAGTCCTGTGTACAGCAGCTGGGCAGGCTGTGAAGGGGAACTGCAGAAGCCTTTGGAGGGAGTTTCGAGTTGTATCAGCAGCTGCTCCTCTGCCCTAGAGGAACTGACAGAGGATATGAGCGAGGACTTCCTCCCAGTGCTCAGGGAATACGTCCTCTATATCGAGTCCATGAAGGTAGGTGGTTTACACACAGATGAGCCGACATGGTGAAATGTGACTGTGAGCTGCTGTGGTTGTACCTTATTAATCTCCAGACACTATCAGTGAAACTGTGTGTTTTTTTTTTTTTTTTTTAAACTTTCTGTTTAGAATGTTCTGAAGAAGAGAGATCAAGTCCAGGCTGAATATGAGGCAAAGTTGGAAGCTGTTGTTCTGCGGAAGGATGAAAGGTCAGGGGTGAGTCACCTTGCCACCACTACTGGGGAGAGGAGCCTGGATGATGATGTGGCGTTTCATATATCACTTGTTTTTGGGCACTGGACTTTGTTTGCAGTTTGTGAGCAGTGCAGTGTCCCCTGCTGAGCGCCAGGCTAAGTGATGGTCTCTAAGCCATTTTTTTTACATTTGGAGCAAAAACTACCAAATTTCCAAGCTGCTGAACGGACGTTTTATTTTTGAATCTGGGTAGGTTTTTTTATATTCATAACAAATATCAAGACTTCCTTATTTTTCGTTCCGATCTGACAGGGAGCCTGTAATTAAATAAATCATGCATACCACACAAGTTAAACTACATGGGTACAGAAGTGAACATTCAGCAGTGAAAGTACCTGCAGGGCGAGTAGAAGCTTGTTTGCTTTCATCAGGATTATTTTGGTTCTGAATCCAGAGGTCTGGGCTGTCTGCTGAATCTCACAGTACTGCTGGATATGCGATGGACTACAGTAGCAATAAGCCTGAGTATCTGCACTTTCGAATGGCTGCCTGTAACCAGGGAACAGGTGGATTGCCGGCATCCTTCTGGGTCAGACAGAGACTGCTGTCCTGGCCAATCACACAGCTGGCAGTAACAGTTTAACATTCACAAAAGTAACATGGCACAGAGAGTTACAGAGGATGACCTTAAACCCTAGCTCCAAAAACTGAATCAGCACTTTGTATCAGTACAGTACGCGTCACACTCACTCTCTTAAGTGCTCGGTAAGTGGTGAAGTGTCTCACTGGGCTCCTCCAGTGCTGTCTGCAAAGTTCACCGATACTTTTTCACGCAGGTGCCCGCAGATGTGGAGAAGTGCCAGGACCGAGTGGAGTGCTTCAACGCCGACCTGAAAGCTGACTGGGACCGCTGGCAGAACAACAAGAGGCAGGATTTCCGACAGCTCCTCACCGGAATGGCTGACAGAAACATCCAGTACTACGAGAAGGTTGGCTACTGAGAGCTTTAAGTAGGTGCTGACCTGTCTGTAACTGTCCCGCTCATTGTGGCTCTGTCTCTGCGTTACAGTGCCTTGCAGCCTGGGAGTCCATTATTCCATTATTACAGGAGAAACCAGACATCAAAAGTGAAACAGACTGAGTCCAGGAACATTGGCTATGAAGGACGTTCATTCTGAAGGGATTTTCGCAGAACACGGACAGATTACGGACTGCGAGTATTTCATCTTTTTTTGTGTTTATACTTGTGAACCCAGTCTGAGTTCCATCCCGTCGCGTGGCTTGACGCGGATGTTAGGCTGAATCTGACAGCATAGCGTCCTGCTGATCGGACGACACCGGCTACCCAGGTGACTTGAACCTATAACCTTACCGAACCCAAAGGAGCGAATAAGCGGTTTTCTTTTAACAAGCATTAAATTACCATTTTGTAAATAGCTTTTTGAGGGAGAATCTGACCTTTAGACGCCTCTTTGCTCTCGGCACACGGAATGTCTCGGAACGCAGTTCGCAGTGTTTTCATAGGAAAAACACTGTCACGCGTGTTGGGCTTCTCTTTTGGAACATATTCATATCTGTTACATGACCAGACAAAAGAGAGCGAGATTAGGCACAAGAGACATGAATCGTCTCTGGTTTTTATAATGGAGATGATATTTTCATAAGGCTGGAGTTCAGCACTACGTCGTTAAATCAGCTCAAAGTCTGATCGCCTAAGACCCGGGGACACATGATGAAGAATGTGGTTTTGCATAAAAGGTCCTTTCGGTGAAAGTGCTCAAGATGCTCATTTTCTGGTGCTAAAAAAGGGATGTTTCCTGATTGTAGCGGAAATAATCAATGGACTAATTATTTGAACTTTGACGGTAATTTTTTTTTTTTTAAAGATCTATAGACCTAATTTAAAGGTCAATTTTATATAGTAAAACTGAGCATATTGGCATCTTCCCTGAAACATTAATCAGATCTTTGCATAAATGTGATGGAGACTACAGCCATCATTCCCTACCATTACACTCATTATGCATATTTCTCATCGATATGTGAACTTAATAGGGAAGTCCCGGCCACGCTTCTTGAAATGTGTGAGTAACATTAATACTCTAAGGTTAAGATTGCTGTGGTAAGGTTTTTGGTGTGATTTAACAATTAGTACTACCCCCATGACACACTACTCTTTCAATTTGTGGAAAACAAGCATCAAATGTTGTGCTGAATGTTCACTACTAGTCAGCAAATTTGAAGCTCTACATTTTTTAAGTATTGATAGATTCTTCCTAACTGATATCTTGACCTGTGAACATTTGGTTACCGAATATGCCTCTTCTGTGTTTAGATAACAGAATTTAATGTAAGTGGTAACTGAAGGCAATTTGAGTACTATGGAAATTACTCTTGTAATGATAATATAGCTGTTTCTGTACTAATTATAGATTTGTTTTTCTAAATAAACTGACCTCATGCAATACATACACTACTTGTCACAAAATACTTAAATGTTCATTCGATAAACCTGGACACAGACAATTTTTTGAAGATCAAATGTATTTTGGGGGGGGGGGGGGACCACGTATAATACTGAATGGACACATTTTCAGAATGTTATGCTTACAGTCCAAATATACCCAGTCTCACAATTGATATCTACACTATTGTAAACAGACCATGTAGTATCTTGCGTGATCTTACACAGGAACTCCAGCATGTCCCATGAAATGCCAAGTGTCTGTCTTTGTGCACCTCCAAAACGTGCCAGCTTAACGCTGGAGATCTGCACACGACTCAGTTTCTCTGTGCTAAGATCTCCAGCCAAGGTCAGCGTTTATAGACTGATTGTAAAGGCTGTATTGTTGGTTGTGATGTAAATTCTTCCGAATTTTGTTTCCAATGGTAAATTAAACATTTGTCATAAAACTCTGAGCAAACTTACAATATTTGATTTATGCATCCTCATAAACATGACCAGGCTAAGCTGTTGGAAGACATGCTGACTGGTGCCGGGATGGATGGAATATGAAGTACATTTGCAGGATTGCCCGATCTCACCCAGATGTGAATCACTGTCGTTCTTTCTCTAGATAGGTCTCTAGGAAAAGCTCATTTCGAATGTGCACGAGCTTAGTAAGAACTACAGGACAGAAAAATACGCATGACGTAACCAGCAGCCTCACCATACTGTATTTTCCCAACACAATCTAAAATCCGACATTTTCTTGATCATTTTATTGACATCCGCGACAATCAAAGCATGAAAATAAAATCTCTGTACCCAGTATCTCCAGGCCGGAGCAGAGATGTTTTAGGCACTCAGGTTTTTATGTGAGGAGCGAGGCCATTTAGGGTCTCACAGCTACAGATAGGCACCTGTCGGGGGTATTCTGGGCATCGATCTGCCTCATGACATGACACTGTCTGTGCCATGGTAGATGTACTGAACCACTAAATGGACCTTGATACACAATACAAGTAAGTTTTGGAATCAATCAACCCTTTTTAAATCTGAAGAGAGAACTGCCATCAAAATGACAACCTGAGACTGCTTCAAGTGACCTGAATACACACTGAACCGTCCTCTCTGCTTGGCAGAAAACACCTTCACTAATACATCAGTTTCTACGTAACACAAACAGATGGCAACAGGACACAATCTCCTGAAACATTTAGTTTTCTTATCTTGGTCTCCGTTATTCTGGTTCTTGACGTGGCAACACCGGAAGTATGAGGTTTCCAAACGAAGAATCTTGAGTGATGAAGAAGCCGGAGGAATGTGCGTGTGCGTGCTGTGGAGAGACCTTACAGAGTTGGGGCTGTGCTGAAGTAGCCCCCAAACATGTTTTATGGTGGCTTTGATCCTCAGCCTACATCCAACAAAAGCGCACCTATGAGAACGCCCGAACCCATCACTAGGTCTCCACCCAGACAGAGCAGTAAGGCTCTCTCACCCCACAGACCTGTGCTCTCTGTACCCTGACAGAGCAGTAAGGCTCTATCACCCCACAGACCTGTGCTCTCTGTACCCTGACAGAGCAGTAAGGCTCTATCACCCCACAGACCTGTGCTCTCTATACCCCAATAACTCAGGAATTCTTTCTCACCTGTAAAGCAGCTTTTTGTTGAGCTGCGATGTGTTGCTGCTCTGCGTGATCTCGGAAATCCTTATTCACAGCAGGTCTTGAGAGAGGAATGCTGTGTCCAAGAGATAAACAAAATCAGAATTCGAAAAACTGTCCCTGCTTCTTCTCCGAGGTTGCTGGCCTTTCAAGAGTCACGTATCAACCGTTTCATTGCCCCAACCTTATTAGGCACTAACAGCTTTCATCCCACTGAGACAATCAGAACAATAAGATCAAATAAATATTTGTGTAGCAGTTTAGTATAGCTGTGTTGTTTTAGACAGGTTATATTACACTGAAATGAGATGCGTAGAAAAATCAGATGTCAAAATCCAAGCATTCATATATCCTTCAGCAAGTGATCTATGATAAATCTGAAAGCTTTGTAGGTTCCCAAATTTGATCTAGAAATCTGACACAGAGATTTGAAATATGGATGCCCATTTCAGATTTTTTTTTTTAATCACCAATAGTCGACAATCGTTAATTGACTTAACCGATAAGGAAACAAAAAATACTATTTAGAATGAATGCGTCCGTCATCCAATACCAAAATACAAACACAAAAAATGCTTTAGCAATTAGAAGTGCTTTATTTTTTTCCAAGTGCAACAACTTTGTGACTTATGGAAATAATCATCAACAAGTTGTCAGACTGCAATGAGCAAAAGATTTACAAAATGAACCATTTACCCATGACGGACAGCTTGTCTACTGATTTTTATACAGAAAAAGCAGCATGTCGACATACTGAGGGGACAGGCTTGTGCGCAGTCTATTGACAGACCAGTGACGGAGAATACTCGCTCAGATGGCACTGATGTCCCCAGTATGCAAAGATGACGCCTAGCCAATGTGGCCAGCCTCGGGAAACAAGTCTGATTAGTTTCACCCTCATGAGTTGATTGGCTAAGTATTCAAGCGCATTTTAATTTAATCCTCACACTGCAAATGTTTAACATTAATACTGTCAGTTATTACCATCAAATCGGTTCAAATCATTCTTATCGGATATCGGTTAAACAGTGAATTATTAACACCCCCAATCTGAAAACACTAAATGAGGACAGGCTGTCAATGTATAAGTAAGGACTGAATTTTATTATTCTGCTGCACAAATATGGACTGGAAGCAAGGTGTAAAGGCATGCTCATCACCTGGCCCCCGGGCTGTTCATGGTCTGATTCTGGATCAGTCGTCTTTTCTCCTTATCCAGCTCAGCTAGAATAGCCACCCGGTTTTTGTTCTGAAAACCTGTCAATAGGTTACATTATGATTAATGACAAAGGCTGCAAAAACCATGAGGTCACACAAAGCACCGAAAAATGAGTGACAGAAACAGAAGTGTCCCACAGAGAATGACAAAGGCATTGCACATGTGTGTGTCAGTGTTTTAAACACACACCAGTGCTTGTATATTTACTTCCAGTAAAAGGTTCAATCCCACAGAACCTATATGGAAAAAAACAGACAAAGTAGCCAAAGAAACCCAGAAGCACCCTGCATCTCTGGACACTGCTGAAGAAAAGCTTGGAAGACTGCTGGGTGATTCCCTGATGGATGTGTTAACCAACAGTCCTGTCTGTCTAAAGATGTAAGCAAGGTAAATAGTTAAAGACGTATATTTACTTTATTACTTAATTTAGACATTTTTTTTTTATTTTTCTAGTACACTGCTTTGGTATTTTTTTCAGCTGAAATTATTTACCAAAAAACACAGCATCTAAAACCTGAAAAATACTAGTTTCCCTATGGGTCTTTTTCATACCACACTGTTGTACTATCTTAACGCAGACTTGCACTTCACAGCATGCGGTGGCGATGGCGGAAAATTTTCAGTAAGGTAACCAAGGTGGGACCAGAAGTCATTTGGGGTGGCATATACATCTAAACATGAATGTAAAGCATCTAGAAAACAAGGGAGTATTTAAGGTACCTAAACGGTATAACTCTACACTGTTTATAATTCAGGCAGTGGTGGAATTATCAAAAACACATTTAATATATCGATTTCTTGCAGTTAAGGTAACAAGCTTGCACTAAGTATAAGATTCCCAAACTTCCGCATTTGTACTGTTCTGAGAGCGCATGTTTAGCTCAGCAGCACTATGAGCTCATTCTTTATTAGTATATGATCAGGGACACGGAAAACAGTTACGTAATAAAAGGAGTCTTTTTAAAGTCTTATTTAACCAAAATGCAAATACGACGGGGGTGGCCAGGTTTCACTGCCTCCCAAGATCCGCGTATGACAGCATGTATGTCTTCCAGGAAAAGCCTTAAAACATGACTATTTCTGAGGTGTCCCTTCAGCATCTTTGACGCAAACATGTCACTAGTAAGAATCGGCTTTAAATGCTACTAACAAGAACGAAGACACACTTTCAGAAGTTGGAGGTCTCAGGTTAAACGAAAAGTGAAATGTCAGTTAATCGATTCATCTTTAAATAAACTAACAATCTAAGAAGTGACACTCACCCTGGCCAGGAGGATTTGAGGTCATCTCTTCAGATTAGCAACATCAGCACCTGGAAATGTATAAATGTGTAAAGTAAAAAAAAAAAACAGCAAACTGTCACATCTTCTGGGTGAAATTACTATTTAAAAGCAAACCGAAACATATAGACATCTGTTTACATCGAACACAAACATTACAAAGAAGGGTGCTAATCATATTATTCTGAGAATACCAGTAGACCGTCTAGCCAGACTATCTCAAGAAATGCACGTCGTATTGGATAAGAGCGTCGGCTAAATAAACAAAATCTACGGTATACGTGATAACCACAAACATTACGAGTTATATTAAACACTAGCAAAAGTTCTGTCTACAGATTGTATTGGTGCTGTTTATGAACTATAATTAATCCTTCTGATTACGGAAAAAACAGCAGTCAGCTTATTACAATTAACACACTTCATTACTTACACGAATCTACCCTTAAAAAACGTAAAGGTTCTGTTAAGTAATACAACGGCTACACACACATAATTAACATACATAAAGTACATATCGCCATCTACTGGGCTGGAGTGTGAAATAGCAGTCGGGTGGAAACGTACAGAGGACGATGAGTATTCAGAAAATGCACGCTGCCATCTAGTGGACTGGAGTGTAAATCGTTGAAAGATATAGAGGACAATAAACATACAAAACATTCATACCGCCATCTACCTGGCTGGAGTGTGAGAAGCATAATGTAAACCAAACCGCAACCGCTATACTTCGGATAGCGGTTGCGGTTGCTGATTTATTTCAAAATCCATAGCTGGCTTCTGTTTTGCCAGAAACTATCAATCATCGTCCATCCATCCATCCATCCATCCATCTATGTATTTTATAAACCAGTGGTCCGGAGACTCAGGACAACCTTAACCCCTACCCAACGCTAAAATTAACCACAAGTAACCAAATAAAATCGAAGACTTTTGGAATTTTTAGTTTTTGACTGCATGCACAGATTTTAAAATATAAAATTATAATAAAATATCCAAATGGGGACCTCAAAAATGTCACCTAAAGTAAGGAAGTTTAAGGTTTTACCACACATTTTGGTCCCTAAATGTGATTTAAGCAAACCCACCTACCCACCCCACCCCCCCCCCCCCCCCCAAACACACACACACACACACACACACACACACACACACACACACAGAACTGTGGGAGCATACCCCATGGCGGGGAAGCACACTTGTGATCGCAAAGGTGAGTGGTTTAAATCCCTGACCAGCAAGATACTGCCCCCTAGCACTGCTCCTCAGGTGCTGAATTCACTGCCTGCTGCTACACCACATACAGATTAACTGCAGAGGACATGAGAATCATGAGGTCAAAGGAACTGCCTGAAGAGCTCAGAGATAGAATTGTGGCAAGGCACAGATCTGGCCAAGGTTACAAAAAATTTTCTGCTGCACTTAAAGTTCCCAAGAGCACAGTGGCCTCCATAATGTGGCCTCCTTAAATGGAAGACGTTTGGGATGACCAGAACCCTTCCTAGAGCTGGCCGTCCGGTCAAGCTGAGTTACCGGGGGAGAAGAGCCTTGGTGAGAGAGATAAAGAAGAACCCAAAGATCACTTTGGCTGAGCTCCAGAGATGCAGTCAGGAGATGGGAGAAAGTTGCAGAAAGTCA
>JAODKE010000028.1:23300013-23331631 GCA_026779605.1 Mormyrus hasselquistii | reverse complement strand
GGGGGCCGGCGCAAGGGGCCCCGACGGGGCCCGCCCGGCCCCGCAGGGGGCCACACGGGGGGGCCCGGGGGTGCTCGGGGGGGAGAGGGGGGGGGGGGGGAAGGGGCCCCCCCCCCCCCCCCCCCCATTGGTTCTGGTAAAGGGCAGGAATGAGGAATTGTGCTACTGGAGAAGTACTGGGGGGGATAAAACAAAATTCAGGAAACCTGCACAGATGAGCCATGATTTTTTCTTTTTTTACCGTAACAATAAAAAGGCAGAATATGTAAGGAAAGAGAGCAGCAATTGGGCGGGCGGGCTCTGTGAGTGAGGAGAGGGGGGGACGTACCCCAAGGCCCCTGGCGCTAATGAAGATAATTACCAGAGTAATTACATTACCATCTCGGTGGGAATGGATGAAAAACAAGTGGTTGGATTTACGGGATTTCGGTGTACAAGGATTTTCCCCGCGAGGATATTTTTCTCTGAGCTAATCATGAGTAAGCTGGTCCACAGCGCATCAGGATTCATCTCCCTAACAGAGTTAGAGCTGCCGTTGCGCAGCCCCCCCTGCCCCCGGCAGCCCCCCCGTAATTCTATTTGTGCCGTATATATCCACAGATGCGATCTCGTGTTTGTACAGGGTAATTAGCCAAGGAAGTGCCCTCAGCGCCTCGGCGACGGAGACTCATTACAGGGGCGCCTCGGCCCGCGCCTGGTGCCCTGCTGACGGGAAGTGGGAGGAGCCAAAAAGAACCACAGAGAAAGCCCCACCCACTGGAGCATCATACAACACAGACAGAGATCACTGTAGCCTGAATCTGGGGGGAGGGAGTTGCGGTGACCCTCGGAATACTTTGATCCACACTCAAATCGTATCCAGGATTCTCCTCACCCCAAACCATGCTGGTGGGGGTGGGGGGTGAAACCTGCCAGGACACTGAGGAGAGTGGGATCCAATCCCCTGTACTTAGCAAATGGTGTAATCGGCGGTCTTGAAGAGGAAGGACACAAACAGGCCACTCCCTGGCCTCACCGCCATGGACAGAGGCACACCTGCAGCGGAAAAATCCTTTTCTGTTAGCATTAGTGACGACGAACAATTACCCTTAAAATTAATAAAAATAATTAATATAAACATATATTTGGTGTCCAAATATAACTGGGTGGCCAGTTTTCTTACATCAGCACATATACAGCTTGCAGCAAAAAGCTACAGATGGGGCATTTTTACGTACAATATAGGGACAAAAGGATCAGGACAGCAGCTTCTCCATCTCACTCTGAATCAAAGGGTATTAATATGAAGCTGACTAACCCATAGCTGCTGTACTCTTGTGGGAAGGCCTCCCATTAGATGCTGGAGGGATCTGCCGCCATTCAGGTTGGGTATTGATGTTGGGTGATCAGGTCCCTCTCTGTGAGCTTGTGCAGCCCCCACCTTGCAGCTGAACTTGCTCCCAGATGTTTCCACTTCAAAATCACTTCACTTGCTGTTGACCAGGGCAGCTCTAGCAGGACAGACATATGGGGGACCGACTTGTTGGAAAGATGTCCAATGGTGTCCTTTGACGATGCTGGGCTGGCATACCTCTCCTGTATGACCCCCCCCCCCCCATTCTGTTGGCATTGGTGCTGGAGGTTGCATGATTGTGTGCTTAATTATACACATGCTTGTCAGCAGTGGGTGTGGCCCATTCCGGTAATTACTATGGGTGACCCAATACTTTTGCCCATACAGTGTATGTGCCAGGGGGTCTTCCACAAAGAGATTGTGCCCCTCCATTTTTCCATTGTACATCACCTGCCTTTATAAATACTATGCTATGATGATTGTAAGCTAACTTCACAAACTTGCACTTCATTACCCCGAACAGGCAGTTTCATCTCTTGAAACTTTCTCAGTTACAGGACAGAAGCCAGCCCTGCGCCCTGGGGCCTGGTTTTGCTGAATATTACCCAGGCAGGACGGCTCTGGCAGGGAGGGGCAGGACACACCCGTGCCGAGAGGCACTGCCGCCCCTCCCCTCCGCGCTGTCACGTCGAGTGTCGCACTCATACATTACGTGCTCACTCACGACAGCCTGCGACTCGCTCCCATATTTCCAAACAGCTGTGACACACAAGGGGGGGCGGGAGAGCCCCGGCAGGCAGCCAAACGCGGACTCTGCTCCCCCCCCCCCCCTCCCCGACGGCCCCCGTCCCTCACAACCACCGCGCCCGACACTGAAAGCAGTGAAGAGGGATAAACGCGGTATGGCAGTCACACGCCGCATAACGACGTTTCGGTCCGCAACGGACCGCACAAACAACGTCCGTTCCCTAAGATCATATCAGATCGAAAAAATTCAAATTACCTAGCGACGCTGTAGTGCGATGCATTACTCACGCGTTTGCGGTGATGCTGGTGTAAACAAACCTAATTCACTGCTAGTCAAACAGCATTTCACATATAATTATGTACCAGTACGTAACTGATAACTACATGTCAGGTGACATGCTTATGCATTTACTAAACTGTACTTTTTAAATCATTAGTGTACACATATTTTAAAAATAAAAAGTACTACAGCTGCAGGTATGTTGTAGGCTGTGCCATACTCACTGCACAGCGACAGAATCACCTGACGTTTTCTCAGAAAATATATTCCCGTCGTTAAGTGACGCAGAACTGTATATTATTTTGATCATGTGATTACTACCCATATTCCTGGCAATACTCAGATATTACGAGTGAAAACAGAGATATGAAGGCGAAGTAATACTCAAAATAAAATTTAAAAATCTACTGATGTAAGGACATTATACATTTCGCCACATCCACACTGAACTGACAAGAGCATTGAAAGAACATTGAATTGCAGGCCATATATCAACTGCAGTATAATGGATCAACATTAACTGTGCCAGAGTTAGAAATAGAAAATGTTTATTTACACACAGCTTACAGCAGGTGACATACCTCTGCTGTGTAATGAAGGAACTAGCGAAGGCGCTGGGCTGGACAGCCGCCTTAGCCTGGGCACGACAAGCGCTCAGCTAATGAAATACAGACAATGTTTAGTTATTTAAGTCATAAAACATCCCAGCACGCAGAGAATCCTCTCCTGATATTCAAACATCTCCCGCTCTGCTCTCTGTCCGTCACACAAATCCCCAGTGCAAACACAAAGCACGTTCTCCATCTCGAGCGGCGGGTGGGACTGGCAGCTCCCCTGCGTAACACCGCGCAGGCTGCCGCTCAAAAGTCACTCTGCGCTTCCCAAAAAAAAAAAAAAATAAAAATAACAAGAATGTCACAGTTGCCTGGGAACAATATGCTCAGTTGGTGCAAGACTTGGCTTAATTTTAGGCCACATCTACCATATGTGCAGCAAAGACCAGCGCTGCCAGCTTCAGCTTTGCCAGAGGGGGGTGGGGCGGGGGGGAGGAGCTGTCCTCTTAAACCCCCTCCCCACTCCACCAGCTCAACTAAAAACATCAGGTACCGACTCACCGCTGTTGTAGAACTTGTCACGGAGATGCAAACATACAGGAGAACTGTATCCTGCCTTGTCTGGATGATACACGGTCAGAGTATTTACACCCAGAGTTTGATTAATTGTCAACATTGTATACAATCACCTGTCTGCGTGCTGGGGTATATTACAGATAAAATACATAAATGACACACCCCAAATATACGCTTGTACCATTATTCAAATACATCGAGCAATTCAGAAAGGCCTTTCACCAAAATGTTAAATGTATTTAGAGTGATCACCCTGTATTTTATTATAGAAATGTAATCATTTCCTTCCTGCCGCATGTCTAAGGAAAGAGGCTTTGGGAAGACAACGTTATATGTTGCACATTAAAAACTAAACATGAAAGGGTATAAAATAGCCCGTCATTTGACAGTTAAGCAAAGTCAGCATTTCTCTGAACTACTCAGTCATTCAATTGTAGAAAGGTTTAGATTTTGCCACCATCTAGTGTCCACTAGATGTATCACACCAAAAGGTTAAAGGATAATTGCAACGCAAGTAAAATTCGACTTTCCTAAAGTCATCTTCAACGTTTGTCAAAGCAATCGTTTGTAACGATTTTCCAAAGCTATAATCAAATCAGTAAGACGTAGATTTGCCAAATGTAGAAAATGGTTTTACTAATAAAAAAGCACAGTAAACATGGCATTAAAAATGAAAGCAGAATCATTGTATATGAATTTTATTCCCTCCCCCAGCATATCTGTATTACAAGTGGAAAAAAAGAAAAAAATTAAAAATCTGTATAGCTGTGACTCTCTAGCAGTAACTAAATGTTCCTAATACATACAGCTGTCCAGTCCGCAAGTCTAACCCCACGAGGAGCCGGGGACTGTATTAAAATGTGCCCAAGTAAACCATTTTTCATACTGCAGATTTTATATCCTCCCATGATCAAAATAAATAAGTTAAAAACTAAACACTGGGGCCTGTTAGAGAATATTCCTTTTTGGGGCATATTTACAGTATGTTTGCGCGAGCTAACTGAAAGAGAGTCACAGCGCTTGGTTATTCTATGTCTTCGGGTCTGACTGGGTGCGGCAGCGGAACGATGGACTTCTTCTCTGTGTCTCTTGACAATGCCTTCCTCATATCTGCGGAGACAAACCGGCAGTGAGCACAACAAAAGCACCTGGCTCACACAGAAGATGACGCGCCGCTTGCTACAGTCTGGCGGACGCAATCCGCCACGTCGGACCAAAGCTGCCAGTTCAGTTCAAGCCATGCACTCACACACAGACAGACAGACAGACAGACAACACGATAGGCAGCGGGAACTATAGAAACGGTAGTCATGGAGAGGCGGCCTGGACGCGGCGATATGCTGAACTAGGGAAAGTGGGTGTGTGGAGGTGAGGAAGCTCACCATACGCATCCTCATCGGGCTCCCCGCTGCTGGCAGAATAGTATTCAATGACAGTCCTATAGACACTGTAGCCCAGCTGTTTATACATGTTCACCGCCACTTGGTTGGAGACCCGGACGAACAAATCCACAAAGAAGCCTCCTTTCCTGAAAGACGGGCGACCGACAAAGACATCATCAAGGCCACCACCAGAGGAGCGGGTACTGTGATGACGGAAGACGGCAACTTCCTAGCTCAATGGGCCTCTAGCATCTTTTACCAAGAGTTTTGACGTAAACTGATCCCCTAAAATGAAAGACACTGTCTAAATGAGTTAAGCGTAGAATCACAAATCATTTTGGGCAAAATCGCCGACCAAAAAGCTGAAGAACAACGCAGGACAAACACTGGAGAATCAGGAGGCCACGTTCGGCATGAGCATCGACCAGGCCACACCTCTCTGAGATCTCCTCCAGCAGCTCCATCAGCTTGGCAGCCAGTCCGAGGCGCCGGAACTCAGGGGCCACAGACAGCGCGGTCACATGTCCGTGCCACTCCTCCCGAGCCACTGAGCCCTCGGCCTTGCCCATGACTGAGCGGAGAGCACACAGCATTTAAGAGCAGGGACTTTTCAAATGGTTCAAGAAACATATAGGGGGTTCAAAAAAGGCCCCAAATTTTATGACAGTTCTCAGGTAAACAATCCAAACTCATTTTGCAATTATTCAGGTAAATAAGCAGCAAGACCAGATCCTTTTCATTCAGAAAAAACACTCACTAAGTCAGCGATTAGTGCCATAATCAAATACCACTATACTAAAATACCCTTAGTGGACAAACAAAAATAACTCCTGAAATTTGGATATTTCACTCAAGCAAGTACAATTCCTCACACAACACTTACTGTAGCCCATTAATTCACCTCCCGGTGCCTCAGCCACAATAAAGTACTCCGGCCAGTGAGCGAGATACTGCAGGTAGAAGGGGATGCCATACTAGGTGGCGACTGTAAAGGAGTCAAACATTTATCAACGCCGTTTCGTCCAAGGCTGTTGTCAATGTGTGCGGGACTTTATTCATATACACGGCAAAGCACCTGTCCGAAGAGCAAATCACGGCTGGGAAAGTAAATTATAATACATTGAAAGGATACAGTTTCCGTCAGTGGGTCCAGATTACTGCCAAATACAAAAAACAAATGCATGAATAAACACATATTCATTTGCTGTCATTTTGCTCCCTATTAATTGGTACCACAGACGTAGCTTTTCATATAAAAATATAAATCCCAAACATATATAGAAAGATCAACGCAGGCAACTCATGTATCACCATTAACTTTGCAGAAAGAGCTAAATTACGTAACAAATCGTATATAATAGTATATAATAGAATCTCTTCTGATATGCAGCCACACATTACAGACTAGTAAACGCAATAAAAGACGTGCACTTACATGAAGACAGAACTCAACACGGATTAGAGCAAACGTTCATTTAGCTTTTAGCTAAACTGCCAGTGGACCTGTAATGTCCCTAGCGGACTCGCTTTCCTGAAACGCCAGCAACTAGCGACAGCTGAATCACAGGAACAAACAAAAACGCCGTACTCACATATTGTTAAATTTGAACAAATCGTCGCAAGTGAATGCTCGAAGAGTAGTCATTTTTACCCCGCGCCACCACGCAGGAAGAGAATATCGTGACCTTTTACATTTGAACCCGACTTCCGGTTACGCGGTGGTCAAACGAACGCGTGCCCCGCAGTTTCCGGTCTTTTCAGTTATAGCTATAATGTGCTTTTTAAAACTGTCGTCTCAAAATAACTGGGTTAACGTTTTGTCGCTAGCCAAGCGTAAGAAGGCATAATAGGAATTTATTTTTGTTTGCGTAAAAATAAAACCGGCTCTGTAGCAAAACAGTGTGAAAGCTCGTCAGGAAAAGTTTAACGGGGATGGCGCTTTTGTTAACACTATATTTGGATTATCAAAAAGAGGTTACATAGTATGGAAGTCATTCAATGAGTATAGCGGGACACGTATAGTTAAGAGATACTGTTTAGTCTTTCTGCTTCTCTGGACAGTAAGAGATAACCACAAAGCAAAACCCCGTACAGGATAAGCAGTTGGAGGATGGATAAATATTACGATCAGCCTTCTCAATATAGGAATGTAATACTGACCTCTAGTGGTCATGTGTATACAACCCATTCTGTTGTGTATAAATCAGGCCATTCAGCCCATCAAGCTCGTTTGTTATCATGTACCCCCCAATATTTCATTTGGCTTCATTCATCCCCCCAAAACTAAACCTTCATTGTAAACATAATCCTTAGTGAAGGGCACTGGATGTGTAGTAATTTGTTAACATGACTGCGGATGTGGAAAATACATATATTGGAAATTCTAGATATATTAAAGCTATTGAAAATTATTGGAATTGGGTTGGGATTATATTTTTGGAATGTTCTAGGAATCTCTGGAAAGGTTCCAAATGGCTGACATACCGCCCCACCTGGGGGCTGGTAAGGTTTTGGCAAACATGTCTGCCTTTCATTTCAGATCTTACCTTCCTTGTTGAAGTGCTTCAGTAAGTCACAACCATCTTATGTTGATTGTAAAAGAAAAAGGATTTACTTTTTATATCAGAGTCTGTATGCAAGATATTGGAATAAACCTGCTTATGAATGACTACCCCAAAATAAAGCTCCTTTTTGAAGTACGATATGAGTAAATGAGGAAATAAGCTGTCTGACATGTGTTCCACTGAATCTGGTGAACACAAGCAAGCAGTGCTGAAGAGCAGCCCCACTCAGCAATTTCCTGTTTGTTTGCTGCCCCACAGAGAGCGGTGACTGCGAAGCCTGTCACAGGAGACACCTGTGCTAGGATGATGTGTGACAGTGAAATGACAGCTGAAATAGTAGCACTGTGACTTCAGGCTGGCCTATCGATCACCAGAAAAATGCGAGACGTCTACGTCTCGGTTTGTGTAACACTACTGGAGTGTTGCACCGGTACTGTGTTACACTCATATAGACAGTGAAAAATATATCATGTTACAGAACTTAGGGGGGGGGGGGGGCGGGGCTTGTTTGCCTATGCTGATGTCTGCTTTGTCTACACATTTCCAAAGATAAGACAGGACAAAATAAGATAATATACGGTATGGCATGATGTATTAAAATATGTTACGATAAGGTACAACTTTTATTCCCCAAGGGAAATTGTTGTGCATAAAGCAGCAAGGTGCATTAGGTGCAGCTGAACAAATATATGGTGCGAAACAAGATGAAATGCAAAAGCAGCGCACAAAATGTAAACAAATTTAAAATGTACACAGTGAAAAAAAAAATCAAATAAAAAATTAAAAGGTACACAGTACAGGTACATGAACAATATCATGATTCACACTGTTTGAATGAATAGTAAAAAGGTATGCATACAGAGACCTACAGCGTTGTGAGAGTGGCTGATCGACGGATATTCTGTTTGTGCCTGGTTATGCCATGCTTCATATACTTAAAAATAGCGGTGATGATCTCCGTGGTCAGCCATTGTTTATATACTACAGACATAACCTTAGCATATGGATCAGTGTTATGCATTACACCATGGTTGCCGCTGTTAAACTGTCGTATACTGTGGAGTGTAGGGACGTCCCAGGTGACTCAGAATCAGCCCCACCTCCCACATACAGATAATTTACCACCCTCTCAGTACATGCCCCTTGGCCCCCCCTTAAATCTAAAACACTGCACAAATGCCCTGAGGATTTCTATGAAGATTTACTCATTTGAAGAGGTAGTAATTCTGCCTCAGAATGGAATGTCTCCCCAATCCAAGAATATAACCTTTTTTCCCAAACATGTGGATGAATATAGCAAAGTAACAACTGAGGCATTCATTGTGCATTAATCAGACAGACACCTGTTCACCAGACACACATATGGAAAGCCTGGGAAAACAACATGACAGTTAATTATTGAAGTCAGCACTCAAGACTATTAATAACACTTAGCACTCTGTAGACACTACTATTAAACAGCCAGGAGCTGTTATGGGTAACATTCATTTAAGTTTAATAATAAAGTATAAAAGATCAACAAATACTACATGGGCTGTCATGGCTGTGAAATACAGTTTCCGTGAATAACTCACATAAAGAAATTATTTAGATCATTAACCTGCACCACTCCCCTTGAATATTTTTGGTTCTGCCTGGGGGGAATATCTTTTACTCCAAACACTGTCAACTTACAAAATATCTTTTTGGACCCACTGCAACTGATATGCAGACCCCTAGGGGGAACTAGACACCAGGTTGAAAATTCCTGCCCTAAGGTATTGCATGGACACTGCACTAAAATTTAAAATTTAATGTTGCCGGGAGTGCAGGAGAAATAAAAAAAAATAAATAAAAAAAGGTCAAAGAAAAGGTCATAATAACCATCCATCAAATTTGACACCGACCTTTAAAAGTGCTTTGACTCCGGAAAAAAAACATTATCAAAATGTAAAAAACATTTCTGCGTGATGCTTTCAGTTCTACTTTCACATGTTTCCTTCCTGGTTTGTCCTGTTTTGAGGTTTTATCTGGGAAGCAGGAATGACGTATTTCCTCCTGAGCTCCATGACATGGGAGGATTGCAGCTTCTACTGCAGCAGGAGCAGCGTGATCGGAAGCCAAGGGTATAGGAGGACTTTCTGGAGATGTGGATGTGAGCGGATATCCAGCAAGCGGCTGGGAGTCCTCCCACACGTGGAAAAACGAGCACCTAGAGAAACACAAAGACACACAGCTGCAGATGTCTTGCGTTTAGACTCTGATGCTCTAATCCTAGTAAGTATCAGTGTCACTGAACCAGAATGCATCTCTGTCTCTGTCATGTTGGGAGGGCAGAGCTTATGGCTTGACTTGGCAGGAACAGGGTAAAGGTTTCACAGACTGCCCCAGGTCATCGTGGGTCAGGGCCTCAGCACAGAAGCAGAATTGTAAAATCATTCTGGGCCCGTCAGGCGTCATGACCAGAGTGGTGATCAAACCTGCAGCACACAGACATCAAAGTGAATTTCTGTACGTCTGTTTTCAATTCATTAAAGGCCATGCAAGTCTCAACTGGAAAATTGAAAGCTTTTTGGAAACCCTAACTGTTTTTTTGTTAAGCAACAGATAAAGCCAAAGTAAACAAGCTTTAAATGAGGACTGTGATCTTACAGACTTCATGGAGACTATGCAAATAGAGACTGAATTGCCAGTGTCCCACTTAGCATGCCTTAGCATGTGTGTTAGCCACGTGGAAACATCCTTTGTTCTGCAGCATTTTAATGTCATCAGTGTTTTAGTCTTTTTTTCAGGCACCCACATCACCATCATTAAAGGTTATACATGAGTTCTTGGGCTCTTTGCAGTTTTAAGTTGCACTGGTGACATTCGCTGTTCTCCAGAGTTTCTCCTTGTAGATTAATGTGATGAATGTGGTTTTGGTGATATTTGGTGATTTCAAGTATGTCTTTAGATTTTCCACACATGAAAGAAGTGGATAAGAAGAATGATATTGAGACATTTGTGGTGTCTTTCATCACTTTTTTAATAAACACACACAAAAACAAACTTTTTCATCATCATTAAAGGTGGCTTGTAGTTTGATGGAGTTTGGGAGCAGTGATTAATGAAAGGTTTCGCCGGGATTTTAACACGCACGCTATACGTGAGTACTGAACTGCTGTGGTGATCTGATCCATCAGACACAAAGTTTGTCATGATGTGGTGTGGAAAAAAAAAGCAACGGATAGATGCGTACAGATGTTGTTGTGCCGAGAATCACTATGGTTGTGCAAAAGATCAGGACAATCACAGAACATCAGCAGGCAAACGGTTTCAGATGTGATATGGCATGTGACTGTAGACAAATACGTACGGCGGCATTTTCATTGGGTCATCTAGGTTTAGGGGCCCCCTGCTGGCCATCAACAGTCACTACACTAAACTACCAGGCTAGCTACACTCTTCTGGCTCTACTCGCTACCTATTTATCTAGCTTTTGAAACATCTGAGGGGGAGTGGGGGACCTCCGAAGCGAGTGGGCCTCCAGAAACAACAAACCCGTCGCTGACTATGCTAAGTCAAGTGACATCATAGGGAGTCGTGCAGCTAGCCGGCACTGACGGGGCCACCACCTGTCAGCTTTGCCCTGGGACTCGATCGCAGCACTCTGTCGGGGAGCCACACACCCCTCGTGCCATGACTGATAGACTCCAGACGGAAACATTCGACCACCGTCTGACGCAGCTCTCACCGCAGATGTTCCGAGGACAGTGAGACGTGCTGGACTGTTGTTCTGCGTTTTATGATGAATGGTGCGGCCTTATTCGCTTTCCTGCTGCCTTTGGAACACGATGAAACATGTGGGACAGGTCACTGGTCAACAGCAGGCCTTCAACGCATGTTTTTGATTCTGCAAAGACAGCGTATCACGGATTACAAACATAACCATGGTAAGGCTTGTTTTTTGTTTTTCTCTTAACCCCCCACATGCGGCGATAGCTTTGGAATGGCATTGTGTAACTCAGTAGGTTAAAGGCTCTGTGCATGTATCCAGAAGGTTGTGAGATTGAATCGCATAACAGGAGAGTAGCCATATCACTATTGGGCCCTTGAGTAACCCCAACCACTCTAAGTACGCTGGCTGACCCTGCCGTCTGACTCCGAGCTTTACTTCCTTGGACAAAAGCCTCTGCTACTGAGCTACTTCTGCGGGCCCAACTCCCTGCAGCTGCCACCCCAGCAACTTGTGATTCCCAGATCAGCTTCACCAACAATTTGCTCTGTGGCAGCCTCTTAAATAACTGAAGTTCTTGTGTCTCTGAAATTTATTATAAGCATTGTTGGAGCAGGACCCCCTGGCGACCCTGAGTAGGACAAGCTGCTTGAGAAAATGGTTCTGAAAAATTGGATGGATTTTTGGGGCATTATAAGAAATCCTCCTTCATGAATATCATACTGCTTCTGACAAGTGACCATTTCAGAGCTGCTCTCAGCGATTAGGATCTGGCACAGAGCATTCTCTCTCTCTCTCTCTCTCTCTCTCGCTGTTTTTCTCTGTCCCGTTTTCTATTGTATTTCATTTTCTTTTTACCCAGATAGGATCTTGAAAAGGATGCAGGGTACCATAATGTGTCCAGCTGTCCTCAGACCCTGCTTGGCTGCTGAAGATGTCTCGCTTTCCAGTTTCCTGCTCCAAAGTGCCTGTTTTTCAGCTGCGTTGGATTTCAGACACATGGGAACAGCCTATAACTTCCACCCCCATCTTCTTAAGCCGGGACTGCAGACAGGCTCTGTGGGGTTCTTGCTGTTGGCTGAGAAGTTTGTATTTTTTTCCCCCTCTTTGTATGTTACTGGTTAAGACAATAATACCTGTTGTGAGTGTTTACATGTAGTCTAATCCTCTCTGGTGGCTACAAATCTCCAACAAGAGCCAGAGGCTTGTCGGCCTGATTTGGAAAGATCTGGCAGCATATGAAGCCTTTGATTTGGAGGTTTAAGTTCAGGAAGAGGCAGACGACCTGGGTCAAATATTCCTCATTATATGCACCAGTAAAAAACTTTTCATCTTAATGTGAGACAAAAAGGTTTTTTCTTGAGGCTTCGTGCAATGGATATGCACAGAGGAAGATCAACTTTGATCAACAGAATATTGTGTTGGCCTGTATGTGTATTCATGCTATTTTTTCAATCCAGCTGTCCATCTTCCAGCTTTTTGTCCTGTTCGGGGTTACATGGCTCCTAGAGCATGTTTTTGTGATATTTCAATACAGTATTTTTTATATGACAAATTTTCCAGTCAAGGCTATATTTCCATGTGTTTTTTTTTCTAGCAAATTTGGGTTAAGTGCTTCATTTTGGAATAACCATTTCTGATTCAGATTGGAATAGATACTTAGTGAAATTCCAGTCATGCAGCAGTGAAAATCACATGATGTGTCAAGTCAAATCAAACTATATAGTCATTTCAAAATATGCAGGCGTACAATGAAAGCAAGAATAGCACTCGTCCTAGTGTTTCTTTGAAAAACGGCTCTACACATAACACGACAAATTAGACGCACAGGACAGTGGTGAATGAATAAATGAATTTGCTGTACATGATGCAGCATATTTATCTATTGATATTTTTCTATTTACATCTATCATATTGATGATGTTGTCTGTGGAATCCCCTTCAGAGATGCCGTCCAATAAATGAAGTGTGATAAATCTTAGCTGCACTCCGCTTCATAAGGACAGCCCTGGGGCTCCTTATGCTCAAGCTGGGCGGTGATATATAATGTCCACAAAGTAGACGGCATCTGGATGCTGCGTGCCGAGGGGCACGGCTGATCCGGCAGGCAATGGCTGACTACTTTAGCTGTATGCATAAAATCTCGGGGCTTTGGCAACTTATCTGCTAAAGCAGCATTTCTCAATCCGGTCCTCGGGGACCCCCAGACAATCCATGTTTTTGCTCCCTCCCAGCTCATGGTAAGAAGCAAAAATGTGGACTGCTTGGCAGGTAACTGGAGGGGAGCAAAAACATGGACCGTCTGCGGGTCCCTGGGGACCGGGTTGAGAAACACTGTACTAAGGGATGATTGCATCCAGACCTTCCTGCAGTGTCAACGGAGCACAATGCAAGCTAAACGGTACACTATAGCCATGTTTCAAAAACTTGGTGGCGTGCCAGTGCATTCTTCATACCTGCCTGTGGTCAGATAACCTGATGTACCTTCAAGCAATGAGTGTGGTATGAGTGTGGTGTACGGGGGGTATGCTACTAAATCCAGAGTTCAAGGCCACATAACTCGCGTCACATGACAGGCCAAGCAAAACAGCCGCGTTCCCCAGCGTGGATTAGTGGCCTGGGAGGCGTCCCCAAAACAATGCAACAGGATGCAACCCGATAGGCTGACCTCGAAAGCGCAAGGCTGCTCAGGATGGATGGAGAGGTAAAGTGAGCCTGTTCCGCTGCGGTTTCAGGCGAATGGACGGAAGACTCCGGAACTCCTGGGTGACAGGCGACTGCCACGGGGCCCCGTGTCTGGAATGTGGGCGGGTGACCCCCACCTCTAACACCATACTGTCTGCTCCCTGTCCCCCTTGCAGGCACGGATTAGGCTTCATCTCCTGCTGACCTCAGCATGTGGCCTGCTGCTTTATTCATAGCGAGAGGCCTGCAGCTGCAGGCCTTTAACGCCTGACGTGCCGGATGCAGCAGGAGGTCCTGCTATTTGCAGCTGCATTGTGTGATACTGAGGCTCATCACATGCGGCTGGAAATAGTAACTGGATCCGAAACGAGATATCTCTGCCAAAATTATCTTAATGGCAGACGGGGCAGCCTGAAGAGTTTCATCTGTGATATCAGATCCTTGCATCTTTAAAAGCAGCGTGCACTTGGTCTAATGTCATACAGTAGTAATAACAGTTCATGTGAATCTTTTCATTTGAAAGTATTTAACTGCCTGCAATAGCGTACAGGCTCCTGACTTTTGCCAGATGTTTCTGTCGATAGCCACATATTGAGGCTTTCTGCACCTCATATAAAGACAGATCTACTTTAAATCACCACACATACTCGTGCGTTTCCATTTGCTACAGGAACACTCCTGTCCTTATGCTTTATTAGAAGGGGGGCTGACTGTTTTTAAAACAATGAATAAAGCCATGAGTTGAGTTACATCTCGGCGCTGCTTGCAGAGTTTGGCATTCGGTTCACCTTGACCTAGTCTTCTGAATTCCAGTACCTCTAGATATGATCTTTTCAGGCAGCGTCATAAAAACTTCGACCCGGTCGCTGGTGGGGGAGGGTGGGAGAGTCCGTTTGGCTGGAATCTGCAGGCGCTTTGATCCACAGACACTGGCTTTTGCAGGCCCTGAAATCGCTCGGATGTGGATGCTGATGTGCTCAGATGCGTTCCACAGCGGCGCTACTCTGCTGAGACCCGGGGAAGTCCTGACCATCTCCTCCCCAACCCGATCTCCTGTCCGGTATGACTTGGAGGACCACCTCCGACTCGGAAAATGAACCTTGAAGATATCACTAACGAAAAATGTTGACAGCAACATATTCCATGTTGATATAGACTCCTTCCATGCGGTGGCACTGCGGTGAGGTTTCTGGGTCAAGAAGCTCCAGATGTTGCCCAAATCTCGTGTCGTGCCCGCTTAAACTCACGCTCCAATTACCCCATGAACTGTCTGAGCCCTGGCATTGCATTTTGGTTTACGGTCAGCTTCTATGATGTCATGCTGTCCCGATCTCATGTGAACTGTTTTCTCAGTCCGCTTTCTCCTCGATCTCCTTAGCCACCTTGAACACCACGGTCACCTGAAAATCCAATGACATCCCGTGGTTCTGGCGAGAGCGGGTCACATAGTAGGCCGGGCATGATCTCCCCTCCAAAGCAAAGGTAGTCATGCGCAAAAAAGGAACATCTGAAGAGAACTTAAAGTATGGTCAGGTATAAAAATCATGTGACCACTCAGTAATCAGCGACCTCCCCAATGGAGATGGCTCCCCCCAGTTTTGGAAGTCCATGGTGGACTGTCAACAGGCACCAGATCACCTTTGGGAGGAAACGTATATAAATTAATCAAGTAGTATGAAGTTACTAAATTGAACATGTAACTGAACTTGTGCGAGCATCATCATCATATTTAGCTGAATGCAGTTCAGAATACAAATGTAAATGTTCTGTTAAAATGATCAGTCCGTGTATGTAGTGAATGAGACAAGTCCTCACACAGATTCTGCCTGCAGCTGAAGTCATTTTGTAAACGAGAAACGGAGAATGATTTTGCATTCTGTAACTGACTTTAACTATTGACTTCTTCAATTGCAATTCATCCATTGAGCTGAAATGAGCTATTAAACATGTCTGGAATGATGAAATTGTGCGCGCATCATTTAGACGTGTAGTTTACACGGTTACTATATAAACAGCACGGACATCGATGCCTCGAACAGGTAACCTCTCTGCAGCCTTCATTTCAAATTGCATTAACCGTTTTTACCACTAGATGGAACACTAAACTGAAAGGTCAAAGATAGCGTTGCAGAGTCAAAATTCAAACGTGACCGCTAGCTTTGTGCAAAAGAGGTTGTATGCAAGCGTTTTCGACTTGGTAAAAGAGTTGGTGCTTTAAAACATGTAATACAAACATTTTGCATAATGCACATAATTGCTGACAGGTTGTGTAATCAAATTAAGACCAGAAAACTTTCTTGATTTGACACAGATGTTCAGGCATCCATAAGTGCTACAAAAGAAAATCTGCAAATCATATTAGATTTTCATTTCACTACTGTGAAAAATGTATGCAACCCATATGTTCTTCATATAAAAATGCATGAAAAATATATTAAACTTTTTTTTATACGAGTATAAGGCATTACGGACCCAATTATTAAACTCTTTAATGCTATAGCAATGCTCATACAATAGTTTTTAATGTGGCATTAGCAATGATATAAACCCATATTCTAGTGGTCATTGTAGTTTTTAGTTTTTGTAATTTTGCAAACTGCCATATTTATTTTTATTTCAATGAACGGCGATTTTTTCCACTGTTAGTTTTCTTGATAGTTTTTGTTAATGATAATAGCTGTGTTCTTCATCCAGGCTGATGAGGGACAGGTTTGCACTAGACAGACAACCAGTCAGTAGGGATTAGACCACATCATAAAATGGCGCGTGAAGCAGTTATGGTCTCAGAATTTAAACTGGGAAGCGAATCAACAGTGGGAACTGCTGAATGTTGATGGTGTGAGGTTTGGGCGGGGAGAAGCAAGGGGAAAATCGACAGGAAACGCGAGACGGGACGTGAACACAACAAGCCGATAGCCAATAATGGGGGAACGATGGTTATCAGGGTTGTTCACTTTGCAACTTCTAATGTATGCAGTTGGTAAGAGAGTCGCGTGTGAGCGGTGTGTGGCATTGTGGGATAGGGTGCTGTGCAAGTTATCGGAATGTTGTTGGTTCAGATTTCAGTGGTGGGCTTTTGCTCAAAGCCTTAAACCCTGATTGTTCCAGGGTCTGTCTGGCCCTGCTTTCTCATCTGTGCTTCACTTTGGATAAATATGATTTGATGAGCCTCAAAATATCACAGTGTTTTCTAGCCTCACCTTTGCCTATATCCTGACCCCAATAATCTGCCTATACTCTGAACCCAAAAAATGCAATAATCAGATCAGACAGAATCTGACTTCCCGTATGAGAGAGCACCACCTACCTCTCACATCTTGGTTAAAGATCACCGGGGGATCGATGTATATTTCAAGCCCCAGTTTTGTTCTGAGGAACCTGGAAAAACGCGCTGAAACCAGCTGCTTATTTCAAAGCTACTGGGGACTTCAAGTCACTAACATCAAAGTAAGCCTGTAAATCATTGAACACCATGAGTATGGCATGTATTTCTGCGCTACAAAAACAGTAAATGTGAACTTTCTCCAAAGAGTTGCCATAGGGACCAGAAGAAAAAGACACAACGTGCTGAACAGATGAAGATGTCATTAGTACCCTAAACCCAAACAGGATGGGATCGTGAACAATTTGACTGCCTCAAAATATTTGGATTGGATGAGCTTTGACTTAATATGAGATAAATTATATTGCTTTTGAAACACAAAATGTTTTATGGCTCAAAGAAGACCAGAGGTATTAATAAAAATGACTGAAAGCATTTTATGCCACTGTTTAGTTTATATCAGCTCATTAAAGCAGCCTGAAGTTTATAAATTTCTAATGGCATTCCACAGAATAATCACATGTTCTAATTACCCAGCTGAAGTGTGCCTTAATTCCTTAATTATATGGTACTGATATATCATTCATATGGTTCAGCACTCTATTAAGATTCCTTTTCCAATAGATTGTGGTTAAGTGCTGTTGAGATCAGGGTTTTTTACCCAGGAACAACAAAACTAGTATTAATACCAGACAGAGGTGGAGATTTCAGGTCCAGAGAGGAAAAATCCAGACCAAGATTTTGTTTCAACCAACAGTTGAACATAAAGTGTCATAATCACAGAGTACTCAACTGGTTGCTTGAAGCAAAATCTTGCTCTGGATTTTTATTTTCTGGACCTGAAATTTCTACCTCTGATACCAGGACTTTCCGGACAGCTCTGTGAGAGAGAATTATGGGATTGCAGGTATCCCCGCCAAAAGACTTGATTAGATAACTAGAATAGATTAGTACCGGTTGAATTCCATATGGCGCCCCCTAGGCAATCTTCACTGCTGGCCTCACCTTTCCAAGATAGAGTGAAATTGGCTTGTTAAGCCTCCTAGAAGATGGCAACCTAGGCGGCTGCCTATATGTCACACAACAAGTTAACAGGCATTATTAGATAGGCTCTTGTGATATACAGGAGTCAGTGTTAAATGGGATGCAATGACTACAACTGCGCTTTGGGTAGTTTGGGTGAGATTCTCTCCTTCACTGAGCTTTTCACAAGTTGCAATTCCTGATGGTCACTATGCTTTAGGCATTGAGGCCCAGCACAGTCATGTCTGCCAGAAAATTCCGGAAAATAGGCATCTCACCCAGAACCTTTATTGTCATAATCTTCCTTCAGCCAGCTTTGTCGTATAGCAGCACAGATGTATTTCGCATCGGACACGGAAGGGCCCACGGGAACACGGAGCAATAATCAGAGCCGCACTGACCCCAAACAGTCTGTGACCGTCAGCAGGCCGTCAGCGACCAGAATATCTGTCCCCTACATGCTGAGTGGAGATTGTGTACATCTGTTAGGCTCCGCAGCACTGCGGAGGTCGGCAGCCCCTCCAAACAGACCTCGAGCTGTGTCATTCCAGAAGATGGCTTATAGGTCGCAGGTGAAAACTTTGAGGGGTGTAGAAAGGAATTGGGGAGGCACAGGTGGCGGGGGGGGGATTTTCATGACTTTATCACATGCTAACACTGTGTCCTACTTTTCTTCAGGCTTCAAAGAACTGAACACAAAAATACAAGGGAAAATATTTCATTGAATCTGTTAAAGTGCGTGAAGCAGATTGTGAAAACTTGCTTAATCACAATGGGCCTCGCTTTGGAAATGGATCAAAGAGGGGTTCCTCTACCGGAGAAAGACTAGGGTGCTTCCAACACTTGGCTGGGCTCTGAGATAGAGCCTTCAATCCTGGAAGCCTCTTGAAGGAATGGACCATTTTTTTTCGCCAGAAGATCCAAATTCAGAGAGGAGCCAATTCTTTTCTTTACCGCAATGGGCAGTTACGGTAATATGAAACAGATGATGGTGTCCATCCTGCGTGAGGACATGGGTGGGGACCCATGGGAAAGGGAACTGGAGGGGGAGGGGCGATGTTTGATGTGTCCTGTCAGACTGTCTTTATTTTACATGTCGTGGTTGGGCACATGTGACTGTGCTTTGCTTGTTCATTGTACAGGAAAAGAAACCCACATCCCAGCAATAAACATACACACGCGAAACTGACAAACGCTTGCTAATGTGCCGTTTCGAAAACAAACGTTCGCTCTTTGTTTCCATGGCGATGAATGGGCAGACGTTTAGCACTCCCATTCGTAACAGTCTTTGGTAGGAAATAAGTGGCAGAGTGAACTGGCTGTCTGCTTTTATCCACAGTGCACGTTCGCTGGTCAAAGACCATTCATTTTCTTAAAACTTGACAGGGGCCACTTTGTTTTCTAAATATTTCATGTCACAATTTAAAGACTTTTGCAGAAGGATAACTAATACAAAATACAGGGAGGCAGGATTTTCCAGTGATGGTTGGACATCCTGCTGGTATGAGAGATTTGTGCCCGTACTGGGAAAATATTACACCAGTGAGACCCCAGTGCAGTCAACCCCACAGTAATGCTGTCTGGGAGCCACTGGACGTCTGAGCCTAGACACCACGGTTCTGACCCGTGATCCTACAGATTTGCAGGGGCACTGGGACACTCAGCAGGGGCCTACAAGCGGGGAGATGGAGGGTGTTATATTACCCAAGTTAAAGTAGTTAGTTAAAGGTTGAAATAAAGTTTGGGTCAGAACCCCTGTACATCAGAATCAGAATCTTTATTACCACACGACCAAGGCCAGAGGAAATCTTTATTGGCACAGCTAGCTACAGCTGGTCACAGCATGACAATAGACAATCAGCAATTAGGGCACACCGGGGGTTCTCAAAGAGCAGACTATGGTCCGGATACGGACCAAAGTGCAAGTTCATCTGGGCCCACCTGATAATGATCCATATGAACCAAAATGGCTAACCTCAAAAGGGTTAGCATGGGTTAAAAAACAAAAATACAATGTAGAACCACCAAATTTTGCACAAACATTACTCATCATCATCCCCCCAAACCCTAACTCTAACCCTAACCATAATTAAAATTCATGAATTGCTCTTTTGTTACTGACAATTGTTCCAGACCTGACTTTGAACAAAACTCCAAGATGGTCCAGCTGCAGACGCCTGTAGAGTGCAGCTCCCCCGAAAATACGTCACCTCCACAGGAAACACGTGATCTTTAAGGGCATATGGTGGAGCTCCGGTTAGGGTTAGGGTTAGGGTTAAGGTTAAGGTTAGTGTTTATTCGCTGTAACACAGAGTTGAGATCACGTGTTTCCTGTGGAGGTGACGTATTTCTGGTGGAGCTCCACTCTACAGGCTTCTGCAGCTAGACCCTTCTCCAAAACTCTGATGTGGACCTTTGATCAAAGAGTTTGAAAACCCCCAGCATACACAAGCAGAACATAACCATAACACACATAACAGAGATGCGTAAATGCAGCAGTTTCGTGGATTTTTAAGTAGAATCTTCGTGCTATTAGATTCAACAGAAAACAGATTCATCACACAATGGAATTACTGGTTATCATTTGGGGAAATGTGAAATAAAACTATTAATGGTTTGGAATGGTTTCACTACTGAGCTGCATGAGGATTATCATCCCTCAAGCAGCAGTAAAACTCTGGGAAAGTGAATATTTAATGAAAAAATATGCATTCCTCTTTGTAGGTTTTGCTTGTTCGAGGAGCATGGTATCACTGAGAAGTCATTTTAATAAATGGTCCTTCAAAGACTTATCTCCACTGCATATGAATGAATCTACAAACATTCATAAACAAAATTAAATAACAAATTGGATTTAAATTAAGTTTAGTATCTAAATTTAAACATCTGATCTCAGCTTTTCATCCACATCCAGAAACATAATTACCTCATAAATTCAAAAAATACAGAGCAGCAAGAATTTTCTTGTAAATATTTTAGGAAATGATGAATATGGGGTTGAAAATGACACAGGGAAATTCAGGTTTATTTTAGCCCCTGAAAATATCAACAATACTAGTTTCTTTTTTAAACAGATGGAAAAATCATGGTAGTATTTCCTGGTTGAAGCATATATTAGTTCAAAATGTCTGTGAATGCTGAAAAAACAGGAAATCCCCATAAAGGCAAACATGAAAAGCAATCAGATGTTTAATACCTGTGTGAAACACTGGCCAGGGCGGCTGCTATTGGTGCGGCTGACGGTTCATGCGGCGTGGGAGTGTTTATTTGTGATCTCCTCCGCTTCTATTATACGACGGAAATAAATCACTGCCACAAAAAAATCCCAGGACTGAAAATGGAGCGAATGTTTTAACCATAACGGTGGAGATCTCCAGGCAGGACAACTCCAGAAACCGAATTCAGAAAGCTTTCGCCCTCATCTTCAAAGCAACTTGGAAACAGCTTCAGATAGAGCACTGGACTGCGTGGCAGATGTTGGCCATGAAGACAGGAGTAAGATGAAGGGGGGCTCATACAGGAAATTAGGCATCAGCTTAACGTTTAAAAAAAAGGTAGATATGTGACAATAAAACCCTAACCTGGGTTACTCTCTGCCTTGAACCTGTAGCTTCCAAGATAGGCTCCAGTCCCCCACAACCATACAAGACAAGTGGGTATAGAAAATGGATGGATGGATGGATGGATAGAGTGGATATTAGGGGAATATCCACTCTATCCATAATTCATTATATGTATGAATTATATGTTAGGGTAGTTATATGTTACAACAGTGGCTCTTATCCTTTCGCACCGCGACTCACTTTTACCATCCGGCTTAGTGATCCCTATATCAAGTATAGGTTTAAATCAAGTGACACTACGCAATTTCTGCTAATCAGTGCTTATGGCACGAATCTGATTGGATGCGCCAGGGAATTTTAAATGAAGCGTCTGTGGTTTGGCTTCTTGGATTGGTTGAGTGTTCACTTGTTTTGCTCTAAGCATTTGATGACCCAAGACCCGTTTATATGGGTTAAATCTAGGACTGGGACTGGGAAATGTGATCGTGGATCAGCACAGGAGCTTGCTGGTTTTGAAATGCTTTCATTTTCAATTCTGCCTCTCGACCCTTTTAGAACTTGCTATGATCCAAACTTGGGTACATGTACTTGGGTACATGTCTGAATGTTGACCCCACACTCAGTCTCCTCTCCCTCTTACACTGTGGGTGTCCACAGCAGGCATCTGGGTCCAAATTAAGTCCTCTGTTCAGTCTCACACTGCAGCCTAACAAGTACAGACCTGGTCTATCAGGAGCCTGGTCAGTCGTGGCAGTCTGGACCCACTCCACAGATGTCCATGCATACAGAAACACATGCATGCCTGTGACTATGCAGAGGTGCCTAAATCACCCGAAATTCCTCCTGCTTTGACAAGACCTGCATGATGATCTCGGAGGGCGGGGCGGGGCGGCTGTTTTCGGGGGAGTATTCGGCCAGTCCCCTCCGGAGGAAAGGAGCATACCAAGGAATTTTCTTTTGATGGCTCACTTCAAACTCCTAAGAAGCACACAGACCTGGCTGGGCTGCTAGGCGATGCTGAGAGCTCACCGTGAAAAAGCTAACATGCATGTGCATGCAGTAAATGTGCATATATGAGATTTTTGATGCGGTGAAATGATTGTTTAATGGATGTGATGAGAAGGGACAGATTAATGCATAGGCAGGTGCCTCGGCAAACATCAGGACCCCTACCAACATCAGGAAAAGTGGACAGTTGGTTAAATCAGCAACACCTGATCATCCATGCTAATGTCAGCCTAGGGCCCCTAGTTAAGTTAGTCCACTCCTGGCAATGAGATGGAACAATTATGATGTAATTGAAGCAAGTAGGTGAAACAAAGAGCTCATGTTACCTGCGCAAAAACCTCATTATTCAAACACAGAAGTCATAATGGATTTTAAAGATGATTGTAATACTAAAACGGAAACCCAGAACTGAAAATGTCAGGCATTGCACCCACTGCCATTAAGGACTGGCTGTAATTAACCACAGACCTCTCATGCAGTCCCAAATTTCACGCGGAAGCATACTCCACTCCAGGAAGAAGAGACTCTTGTTTCTGTGACAAAAGCAGGTCTCTCACAATGATTTCATAATTCTATGCGGCACTGCGTTGGAGGGACAATCCCTGTCGATCCCAGTCTGGTTGGGATCTCCATCCCAGCTTCATTACGGTTGCTAATTTGAAACGGCATAAATTAGACAATGCATCATAATTAAAAATAAAAAATATAGAATTGATTGATTGGGATGATGCTTACTTAGGATGCCCCCGTTTTGTGCCTTGTGTTCCAGGCTCCAGGTTCCAGTAAACTCCCCCAGTCACCTTACCGGATTAAGCGGTTGGAAGGATGGATGGATAGATGGATGGATGGATGGATGGATGGATGAATGTTTGGAGGAAGTCATACTTAGGGGAATTCAAAAATCTAAGAATCAAGAATTCTGCTGATGCTGCATCCCTCTTGTGTGTCACTGTGCTTCTAAGTACCGTGTTTCATAACGACGGCCATAAAATTCACTGTGAATAGGATGCCAGAGGAAGTGGACACACAGCTGGCCCAAGAGGAGACCTCCATCTGCTGACCATTTTCATCAGGCAGTCAATCATAGACCCCACAGTGGCAATATTGTTGCACCTGTCTAATTCTCCAACCCGAAGCTTACATACAGTACTAATAGGGTTTGGGACAGGACTGCAGACAAAATATGACATCATGTTTTTGGCAGAGCCGACAGCAATGGCTATTCATTTACCCATCATGCAATGCTAAAAAATGTGCCAGCCAGCTGGGAACTTAATGCAAATATTTCAACTAGTACTCAATTGTCATACTTGATCTTCAAAGCGATTGCTGGGCTCCACGTCACGCTTTGGAAACAATCCGGTCACTGACCTGTTGCTGGAGCCCCGAAAAGCAATTCCGATGAGCTAATGTCCTAGAGACAAACCTGATGGATAGAAACCTTTAATACACCCCTATAAATCCCCATGTCTGGGTGCTTGTCAAATGACTCAGTTGAAAAGCCTCTATTGTTGATGTTACGATCCACCGTTAAAGACTTAAACGGATTTGGTGTCCAGCACCGTATATGCAAAAGTAATTAAACTCCATCTAATGTGTTACTCTGTTCCAGTGGAAAATAACTCTGTCCTTTTTGTGGTGAACGTGTATTTTCAGCTAAAAGCCTTTCTGTTTCTCAAGGCAAATAATAATTTTAAAGCAAGAGTGGGTGGCTGATGATTTAAAGACTCAACACCAAGTTCCATGGTTCAAATAATAAGTCAAAATGAATTTTGAAAACTTTTATGCAATTATATTTCTGAAGGCTTCTAAGGGAAAACAAAACAAATCACAAAATAAATTTATCCAGCTACTCTGATAATTACTTATGCAGGCAAACTGCTTATTGGGGATTGAACAAAAAGCAAAAGACAAAAGAAAAATCAGAAAATCTAAAATGACAGCACACTAAAACACTGTCTTTTCAAGTACAACATTCAGATAATTTTGAGTAGGTTTCTGTGCGACCGCTCGCTAACTCCTTCCCATTAAATATCACTGCCTGTTTTGAGTCCATGTTGAGGCACCCGTTACAGTGCAGGGTCCTTGCAGTCTGTGGTCATTACGTTATTAGGCTATCCGAGCGTTTTTCCATTTGCGGAAGGGCTTTCGGAATATTTTCCTAATCGCAAGACAAATATAGCTCATGGTTTCATTTTCCGCTCATTACCATAAAGAACTCACATGCAGCCAGTCCCTTGCCAACAAAAAAGTGAGAGAAAAGTCTCAAAAACAATGCTTCAAAATGCAGATTCAGCATCTAGCTACGGCCACCCCGGCTCTGATTAGTGCACTGTGCTTGACCAGAGACTGCGGGCAAAGCTGAACTTGGGTCCCGCTGCATTTGCACAATTGAATGACCACCTTTCTGCCCTGGAACGTGTCGGGACTCAAAGCCTGAGGGATTCCCGATAGAGCAGAACTCTGAAGTTTCCTGTTGCTCATCTGGCAGTCGTCCTGGCAGGGTTAAGAAACATCTTTTGTCCTGCAATTTAGTGCTTAAGGTGGAGATGTGATTCATTGTAGATGCTGAAACCAAACTAAGCCATCAATCTTCTGCCTTGGAGCTTGAGCGGGAAAATGACAGCATGACGTTAAATGAGACTGTCTTACGGAAACACACAGCTAGACCTGCACTGATAGTCCACTTCATCCTTCACTAACAAATATCCCGGTTGAGATGTGTTCTGTACCACTGAGAAGTTGTTGCTATGGGAGAGGATTGTAAACCTTCCAAAGGTGATGTTAGACCTACAATGGCAAGAAGAACCACATGTGGGCTATAGTAATTTCTCCTCAAAAGTTGTTCTGTAAACCCAACTCAGTGTGGGGGGGGAGTGGGGGGTGGGAGTAAGACCGTCCAATAAATTCTAAATAGTGCTGAGCTCAGTGAACAAATTCACCTCCGCTCTCACTCCATTTCGACATCCATGGGCTTTCAAACTGTATTACAGCAGAGGGAATATTCAGCTGAAAGTGAAACCCAGCAGGATTAAGGGGGGAAGAATCCAGGACAGATTTGTTTGTTGCTAAAAGACAATAGTACCTTCTTTTCCCCCCCTACAGTTCCACCACTGTTCTCGTGGAGCACATTTCATTTTCGTTCATCTTTAGATTTTCAGAGAAGAACATAAATAGAATTAGGGGCTGCATTTCTCATGTTACACAGCCACAATGAGTTCAGCGCTTGACTGGGCCGCACCTCCGTAGCACTGACCCAGTGACCCGCTGGTGTTAAGACTGTACATGCTTAGCCGTGTCTGTCTGTTTCTCTCTCTGCAATTTCCATTATCCTGCCTTGGTTTTTCTGCCAAGCTGAGTGAAACAATTTTTTCGAATCAGCAGACCGTGGAACAATGATATGTTAATGAACATGGAAAAATCCAGAACAACATTAATTATTGTCCCATATGGTGGTGTGCGTATGTGACAGTATCGGTTTCCATTTTGATGTTATCGAACATTTTTAATTGTATGTTCCCAGGTAATTCAAACAATCATAATAACCATGTCAAGTAATAATAACAGAGATAATTTATGTCCATAATGCATAACAGGACCACGAGTCCTTTCCATCTTTGTCTACCCACAAAACATCACACGATTCTGTGCGAAGGGGATGGATTTCTCCAATCTTCTTCCGCGCTCATGGAGAAAGGTCTTCTTGGGCTGCTTGCGGCTCTGCCTGGAGATTTCCGAGCCACTCCATCGTGAGCCTGCCATCTCACTGACCCCCAGCGGCTTACAGCTATGGAATGTTTGTGAAAGCAGCCCCTGCAGGGGCACCAGAGCTCACCAGTTCTACAAAGAAACAGCTCTTTCACAAGTTATGGGTCACAGGAAATAAATAATCACTAGATCAAGATAACAAACCACCAGATACTGTACAAGAGTGGGAGGTAACACTGGAGATATTAATCTTCCAATTGATCTGGATTTGGTACTTTTCCTTCTCACAGTGGAGGATGTAGCTGGACGGGAGAGAATTATCTTCGGAAGGCGATTGGCCAAAATCCTCTGTCGACCCTTGGGGAAGGTGCCTGCCAGCAGTCATCCCAAGAGAATGCTTTGAACTCTCCCATCTGCCATTATCAAAGCAGATTAGAAGCCAACGACAGCTCTGCATACACTTAATGGGAAACATGTATTGTTTCTGAACATTATGTGTTATCCTGACATGGCAAGGGAGAGGGGCAGAAGCGCAAGGCATAATTGAATTGAATTGAATTGAATTGAATTCGATTCGTACAGAATAGTGCATTTTTACATCATTGCATTATCGCAAAGATTTTAACACGTGAACATGTTATTCTCACAATTAGTGGTTTGTGCTACTATGTGTGCCATATAGCTATGATGCTAGATTATATATGTCTCCAACTGGGGTAATATTACACAAGGTCTTCTCTAAATAACAGTACATGCTGTGTCGGGACATAAATTCCACTTTTATGCCGACTTTAACCAAACCGTCCATAAGTGGCTTGCTTTCTTGTGGCACAAGCCAACACAGACTAACATAACATGCTAGCAATGTACACAAGCTTTGTTTCTAATTTCTAAATCACTGGGGATTATATTTTATTCAACTTTAATTTTGGTGACCCTGTTATGTTTAAGATAGGCTGCCAATTATGCTGCCAGGGCTTTTGGGTCAAGGCCTGCATGAGCGCTACCTGGAAACGTTTTATGGCGCAATTCACGAGAGCCGCGTGCAGATGTCGATCTTATCAAAGGCGAGAGGAAACAGGGAAACACCAAGCTTGGGGAGCCAAGACATACTTTAGAATCAAGACGAAGGAAATGTTTCAGTCATGGGAAAAGACTGTAAAAAAAATAAAGTAAGTTGTAGATCTTTTGATGCAATTGCAATGTGACTTGTAAAAATTTTGCCAGCAAATGTGATACAGCCTTACGTGAAGTTTATTTTAAGGCAAATCATGGGAATCATAGAAAACGTGGCGCCCGTGTACTTCCAGACTGAGAGATAAGCCGTCACGCTCCTTTCAGATGAACCCGGGAAAAGGTGACATCCTCTGATGTCATCGGTTGAAATGACAGTGAATTATGGCTTGAGCGATGTGCGTTTAATAGCATTTTTGCTCCTACAAGTCACGGCACTTCATAGGTTAGAGACACACACATACGCACATCCCCTTACAGCACCATTGGCCCAGTATTTTAGCTGCCCCCCCCAGGGTAGTTAGCACTTAACTCCTGAAGTCTTTGGTCGCAGCAGTAAATCAGCCTGGTTGGCTTTTCTTTGTGGTCTTTCTCTCGAGTGCAGCCTCACTCTCACAGCCCGTATATACAATTACACAAACATGGTAATTAGGTACTGCGTGAGGTTGCATCAGTACAAACTGAAACTTGAGACTGAACATCTGAATATTTGAGCTGGAGTTGTAATCATACACTGTATATTATGGTTGGACCATATGAACTGCAAAGCTTAGCTTATGCTACTGTTAGAGAATGAAAAATCTCTTCACAGCCTCTGAACCAAACGATGAAATGTATTTATTATTAATCTCATGCCTCATTAGATTAAGAGATATGCATTTGGAAGTATTAGTCATAGTATTACCGTACCAACAATCCCCCGAAGAGTGTCTGGGCTTAGCCTTAGAGATCGGATGAGGAGTTTGACATTTGGACCCAAAGTAGAGCCACTGCTCCTCCCCATTGAAAGGAGCCAGTTGAGGCGGTTCTGCCATCTGTCTTGGATGCCTCCTGGAGGAGCTGGGGGAGGTGACTGGTGAGAGGGAGGTCTGGGCATCCCTGCTTAGACTGCTGCCCCATGACCCAACCCTGGATAAGCCTCAGACAATGGATGGATGGATGGATGAATGGAAGGACGGATGGTACAATCACTTGTCACTGGTGCTGTACCCTCAAGGTTCTGCCAATTGCACCTTAGCTGTAGGTATAGAAGGTACAGAAATTGACTCAGAGGTAACATTTTTGTACCATTGGGGGTATGGTAATGTTTTACCAGGGCTGTATCCATTAGTCTGACAGTGTACTGTTTTCATCTTTCAAGAAACGCTGGCAACTGATCTTGTGGACACCTCTTATTGGTCAAGGCAGTGCTCTGTAGGAAGAGCAAAAATGGACAAATTCTAATCTGGAAGCAATTACAAGCATTGGCATCTTCATGATGAGGACATTCCTTACAGCTCCACTGCCCCGTGCATCTCGGGGGTCCCACCAAGCCCGTATTGGATAAACAATTCGAAGATGAATAGATGGAAGGATAAAGAGGATACTTGAATTGATACTTGATAATACAATCAGAAACTAGAAGCACATCCATACCTCATTGTCTAGGAACATGACTGTATGCTACAAGAATTTGCTCTATATTCATGTGAACTTAGACCGTGCCTTTTGGATCTCTGTCTGTAGTCTCCATGGTGCAGTGGAGGAGCACTGACAGTGGGGTCAGGCTCCAAAAGCTCCCTGCAAGACCCACTAGATGGTGCTACATGCATGCAAGGAGGGTCAGTCCATCTGTGATGTGGAGGGGGGTGGGGAAGGTGGGGGCATTTAAAAGATTGCTTTTACAGCGGTATCAGCTGGGCTATATTTTCAAGGTCATTCTCAGGCTTTCTTCCCGGGCCCCCTGTCTGTGGTCGGTGTTGCAAAACATTCCGACGGTCCTGCCAGCGAGAAGGCGTTCTTTTTCCATTAATGCATTTCACCTTGCGACAGCCCTCTGGAAACCACGGTGTCTCCAAAAGGTAATCCTTTCAGAACAAGCCACGTGTGCTCAACATTTGTTCCCCAACAACTGTTTACGTTTGGGGTCCGCCTTTGCCACTAATGGGCAAAGTAAGTGAACCATGGAGCAAGATCTGTCCAACTCACTCTTCCTTTTCTTCTAACTAAAGTTATCAGGGTGGATTTGGAAGGAGTCACTCATCAGAAAACCCGACACATCTTTTAGCATATCGCTAAGAGTCACACGCTAATCACCTTGCCCAGAGATACAGCTGCTCATAAACATGTCATTTTGTTTGATTCGCAGAACATCTTGTCAACCTTTTCACTGTAAAAAAATCACCATCACAATGTATCGGTTGGGTATTCCAGAACCACCCTAGAGGTATTTTTGATGGCAAGAATGCCAGCCAGACAAAGTGAATCCTACCAGAACTTGATCAAATCAGGAATTGTGTGCAGTAGATGAAATAAACACTACAGAATGTGAAGAGAAAAACAATATTCACTTAAAAGTAATTTAATCCAGCCGTGAACAGGGCTGATCTGCTAGGAACTATGGGTTAGTCGGCCAACCACCGATGCTAAGAATTCCTTAGCTTGATGCTAGCGCCTTTTGTATGATGGTACAGTGGGGTGGTATTACTGACAGGACATGCTTAGAGTACCAGGAGCTTTACCCAGGCATGGTATCCAGCATGGTATGGTATCTTGCCATAGTATTTGTATGCACCTGGTGCGCGAATCACTTGATAACTTGGCATCACTATAGTGACAAAACTCAAACCTTCGACAGGACACTGCTCAGATTTACAGAGCATCAACTCTCCTGGCCAAAATCTTCCACTGACAGCCCCTGGGGGAAGCGTCTTTCCCTGTCCCATACACATTTTTACAGTATGATTCCATCCGGCATGTGTTGTTATTTACAATGTCTCTTAACACACTCAGTCTTTCACAAACACATGCAAACAGTTTCCCATTGCGCCTTACAGGAATCTCCGGGTTTCCCATCTCATCATAGGAAATGTTCAACTCAGCATTTCCTAGCCATAATAATACAAAGAGATCAAGGTTTATAAAGCAGGAAGAGACGCAAACAATGGCATGTTTGCAACGGACTTTAATTCTCCGGGTTTTATGTCCGTCTTCAGGCCTTCGGGTTTTGAGCGAGTGTTTTTATCAGACCCTTAAATGTCGTGGTCAAGGATTCCGGCCCATCCCAGAATACTCGGGATTCCAGTCTGACAGCTGCCCTCTGATATCACGCGCAGAGTCGTCTTCCTGGCTGCCTGAAGGTGGCCCCCCTAACCTTCACCTAAAGGAAGACTAAGCCCCATTTAGCACCCACAAATATTTCAGATTTGTATAAATTGAACTTTGAGTAGTCACTGAATACTTTAAATACTTTTTTTATGATCACGGGACCAAAATATCAGTGGATAAAAATGAAATATTTTAAGGGTCAGAGGAATCACGACCCTGTAAACTGGGCCAAGAATACTGCTATTATCTGTAGTATTAGTTATAGGACACAACAAATCTCATGATCCTTTTCAAAGTTCCCTTTCTAAATAATTCTTCCTCTTTACAACAGTGTAACTTGATTTGCTTGTCAAAGCCGGAGCCTTGAACTTCCATGTTAAAAGAGTGGAACATCACTTTTATTTTTTGTGCTACTTCACCGGCATCAGGAATAGTGGCACAGTTTTTGCACACCAATAAATCCACTGACAATTGCACATGGGATGGGGGAAAAGCCTATCATTGGATGTGACCCCCAACATTTAAAAAGCTATTTTTATTCAGAGGTGCCCCCCTGTTAGTTTCAGTTTCAGACAGCCTGCTCCCAGCACTCCGCTGTTTCTCCTCCACACAGCTGCCAGTCACGCCTTCTGTGGCTACCCATACACACAAACGTCAGGGTGTCCAGTCGACATGGCAACTGGCCAGTCCATATAGCCAGGGCTGTTGAGAGTTGCCTCCACCAACACTGGCCGATTTCCAGCACAAATATACTGTCAGCCACGCGTACAATAGGTTTACATCATTATAAAATGGGCTGTTTACATATATATATAAAAAAATACAAATACGTATGAAATCTCCAAATTTTCACGTTCCT
>JAODKE010000028.1:23273248-23299913 GCA_026779605.1 Mormyrus hasselquistii | reverse complement strand
AAAAAAATGATCTACGACGTTCTTTCTGGCGGCGTCAGCGGCTTGGGGGGGGGGGGGGGGGGGGGGGGGGGGGGGCGGGGGGGGCGCTCAGTCAAGTGTCCCAAATTTACATTACGAGGTGTGACCTAAGCAGGAAATGTGAACAAAGGCCTGTGTCTGTTCCTGACGTTTTGCAGGCCCCGCATGACTTGCTTCGATTGCACTGATGTTTACTTTAATTTGCTCGGACCTCAGAAGAGCTTCTGGTCAGTGGATAAAATATGGCAGAAAACATGACTCTAATCCTGTATGCAATCGTTCCCAAAACAGCAAAAAAAAAAAAAAAAAGATTTGAGGGGAGCACAACTCATTATTACACAATAACAGTTATATTACAAAAGTACAATTTCTTCGGTCTTTATGCCGTATTTTTTTTCATTTACAAGCACCGAATGTACCAAATAATAACAAAAATATCACACCCAGCTGTGAAGGGTTTGTCATGCAAACGTCACGCACTTCAACAATAATCAAGTGATTATGGAATTATCATTAGCAAAATGGAATGTGTTTGACCAGAGCATGTTGGTGCTGGAGAACATGCAAGCTGCACAGAGACAGCGGAGGGAAGGAGGGACTCAGCGCTGGAGACGTCAGGCAAAAGCATCACCCAATCAGTCCCTGCTTATGCTTTACTGTATATACACATTCATAGATCTACATACATAAGTAGCAGTAAAGCTTCTAATCTTGTCTAGTCTGTGTTTAGCAGTCATTATATCCCCCAGGACTCCTTACTGTGCTTTGTGGAGACTTTTCTGCTGTCTTGGACTTTCCTCGCCTCCCCTTGTCCCATTTGTGGCAGCGTCAGTGGTTTCGTACTGGAATTGACTCCGGGTTCAGACGTTGAGGGCTTAACTGAAGTATCCTGTTTTGAAAACAACATGGGGCTTTATATTCTGTTTTCCGCCGTGTCCCACCATCTTTTTCATCCTCCCCCTGTAATCTCTGGATAGTTAATGCTCCTGATGTCTCCCAGTCTGCTAGAAGGGTGTCTGTATCCCATCCTTCTCGTTGCCTGATCAGTGCCGGAATGTGACCTTTTGCCCACCTCTCTGGAACCGGAAGCTGGCCTCGAGTTCCTATGATACAGGCCCAAATCTGTGCCTGTACCTCATTCCAGTAAAGCTGGACTCTTCCTCAGAGGGTCTGGATACGCCCCCCCCCCCTCCCGTGTTGGTGGACTTCCCCCCTACATTCCACAATAAGCAGAAACTTCTCAATGAGAAGAAACCCCTCAGTGAGTCTGGTCAGCTTCCGTTTCGATCCTTCAGTAAAAGTTTCTTTTTGGCTGCCAGATCAGTATTGCCCCAGACAGTCCTTCCATGCATATTCCCACACAGATTTCTATATTAGTTTTTCCAAACTTTTGAAGGGCCTGTCTGGGATGTTTTTCAGTGTTGAAGATGTTCTTAGGATTCAACGATTCCTTGGGCAATGATAATCATGGCCCCTCTTGTTCGTTTTTTAGTTGTCATTTAAGTTTAAAAACTGATTTAACAAATCTGTGCCTGTACCTCATTCCAGTAAGGCTCACTGCATTATCGTTCTTCTCCTTTAAATCTTGAGTCTCCTTCACTGCCATCTTCACCTGATCCCTTGTCCCCCCCCCCCCCCCCCCCCCACCATAATTCCTCCTCCCTCATCTCCCTTATTGTCCTCTGCAAGATGCGGCTTTATAACTTAATAATGGCCAATTCCAATCGGTGATATAATCCACAGATGTATCCTCTGTCCAGTGCTGAACCAAAATTCATAATGACGATGCAGACTCAGTTCCCAAAAGTTTCCACCGTCTCTCTATAACCCTAAAACTCTGTAGCATCTGTAGCTTGTACACTATAATTTAGCTGTCAGAACAAAACAGACTAGCTTCTGAACGTTTTTTTAAAACTGCCACCAAATATCTGGGAGAATAATGTTATCAATACTGAACTCTTCTATAATATTATCGCCTCTCTCGTCCATTGCTATCCTCTTTTCCCCGTCCTCCCTATAAATCTGGTGACTTAAATGGCGACGCAGTCAAGTAACTCCACACCTGCCCGTATCTTACAAATTAATTGCACCTATAAAGGGGAAGAATGATTTACATGGTTTCAATTCGTGAAGAAATCCAGGAATTATCGCTTCAAGCCAGTCCTTTCAACCCACTGTGCAGCTCGATAATTTATGGAAGATTCCCCCAGAAATCCAGACGCTGAATTCAGTCACTCATACCTCAACCCCCCCCCCCCCCACAAGGATAAGGCACCCAAATAAAGCGGAATGAGGCTTGCATAACAACAGTTTTCAGTCTTTCATGCATTCCTTTTAATTTCCATTCGCATGAAGAGAGACTGAATTTTTTGGGGCAATCACAGTCCATGAGCTCAATCGATTTTTCAGTTTTATAGTTTTATTAAAATTACCCACCATTAGTTTTTAAATATAACCGTGTAAAAATGGAATTGCATTTTTTTCACCGTGAAGATTTTAAAATTAGTGTTTCCCTTTATCGGACATGCTGGTTGCCCTGGGTTTTATCTTCCAGATGTGACTGGAAATAAATAGTAAACAGATGATAGTACAAAAAAATGTGGCACAACTGTGCTGTAAAAATATACCAATATATTACTCACTGATCAAGGTGGTATCAAAAGACTAAATCATAGCATTGCATATAGATTGCATATAAGAAAAACATTTTCTGTACGTGGATAAAAACCTGTGTACATTCAAATATGCTCAAGAGACATTAGAGACCCCATAGTTTACGGAAAATTCTCATCAGGCGTAGAAACTAGACTTACGAGAGTCATGCCCCAAACTAAAGGCCGTCGTGAGACTCACTGAAAGCCCTAATCTCAATAAAAGAAAGTGCACCTTGCCAATTTCATGAAAAAATGCAGAGTAGAATGGAAACACACCACCACTCTATTTTTTTAATTCCTTGCCAAGATAGACAAGCAAAAACAGACTGTATATCACCATGGTTGGCTTTCGTTACCGACCTCCGAGCAGATTAAATCTCCGAAATGATTTTCACTTGCCTGTTAACATCTAATTAATTCATACAGGAACAGAAATGCAATTTTTTAAAAAGCCTGAGAGTAATAATGCAATGTAAGATATCTGCATAATCAGAAAAAGAGTGCCAGTTTGTACCTTTGCTTGTCACTGGGGCTGTACCCCAGTATAGTATCTGCCAATTGTACTCTTAGCTGTAAGTAAATGTACTTTTTAAGGCATAGAAATGGACTATGAAGAACATTTCTGTACCATTGCTGGTACATTAATGTTGTTTGTACCTTGGAGATGTTCCTCAGAGCCTATTTCTGTTCCTTAAATTATACCGAAAGGTACTTTCCCTACAGCTAGAGTACCACTGGCAGACCCTTGAGGGTACAGCCCCAGTGACAAGCAAAGGTAAAAATTGATACTCTTTTTTCTGACAGTGTTCTGCATTCAAATGTAGGATAAAATATTACATTGTTAATTCCACTGCTCTTTCTTGCAATTTATTGTCATAAAATAAAACTTTTTATATTGTAGGCATAAGAATGTTCTTAAATGAAATAAGCATGCAGTGTTTTTCTATGCACATATCAGCTAAATAAGGAGAACCATATCCATATAAATGAGCACTTTGCCTTCAAATTATACAATTTGGCTGTTCCGCAGTACAAGGTTTTTTAAACACTGTTGGTTTAAAGGACTTTAAACTGCATTAGTCACCAGTAAGTGGACGTGGGTGTCTGTAGCAGGTATTAGCAGTGGTTATGTGAAGATTGCTTTTTCAAGTCTTAAGAGGTTGCCATAGCACCTGTGAGTATGCAAATCAACCTTTTTTTTTTTTTTTTACCAGGTTACTGCCAGCTCGTGGGGGGTGTTCTACAAAGCAGAATTTCTTGCTTAGCCGGATAACTTGCCGGATTTAAGGTAGTTCGGACTAAATTAACCTTTTCTTCGTTCATTTATGTTTAGCCTGGACTACCTTAAATCTTACAAGTTATCCAGATAAGCAAGAAATCCTGCTTTATCAAAACACTCCCCTGGTGGCTATAAGGTGAGCATTCTTCCTGTCATCTATGTGGGTCTTCAAGCTGCAGAGATGACTGAGCCCGACCATATTAACTAGGCGATAATGACAATATTTGAAAACAAAAGAAATCCTATGCAAATTCAGTTTGTTACTGTGATTTGTTAAATCAGTTCTTTTATTTAAATGACAACTAAATAACGAACATGAGGGGCCATGATTATCATTGCCCAAGAAATCGTTAAATATTCAAATAATCCTCTGGAAATATTTATATGATGCCAATAATGATAATCTGTGCCAAATAAAAGTGACGTTTTATAAACAAATGGAGAAACCTTCCATCTTCATATCAGGTAAAGCATGACAGACATTAACGTTTACAATACAAGTACAACCCATTCTTTTCAAATGTATACATAACCCGCTTTTTCTTGATTAACTATGATGTCACATGTCAAATGAATTAAAAAAAGATTTGAGTTGGAACAGTCAGTCCCCTGACCCCTATCTGCAGTGAAATTAGTCTGATTCTGTAAAAGCACAAATGTTTATCTAAAAGTGCCAGAGATATTTTTTATGGTGGTACTTATTTTTTGTGGTGTTTATGAATAAAAACACAGGATGTTTAAGCCCCCAATGTCTTGGTTTATAACATTTACCAGTGATATATATATGCAACTCGTTTTGATTTCAATATAATTTAATTTATTTTAACCTGTAGTCTCAACGCTCACCAAAATGTTATTGTTATGAAAATGACACGAAAGAATGACAGTAAATGACGTGACGTCTTTTCAGAGGCTGCGGAGAGAGAAGACGGCTAGCAGAAATGCCAGCCGGCCGCTTTATCACGATGCCTTTTTTGTCCAATTAAATTCAGACAAATCGCAGCTGTCGGTGAAGTCATTCTGTGCGATCACCAAGATAAACACGGCAAAAGAACGATGTTCCACAGAAATAGACCACAGGGAAAAAAAAATTTAAAAAGGAAGACTGAAGAAACGGGGGGTGAGATGCAGGAAATATATCTCACTTTCGATCGTGAGCGTATTTGTTATTATTGTGCACGATCTGAGCCAACTGCGTTGCTTTGCCACACAAGTCGGGACATTTTTGCAGCTGCCTTCTAGGGCTCCTACCACGCCTCATCTGCTTTTCCGTTTTATCTGTGAGCTCCACCAAATGTTGCATGTTTGGAAAGTCGCATCCTTTTCAAGACGCTGGAAGCGTTTAAGGGAGGGATGGGCGCGGTGAGCGACAGTGTATATTTGGCCTGCGAAACACACCTTGTCCGTTCTGGAGAGACCTTCTCCGAAGGTGTATTTTTCTTGTGCAGCGAGGAACGTTGCAGAACAATAAACAGCGATGGTGACTTCTGGAAATAATGTTGGGTTTTACCTTGGGATTTGAGAAGGACTTTCAAGTTCAGTGTGACATCCATAGAAAGAGACGTTTATGAAAGTAATAAGAAAAGAGCCAAAGTTACGCATAAATAAATAAACCCGTAATTGTCACCCATAGTTTGCACAAAGAATTCCAAGTTAGACAAGGACCATCCTACAATATGTATTTCCTTAGTTAAAAATTTGAAAATGTATACTCACCCAGCCTTAATGTTTCACTCAAAACAATATTTACATTTTATGTCAATTGAGAACCCTGTTTCCTTTCATTTGTACACAAAACACAACTGGTTTCTAAATAAGCATGGGAAAATAAAGCCCAAACAATGTTTTTTTTTTTTTTTTGGATGGAAATACACATAGGCATCATCAGAACAGTGTTAATTTAACATATAAGCCGTATTATGAGGTATCTTTTTCTTTAAATAATACCAACATTGCTATGCTTATTTTCTTTCATGTTATTTCTACATATGTGTCCATCATACAGATAAGTGTGAGATATTTATTTTAAACAGTTTATAGTATTAGGAACTGCCCTTTAAAAGTCAACAGTAATAAGGAAACTACCGGAAGGTCGCTGGTTTGAATTCCATGGCTGGTAGAGCAATCATATCACTGCTGGGCCCTGATACCCTGAAACCTTCCCCGGGGGGGAAACAAATGTTGACCCTCACTCTGACCCCACGCCTCACTCATAAGCAGAGTTTGATGTTTACACTTGGGGGCACAAAAACACTCTGTCTTGCTTATCGCATGTGTTAACGCATGTATCTGAAATGCACATAACCTGTTATTTTGTCTATCAACAAACTGCTTATGCAAAGGTGCAAAGTTTCAGCACAGAACAAATGCTATGCCGCTCTTGCCAATTAACTGCAATTTCAACTCAGGCAACTAGGGGGCACAGTGACCCGCCCCTGCCCCCTAACCAAAATCCACCCATGCCCTCACTCTCACCTGTACACATGTGTCTGACTCACAGGAGAACAAGATGGGATTTACAAAAAAAAAATCAAAAATCAAAGAATTCCTGTGGATTTGTACTAATGGCTAATAAATTTGTCTTATCATAAATGCAACTCAGTGACTGGAGTAATTTTCTTCATTCTTCGTATAGATAACATCAGACATATTCACTGACATACTGATGTATACACGTGTATGAATCGCTTGTGCTGTATGATTAATGGATGAGAGTAGTTTCCACTTATAACGTGTACATTTCTACTTACTGGAGGGTTTCCAGATCTGAAGTCAATGCGTATCCCTTTATGTGTAAGGACTTTGGATTGACGTTGGTCACTTCAAGTGCTGGGCTTTGGTGGAAGGTGTGTAGATCAGCGGGTTAGGAATCTATGCGCGTGTCTGGAAGGTTATGGGTTTGAGTCCTATAGCAGAGTTTTCATGTCATGACCCTTGAGCAAGGCACTTAATGCCAACTACCTCAGGGTTGCTGTAAGGACCCCAAAACTTGCTCTTACCTGCACATGTACATGTGTATGAGTCTCTGATGGAGAGCATGATGGGATATGTGAAAAGGACTCGATTTCTGCATGGGGATGAATAAAATATTGCTATTCAATATTTAATTATACTTCCAGTAGTGGCAAATGACTGAAATGGATCTCATAAGGTCCGGTAAGCCTATGTTCCTGACCCAGTTACACCTGGATTTAAGATTTACAATTCCTCAAAACTATCAGTAGTGTTTCAAGGTAATGAGATCGTGTGTGGATAGAGATCGTGTCTAATTAGCTGCAATTTAATGTTCCATGTTGAATACCTTCTGGCACTTTGAAACTCAAAGGTAAATATATCGTACATGATTCAGATCCCCCTAGTCTGAGTGCAATTTAGGTTTTTTTAATGTTCAGATCTTATGACCAGAGCACAAAAAATAAAAGTACAGATTTAATCAGGCTTTAATTAAAGATCAGAGAGCTGCAAGAGTATACCTTTGATTTCAACAAAAATTGCGCAAAGCTATTCCTTTGCCGCCATAATTGCACCCCCGCCCCCCGCCCCCCGCTTTTGGCTGAGAATGCATTTCACTGGGTCCTAAGGTCCTGCGAATTTAAACTGCGGGGAAATGCTTCACGCTGTGGAAATGCTCTCAAAAAAACAAGGAGTGAAAGAAAAGACAAATTGCCGGGAACACGAGCAACATGTGGCATTAAGCTGATCCGAGCCCAGTTTATTTTTCATAATCTCAGCTGTTTCAAAATGACAAACAAAAGCTTGAAGTGTAGGATAAATGTGCGACTAGGCTAAATTCTCCTTCCCTGTTTACGGTCTGCTATGATTTTTTCCATAGTTCTGTAAGTAATTCACATAATGGAGCTGTTTTGAGTCTTTTGTAATTGATCTTTGATACTAACAAATATCAATTCCTAAACGTCTGAGACAAGCGTTGCCTAAAACCGTGACTTGTTGTGTCCAGCCTGGACACAACAAGTTTAAAGCTTTATTGAAAATTTTATCTCCCACTTTCATCTGAAGACTGTTTCCGAGGTGAGATGAATTGACTTCAAGAATAGGCTGCTCCTAGAATGTAGAAAATGCTTATCGCCTTGCCAGTAGCCAGAAACAAATTTAAACAAACAAACAAGAGACAAAAAGGCTTACAATAAATTTTGAGAAGTAGAAAAAGTCAAAATATTACATTGCACTTCTGTACTTTTCTAGATTTTTTTTTTTTTTTTTGAAAGTCCTTCCAGATATTCTTGAAGACAGACAAGAAATGCCTAAAGATCTCACAGCATACCAGCAAAATGTATGCAGTTGACCTCTGTGGCTTCTGTTGTCATTGCTTTTGGTCTCATGAGTGCTGAAATATATTGCAACAGAGACAACAGAGATGACAATAGGCAGCCAATCATGGCAAAGGTGTTAGTGGCACACTGGACGCATTATTCGTCAGACTGTAAGGAGGTCCTACATCTGTATTACTCTAAAGCAGGGGTCTCCAACTCCGGTCCTGGAGAGCTACTATCCAGTAAGTTTTCTATCCTACCTGGCTTCTAATGAGCCACACCTGTTCCTGGTATTTACCCAAAAACAGGTGTGGCTCATCAGAAGTTGGAGACCCCTGCGCTAAAGATTAAAACGACTGGCTTGGGTCATTAAGACTTATGGAAATACAAAATATGGCTAACATGCACCATGTCACTGTTTGTCGGATGCTCAAAAAATGCATGACGTCGGTTGAATCAATGTCTTGCAGCTCAATCAAATTAAGTAGAAATGTTGAAGGACCATAACTGATCTAACAATGCATCTGCAGTTTCAGGATTTCATTAATCAAACGATGGGTACCAGGAGACACCATAACCAGATTCCAGAGAAGTGTGGGATGGAAACAGTCGGAACTTAACAGTGGCCAAAATTACGGAATGTGGAAATTTTACCGCACCACATTACGTGATCGTTTTTTTTTTTTTTCTTTGCCTGTAACTGGCGAACGGGAAGCTGGGAAAAATCCAAGACAAACAACGATGCCCGAGTCCACTCTTTAAGCGAGCACCTCAACTACCGTGCTTAAAACTACTGGAGAAGGAGGAGAAGGAGAAAAAGCTTGCACGGGGTCTGAATTTCCACTAGTGAAATGTGGACTGGGATTATTTCTGTTTTTTGGGGGTGCGTGTTCTCTTCTGTTACCTAATGTGATAGAAATTGCCCCCTAGGGTCCATAAACGGAAGATTTTTTTAATTTGGGCAACTGTACGTTTTGTTTGTTGCAATAACGTTCTAATAACAAACACAGATGTCTACAATCTCTCACCTTATGCTAAAAGGAAAATGCTCACAGTGTATGACAGGGACACCGGAATTCCAGTTGTCAGAGGAATTTGTCCGGATATTACAGAGCTTGGCATATGGCGGGAACATGCCGCTGGGCACGTGGGTTTCGAGGGGAAGCAGCCTAGACAGAGCTAATAAGGCAGCCACTGAGTCACCAATTAGGCAAATAAAATCAAAGCAAACTGGAGACACAAGGAAACGTTTAAATGCTATTTCAGGGTTTATACATTTAAATAAAGGAGCAAACGGTTATGTAAAACATGACATTTGCCTGCTTGTAAAACACAGACAACTATGTTTTTAGCAGGTACAGCAGTACGTATTGGATCAGGCAGGTCTCAGCCAGCATCTGATTTCTCCATCGCGGTATGGGGGCTTGAGATGATGTCATGCGCCGGGAGATATCCCGCTCAGCTAGAGAGCCAGGAGTGTTGTATGTCATCCAAGCCTTTAATGGATTGATGGCCACTCCACTTACTGTTGGTTCCAGGTACTAAACAGCTGATGGTGTGGAGATTTTGGTGGAAAAATCTCCAAGAAGCAGGACGCTGTAGACATACTCAGCGCAACCTTACACATTACTGGTGTGCACATCTGTAGGTAGATGATGAATTATATCTTCTACCAAGAGATGGAAACAGGAGCTAGTGATGTGTTTCATGAAGAGCACTGATCGTGTAGTCATATCCTCAAACAAAATGTCCATCCATTAAAATGGATGTACTGTTAGGGTTGGGTTGAGGATGGACACAATTACTTTTTATCCATTTTTTTAATACCTGCTTGTCCTATGCAGGGTCACTGGGAGCTGGAAACCACACGCCCACAGCGGGGACCCACCGAGGATGGGGCACCAACCCCAACATCTCAGAAATCTCCTTTCAAGACAGCTGGCTAGTTTTCAAAAAGTGCTGAATTCATCCTTTCTAGTATATGGGGACTTAAGTAAGGTCACTCATATTGCTTAACATGTTGTTTAAGTAATGGAAAGTAGACTGGTGAATACAAGATGTATAATGTTAACCTAAAGTACTATTAACAAAGTATCGACCATTTAAAATTCATCGTACTCTACTAATGAAAAGGTAAAAATGAATATGGACAATGGGCCAGACATAAATACACATGTAGCTTGACTTACATGTAAGGAAAAATATTCATTTAAAAGATAATTATTAAAATTCACTGATTCACAGTATTCACTGATTCAGAGTATTCACTGATTCACAGTATTCACTGATTCAGAGTATTCTGAAATACTTACAGAAATATAGCATTTCATTGGGAGCAAATTCCTCACAGATCACTGAGCATTAAAACGCCCAGGATTGGTTTTTAAGGTGCTAATTAGAATGTATTTCCGCTCTTTAAATGAGGTCTATTACAGCTCCAGCTCCCTGTATTTTTGGATGTTTACGGGGCTCTGGTGTTAAAAGGTAATTAGCTGAAAATGTGCCCAGAGTGTCTCTGGGGGGTTCCATTTCTGGTGTCTGATGTCATGGTACAGACAGGCTCACAGATAGACTGCGGGCCTCTGATAACCCCATCCTGGGTTGCGGGTGAGTGGGGGTGTACCGAACAGAACCTCCCGGGAGGGTGTTGGCTCTAGAGCAGAGGGACCTCTAGAACGGTTTCATGCACACACTGATCACGCATGGTTCTCCTCGTAATTTTGTCCGTTTTTCTTGTTTACTCTGATGTTTTCCTCCAGAACTGCTACAAGTACCAAAATGACACAGACACTTGTGCCCAGGATGGGTGTGGATGGACTCTACTGCTGTAGCCTGTATCCAGATATATAAATGGAGGCTACAGCAGTAGAGTATACATCTCTACATATATTAATAGGCCAGTAGGTGCTGATTACATTTTATTTATTCAGCACATGCTTTGATGCAAAGCCATGTACCATTGAGAAGCAGGGCCAGACACTTCCTAGAGAAACTGGGGTTAAGGGCCTTGCACCAGAGCCCAGTGGTGACATCACTTTGCCAACCATGGGATTTGAACTAACAACCATCTGATCACAGGATCACAGGCAAAGCATCCTAACCTCACTGAGCCACCCACTGCCCCTGTGGGTGACGGGCTGCTGTAGCTTTCATCAGAGAAGCGTTTTATAAAAACCTACATAAGCTCAAGCAAGAAAATCTGTTAGCAACAGATAACAACTGCAGTTACGGGTAAAAAAGTGTTTGACAGAGTAATAGTTAATCCATTGGTCTTAATAGTTGCAATGTTATTGTGTTACTTTTTGGAAGAGCCTTGTTGTAATGTGTACAAATGTATGGAAATGTGCTTCTCAGATGTAACCATGGACACAGACCATTTCTTAATTTTGGTCGATGGAATTAATGGTTATGGCTATAAAGGGCATGCATATCATTGATTCAGCAATATTATATTTCCCAGCGCTGGCTAGGGTGGTGACCTAAGAGTGTCTGCAGTGATGTAGCGCTCAGCTCTCTGCTCAGATCCATCCTTTTAATTCAGACGAGTCAGCACTGCATCTTTTCCAAAAAAGGAGGGCCTTATTTTTACGTGTGCATTAAGCTTTGCCTCCGCCGGTGATTTCAGCATTGTTACCTACCACTGAAATATTCAATCAGCTTTAGCTCAGTTGAGAAAATTTAGGCATAAAACTAACAGCACATCTGTGAGCACTTTCGTGAGTGAGGAAAATGGCCTCATTTCACCTAAAAGGAATGCAAATTTTTCCTCATCCTAGAAGCAGAAGGCCATTCGCAACAATAACAAAATGGGGGCAATTAATGGCATCATTTATCATGGATTAATTATGGAAAGGTGACATTGACAGGGTTTATTTACAAACTGGAACAATAACAATGTGTTCCAGAAGAGAGATCTTATTTTTGCCCTATTGGGTGTGTGTGTGATTTAATTTTCTTTTAAAGAAAACCATTTATTTATGTATTTATTTCAGTAGCTAATCTCCACCCAAAGAGCTCCCACCGATCCAGTTGTGGTGACAGTTTCTTGTTTCCATTTACTTTCATTTTGGATGCTTGCGTCACCAGACATTCTCACTGGATTGCTTTGGTGTTCTGCTCTTTGTTGGGCCAGGTGTTCAAACAAGAAGAAATATTTTCCTTTCTACTGCAAAAATAAGCAGTGTCCAGTTCGCAGCCTTCTGGGATGCAGTTGAGTTGACCCCTAAGAAAAAAGGACTGATTTATTTTTATTTTTTGAAAACCTCCCCCAGAGCAAATATCTATGGAATCGGTAGGTGGTGCAATTTCCTTTGGTGTACACTGTAATCCCAGCAGCATATCATTCCGATCTGGCCTAACCGCGCGTATGAGATGATCTCACATGCTACAGCGATCTTATACTCCATCATTAACGTCACGTCCATTCATCAGTAACATCAGGACAAGTCGATTATTGCATCGCCAACAAATCTGTCTTTTATGGCCTGCATTAGTCTGGTCTCTTTAGACTGGCACACTATCGAAAGGATGAAGGACGGTTTCCATCTGCAGATAGATACTTTCACAAGCCCTGTGCAAAATTTTGACGAATTAGCATAAACACTCGCGATACAAAGCAAAACTGGAAAGTTAGCATTTTCACTGCACAGCAAGCAGACTCAAAGTGACCTAAAATTGAAATTCAAAAACATTAAATATGGTACGACATCTCTGTTATTCCTTTTTATTTTAATAAACTTGCTAGTATGGTGTTTATGGAAAAAGGGATGTTCACTTTCAGACAAATACATAAAAAACCAGAAAGAATCTGCATCTTCAAACAAATAAAAGTAATGCAAAACATTTGTACCAGAGCAGAATAAGCTGCAGATAAGTGTCCTACTCATGTTGTGAGTCAAACACCTAAAAAAATGGCTTCGCATTGGGGTGAGGGGGAGTGAATTTCAGGGGGGCTTTGTCACGGCTATAAAATTAGTGGCCTACATGTTAAAAGCCAGTTACAGGAGGGACATTAAGAGTAATTCTTACAAAGCTATAACAAAATTAGCCTTTCTGCGATGGTATGTGACTCTTAAGAATAAAATAATTTTAGTTACAATAACAGTGTTTGATAAAAACTTTCACAGATATAACTAGCCAAAAATCTTAAAACGATCTACATCTGCAAGATCCTATTTTTTTGGTAATCTTCATTAAATTCTTCACTTTTTGCAAGGTAAAAGATATCATTGTTTACTAGGGTTAATGCAAAAATAAGAAAAGTATTCAGAGGATTCATAATTGTCATATCTTGTTATGTGTTTCAGGAGGTAAACACATCTGCCTGGAGACTGTGCTTAAATATTCCCACTAAAATCAAAAATTGAGTAGCTCCAAACGCTTAAGAAAAAAAAATAATTAGAAAACTAAAGACAGTCCATGGCCCTTTCTGGCTTTTCCAACAAAGACAAGACAGCCAGTTCGCAAATGAAAACCATAAAGGCTATCAGCATGAATAAAATACCCATAAAGTTCTCTCTGGCACAAGGAAACAAGGCCGACCACATGAAAGGCATACTGAAATGTCTGCTCCTGTCTCGCTAATGAACGGGTGACTCTCATTAATTACGAAGATTTATGGAATACCAAAAGAGTCAGTAAAGAGAAACATACACACACAAACAATATTTTTTCATACCTAATCTTCCCCACCATGACCAACATTGCAGAATCTTGCACGCTTTGGTCACATGACACATGAATCAATTAGTGTTTTATATATAAGCAATATGGCTCCTGTTCTCCTTCCCTTAACAGTATCATAATGTCAAAACATTTATAAACCAGGTGCTTCACCTTTTGAAGACAACTCATTTAGACCAGTGTTTCTTAACACAGTCCTTGGGAACCCCCAGATAGTCCATGTTTTCACTCCCACCCAGCTCCTGGTAGGGAGCAAAAACATGGACTGTCTGGCAGGGAACTCAGAGGGAGCAAAAATGTGGACCATTCTGGAGTCCCTGAAAACCAGGTTGAGAAACACTGATTTAGAATGCACTAGTACCAAAATGACTGAAAGTATCCACTATGCAGACATGGGCTAAGTTATCTGATGAAGTACACCACATCCTCTTTACAGCCTTGGTAACACTTGACACAGGACTTCCTAGCAAAATTCGTTTTTGAAATAGCTTTCTGGATGCCGACTCCATTTATACCGCTATTATTTTGTGCATGTATGATGTTTTTATGAACTGTTTCAACCCCACCTCCATCCAATTCTTGTGCAAAAGTCATAATAAATAGTTGATTTCAAAAAAGTATTAATGACTCAATGCCACTGAGACTGCCATGGATGCCAGATATGTATGTGATACCACACAACATTCAATAAATCCAGTCTTTATTGGGTCTCCAGCTATTGCAACTCCCATGGGGATTTGTTTCTAGATCTGGGTGACTGACCCAAAGGCCTGCAGCTTTTGATCACTCCTGTGCCGTGCACGGCCATAAATGTCCAAAAATCACTGGGAAAAGAACAGTCTGGCAAAGCATGCCAGCAACTACTTCTGCATTTCGCTGTCTGCTGCCGTTTTTGGAATATTCAACCAAACTATTTTAGATATTTATCTCTATCTACCTCTGGGAATATTGACGGTTCTCAAAACAAATGACTCATTTTGCCCAAGAAGCCTTTAAAAAACTGAGATTATTAAGCAGGGAAAAACCCCTAAGATTTATCCTATCAGTACCAGCGCATTGGACTGGCATCCCGTCCAGCATGTGTGAGGTTCAAGCCCAATTCCTGTGACCCTGCACTAGGTTTACGATGGATGATCGGGACCAAAAGAACAAAATGTCAAGGATGTGTCATTAATAACCTTTCAGGATATGGACCTTTCAGACTCTGAGAACATGGCTGCTCTTCTGTCTTCTGCTCCCCAGCCCTGCAGGCCACAGCTAGAGTCTCCCACTTTCTTGTTAACACAACTGTGATCTGACTGGATGACTCTCAGTGGGAGTCTTGACGAGCAGCATATTACAAGTCATAAATCAATAACCTAATTATTCCATAGCAAGCTGTCAATCCATTTGCCAAGCAAACGTCGCAGTGCTAAGTGAGCTTGTCTCATTTTGATCTAGGCTTCTGAATCTGATCTGGGTCTTGGGTGCAGCATGTGTGCATAAGCTTCATTCAGAGAATGAGGTACCAGCACGTTGCGTCTGCCTGAGAGAATGCCATGAAGAAAGCTAGGGGGTGGAATGAAAGCAGAAGATGGAGAAGGAACAGATCCACCCAGTGACACATTAAGCTGAAATCTCTGCATTACCAGACAGCCAGAAAGAGCCAATCCTGAACACACAAATGCTGATCCATCACCAATGGCATATTGCTGTAGCTCCTGAGCAAGCAGGTAAGTCGCTGAACCTTTTATATCACATTTTATATCACATTTTATTTACTTGACAGATTTTTATCCAAAGTAATATACATTCATTGTGAACGCAGGATCAGACAGTCCCAGGAACAACTGGATGGACGTTGCTCAAGGGCACTATGGCACAATCACTCTGGTGACCCCTTGGATTTAAACCTGCAATTGTCAGATCACAGACACAGCACCCTAACCCATTAATTCACACACTGGCCAGAAAGAAACCAATTGAGAGATGTTCTTAGTATGGCAGTTTTCACCTAATACAGTTTAAACTCAGAGCAGATGGATCCTCCGGTGGTTTGTGATTGGACATATTTTCTTCCTTCTTTAAAGATCAAAACCAAATGGTTACAACCTTAACTACTTACCAGGAGAGCATTAGAGAGAACTGACAAGTAGGGAAGGATAAGAGGCAGTGAAAATGCAAAAAAAAATAGGTGCACTTAATATGTACATGTGATTTGAAAGGATTTAAACTGCAGAATCATTTTAACTTGTATGCTGGGCCTCATTTGGAGGTTCCCGATTTACTCAACGTATGAAGCCGGTGGATGTAGAGGCTGGATTCTGCTGTTAACTAACAAATTAAATTACAGAATTAAGCAATTGGAAAAAATGTCCTCCACATGATCGTCGATGCAGACATCCTCGGCCGCCAGAGACAGCGGGGATCCACACGCACACCAGGCAGACATCTACCAGAATGTTCTCTGGCCGTCCCATGTGCTACTCCGCTTCTGCGATGCATGTGCGCTGATTTATCCTCCCCAGATGTGTCTAGGTTGTCCTCCTTACACCAGGGACGAGTAATTAGTAATTAAACATGCCGCTTTGATCGAGCTTCCAGCCTCATTGAACACAAACACTCTGTCAGCGGACGAAATGGCTAACAATAGTGGTGAGAATGGAGGAACGGAATGAAATACCCTCAACTCATTAATAAAGCAAGGAGTGGAACTTGGAGGGACCGCTAAAGCTAATATGAGCCAAGTTACGAGATATCGTCTATATGAGAGTCAGATTAGCACATGACTGTTTCTGCAACAGGGTCTCCTCACTATTGTTGCAACTGTCATGAGTAACATCAGGAATTCTGAGAGCCTTGGTTTTTTTCCCTCTACAAAGAGCTCACTGTGCTAGGAAAAACAAATCTGGAACACAGGACAATTATGGACCTTTATTGTATTCCCCAGCTTAATGACTATCTTGCGTTAAATCAGAATTTCAGTCGCATTGATTGCACCCAAAAAAAATAACATCTCACCACAAACAGCAATAAAAGGCAGCTGTCCTACCGTTGTCTTCAGAATTATGCATACGAATGAATAAATTTTAGTTTTTTGACACCTTTGGGACTCCTATTCCCTTTCTGCTAATATTTTTTCACCAAATATGAAGCAAATCAAAGTGTTTCCAGACAAAGGATCTACCCGTTGCAGACAACACACAAAAGACTGTGGACTATGTGTACTTAAAAAGGCCACAAAGCATAAAAAAATCCAATATAGTGCCAAATGGAAACAATAAAAATGTCAATCTGCTTGGTTATTTTGATCTTTAAAAGAATGCAACGGTAGACACTGCTTCTATTATTCACCAAAGGTCAGAGGTGAGCAGACCCAGAGTTTTATTAACTTCTGGAGCAAGATGGATTCTTGCCTTGTTTATTGTCACTAACCAGGAGTTTCTTTGATGGACATTGAGGAATTGCAGCAGAACAAGCTTTCTGATAATTACTCTGCCAGTCGCAACATTGCATGTTTCCTTCCTGCGGCGCATGGCCACTGGATGCCATATGCCATTAGCCTGTGGTTTGCAGCTTCTGGCTTGTTTCTTGTCACCTTTTGCCCACTGTGACAGCAGGTACACTAGGACTCTGACCTACGTTTCAAACTCCCACGTTTCAAACTCAAAATCCTGAAGGCCGCAGCCCCGGGGCCTGGAGTTATTCTTGTAATGCGTCGGTGTGCTGCAATTTTACAAACAGACAAAAAAATCCCACACCAGCAAAACAAAAGCAAAGCAAGTTTTGTGGAAATAAATAATACGCATTGTCTTGGGAGTCTGGTATTTCTTGTACGACTGGTGACAAACGGGACCACCCGCAAGCATGCTCTTCAGAAGTGTCCGCATGTAATTTCAATCTTAGCCCCTCTTCTGATCTTCACCCCGGTCTAGTTGCTTCCAGGTTCGAGTCAGACTTCAGGATACAGGCCTTCCTGGAGACAAGGAGTGGCAGATGATCCCACCTTCCATGTGGTCCTGACAATCTGCTCTTTGCCATGCTGTCAATCACATTCAGCTGCTCAGAGTAAAGTATGGCAACAACTGGAGACACGGCAGACGGCTTGCCTGCTGCTGGACCGCGACACGAAAACAGTTACGCATTCTGGGCTCCTATCCAGAGACATCTAAATGGAAAATGAGCTATAGATAAGAAAAGTTTAATAACCTTTGGTCATTTTTTTTTTACAAGTATTATTGACTAATAGGCTATTGTGGGCTATATGATGACTCTGTGGGTAGATGGAGGGCTTTACGATTCTTCTTGGAATTATTAATTTTTTTAATAACTTCAATTTTTTATAGCGGTAATAAACATGTGGCTAAATAAGCGATGACTTGGTGCGTCCGTAACAAAACATCTTTAAAAGTGCCTTTCATCAAATTAGAAACATACAATGGGTTTTATTCCCGAGAAAACGGAAGAAACAGACTGCAAGTGTGTTTAAGTTATTAGCTTTCACGGTACTTATAGCTAATTAGGACTGTGCAAACCAAGGCAAACCAAGCAGAAATAAAAGAAAAGAAACCTCTAAACCCCAAATTAGAGCATTTACAAAAGCTGTGTGCTTGGATTGCTGGGCTTGGACTGTTATGATACTGATGCAGCCCATCTGGAGTCACTGTATTGCGGCTTATTAATATACATAGACGGGCCCAGGTACATGGCTTGGTCTAACATGCGCGCAAGTGATCAGAACCTCAAAAACTGTTACGGTTTCATAAAACAGTAAAATGCAACACAACGATATGAAAAAATATGAAGTCTCCGTTTAAATAATAGAAAGCTTAACATTTTGTGACAAATTTAACAATCGAAGTATGTAATTCGTTTATGTCTACTTGTTTGGTATTATTAATTTTAAATAATTACGTCGTATTACTCACATATGTATCGATACAAGGAAAATCTGTGTTCACTGTTTCTGCCCATAAATTTACTGCACCTGGTTTTGATATAAAACTACTGTAAATTTCCAGTTGATTGGTTAATGGTGTGCGGTCATTAGTAGGGATGAATATAAGTCACTACCATTTTCAGCCCAAACTACTATGCAGCTAAATGCAGAATTCGCAATAAGTAGGTTAACGGTAAACTGGGCAGGCTGATTTGCTGCACTGGGTTCGTGAAATATAAGGCTGGCGTGGCAAACTGTGTGTGGTCTGTTCTCACTTGATTGCATAATTTGTTTTTTAAATTACATAATGAAATTCCATGAAATGTCCTACTTTGGTGAAGTAGGAAAATGCAAAATCATTCAGTATTTAAAATAAGTGGAGGTATTTTGCCAAAAGCGACTGGGAAGTAAGATGCTTTTGCGCTTAAGGTAAAATTAATGGCCTCTGTCACATTTCAGCAGCTACACCTTGGCAGCCGCGACCCGAGAAGCCCTGAGACGCCTGAACACGACGCGGCTTCTCGTTTGGCATCGAAACGAGGCGCGACTGCGAAAACGATCGCATGGGTTTGGCGTCTAGTCGCGCCCGCCTGGAGTTCTCGCTCCTCCCGTGGGTAGTGCTCAGGCTCGGTCCCTCACCCGGGAACCCGACGAACGGCACTGAGAGCCAGACGCAAGCCGCGCGACTTAAATCGCGAACGTTGTTATTTCAATGACGCGTTTCAGAAGTAAAAAAAAAAATCATTAGACGGATATACAAAAATTGCTGATAAATGAAACAAGCAGATCCATTGCATCTGGTGAACGATTTCGCGTTATGCAGATGAAGTAGCCGGAGAATGACATGCCGTTCTTGGAAACTGCCCTTAAATAAATAACCGGTTTCCAAGCCATGAGAAAGCATGGAATTCATTGCATCAATTCATCAACACTCATAATTTAGTGTACCTACTATCCACAGTACCTCCATGAAAATGAGAACCAAGAAATACAACGCAAACATTACATTATTATGAGCCACTATGCGAAATATTTGGAAGTATTCATTACAACGGAGGTGTCAAAGTGACTACAAAAAAACAAAATATGCAAACATGTACACACACACACACACACACACACACAAACACACATATACATACATACATATACATATATACACACACACACAACATATATTATACTTAAGGTGATTATTGTAAAGTTAAAAATTATATTAGGAGGATAATAAAATATTTGAATATATAATGACAGGACCTGGCAAATCTAGTAATCCAGTAAATCTATTAGTAATTCAGTTGCGTAGTGGATTACAAAGATGACACTTAAATTAATAATGAAAGCCAGTGTTAATTTTGATTTAGTGATTTATATAAAATCAGAATAGTGACGTAAAGCAGCTGCTTTTACAGGCTAGAAGAAAATCATGCTAATAAAATAAGCCATAAACTCACTTTTTTCAAATCTATTGCATAGTTATGCACAGAGTTTAAGTGAGTTATTGAGTTTTAGAGTGTAAAATCACAATAGCGTACTTTGTTAGGGAAGGCTTATGGTCAGCATGGGGGAACATGACTGCAGTAATTCAGACTCATCATTTGTGCCAGTCTCTTATTCTTGCCGATTTCATCCTAGGAACCTCTGTGTTTAAGCCAGTGTCACTGTTCAGAGAGGAGAGAGGCGAAGGCAGGCATGGGGGAAAAACTGAGAGGCTCCAACAAAACACAGTACAAAAGGGCAAAAGGAAACAGACCGCGAGGGGTCAATACCAGGCTGGGAGAGCAGGGGAGGAACGCAGGAGCAGGAGCAGGAGGCACGCAACAATACAATGATCGGACTGGGGAGCTCAGGACGAGGAGGCACTATATACAGCACAGATAAGGGAGCAGATGAGAGGCACCTGGGATCATCCACACGAGGGCTGTAATGAGAGGCAGGGTTAAACAAGGACCAGGTTTGGCACGTTAGCACCACACCGTGGAGAAAAAATTATGTGGGGTGTGACAGCCAGTCCCAGTACCTGATATCTACTTATCATTGCTTTGTTATGGTAGTCCTGGGCAGGATGCCAGTTCAGCGCAGGTTAAAATTTACAATTAATACCATCAATGGATAGCATTAGAAAATGTGATAGTTCATCCTCAGGTCACATTCATTCATTGCCAAAGTTCAGTCCGTTCCCCATTTGCAAAGAATGTTTCTGGTGTCCCTTTCAGCCGGTCGCTCTTACATCACAGAGAGAGAAAATGATACAGAAGACTGGTTTGTTTTTGTAAACAGAAAAGAGTTATGGAGTAGCATTTTTTGAATATTCCAGACTCCTCTGGCAATGGCCTAGGTGGAATGGCAGAGAAGAAATTGCACAAACAGAGGTGAGGAGCACAACAGAGTGAGAGAAGTGCAAGGAGAAACGTGAACGCACGTCGTTACGGGGCCTTTTTTCTCTGTTATACTTCACATTACACCAACAAGTATTGAAGTGAAAAATACTAGCAATAATCATGAAGAACAAGGACAAAGGTAATGAGGAATACAGGAGTGACCTTTGTGAGTTTTGGTTTCTCAGCAAAATAATAAATGCTGACGAATCTTTCAGAGTTCCAACCTGTCTATGTCTCATATTCGGCACTTACGGGAAATTATGGCACACCAGGCGATGCAATCAAGGACTTGATTTGAATAATAGTGATTGTTATTTCTATGTGGTTAGAGGCTGAATAAACTTTTGCATCAGGCTTGATTTTCAGTTCACTCTGCAATTCTTTGCTCACTCATTTAGCGTGACGACTCCTGTTATTTTTTAACAAGTTGTTTAGGCTTTTAAACAAACATGTGTGGAACAGACGTGTACACAATTTCTATTGGCATATCCCTAATCCCAACAATGACAACCTTAACCCATACCCAGTCCTAACCTTAACCATAAGCGACCAAATAAAATACAAGTCTTTTGTCTATTTTACTTTTTTCATTGCAAGATTTTCAAAAATGAATTTCTGCTTGTGTGGACTAAAGAAATGGTCCCTACAAGAACAAAATAACAGGTTTTTATCACATTGTGGGATCCTCACAATGTAATATATATGCCCCCCCCACACACACACACACTCAGATGTGCAACCAATGATCAAAAGACCATAAAATTCTCTTTGGGGGAAACTTGACCATTTCCTTTGCTATCCCAGTGAGTCCCATGTGTTTCCTCAAAGACACCCTGTGCATAACATGCGTGTCCTTTAGATTTGCCTCAACTAAACTTCAGACATATCTCTGCCTTCACTGGATACACTGAAAAAAGTGACAGTGAATGCCTGCCCCTCAACAAAGGAAGCTAAATGTGCTTTATACCCATTTCAGATAATCAATTCATGCATTGTAAGTCGTCTGTAAGATTCTCTTTCAAAGTTATGTGGGCAGTTAATATTTGGTGATTCAAACTGACTCTGAAAACTTAAAACAGAACAAAACTTGAAACAAAACAACAAAAAGGCCTCCTGGTTTTAATGCAGAAATGTTTCTTTGGATGATCGAATTGCAGTGAATGGTTTTCCAGATTTGTTTTTTATACCAAATGTCAGCTCAAACGTATATGTGCTAAAACCAAATGGATTCTCGGATTCTGAATGGAACAGCCAAATAGATCTTTGGATACAGTGTTTTTCAATGAAACTGTGAAGTGCTGAATAAGGAGGATAGTGCATCATAATGTCTGTTCACTGACAGAACCTCGTAAAGATAGACTTCCCATCTCCCACTGAATGCCAAGTTTATCTTTTGAAAACCAAGATTTCTTTACGAGGTTGTCAGTTATAAAATTCTAAAATGTGAAGTAGTTACAAAAATAATATAACATCTAAACATATGCTGATCGGACAAAAGTATTCAGAGTCTTGAATATTAAGTTGTAAATAAGTAAGCAGGCAAGCAAATAAACAAATAGATTTATAAATAAACAAATAATTTTAAATACCAAATTTACTTTGTTAGTCAGGTACCTGGAACAGGATACTTGTGTATATATATACACACATTCTTCTGGGTCAGAGGAGAATATATTTGCTTTGATTAAAAAGGGAACTCTTTCCTTACTTAGTGTGACTAATAAATTACAAGTAATGAGGGAAACATATTGCCTAAAGTATAGAAATGCAACACTGTCCAAGATCAATATTCAAATTTAAATATGTGTTTATTGGTCACATTTAAGAGATTCAACTTATATGAGGGCTGTTTATCATGTGCGTGGAATGAATTAATGAAAAGTATGAAATATGGAAATGTGAAGAAAAATGAAGAAATGAAGAACAATGAAATGAGGGAGTCTTATAAAAGAGCACAGACTATCTTGCTGTGCTTTATGCTGGTTGTCAAGATCATTCTGTTCCACAAAAAAGTCGCTGCTGTGCATTATTTTTTAATTATTCTATTATTTACCAACAGTGGCTAAAATTGAATATTTTATTTTTCATGTGAACTCTATACCGGGTACATCATGGCTCAGAGCACAGCAATCAAAATTTCGCCGACAGAACTTACACGCATATTTAAGTAAAGGAATAAGCTAATCAACCAACGTTTTGCCTTTGTAAACATGAAAATATAGAGGTGCATGATTCTTTTGGCAGCAGCTCTAACAAATTCATCTCGGATAGATCCCGAGTCGGTCACTCCGAAAGACCACCTTATGACTGACAGCTCCTTCCAACCAATGTTTATGTATCTCCGTTACAAAAACCATGTGTGCCTCTTGTTTGAATTCACAGGGAACCCCCACTGGTCTCAGGAGGGACTGCAGCTCCGAATGGCCCGAAAGCAGTAGATGACTTCCGTCATCTTCCTATAACCAGTGTCACGATTCGGCGCGGGACAAGCAGGAAAGCAAGCGCAATCAGCCGGGCAGACGGGTAACACGGGTAACACGGGGTTTATTCAGCACTTCCGGGACATAAGACATTACAATGACTGATCTGGGGAATACAGACTGAGACACGGACTAAATACACATGACAGGCTAAACTGAAGAAGCAACAGGTGAGTACAATCAGGAATCAACACGAGGTAACGAGGTGGGCGTGGCACACATGAGGATCAAACGAAGCTGGGCGTGACAGAACCCCCCCCAAAGGCGTGCACACTGGGAGGCGACGGACGAGATGAAGGAACAGGACCCGAAAGACAAAACCAAGGCATCAACGAAGCACAGGAAACAGAACGGAAACACAAAACAGGCACAAGGGCAAAAGACTCGACAGGACCTGACAAAGGACGGGGAACGCGGACAGACAAACAGACTAAGAATGGAGACACTGGGGGAACACAGGTGGGCAGAACAAAAGGGCCAGGAGTGAACGAAGGACCCACAGGAGGAGAAGCAGAAACAGGAGGGACGAAGGGATGAGGAGCCGATAAGGGAGACCAGACAGGAATAGGCGGGGGACCAAGGGGAGCCCGAGGGAGCACAGGCAGGTGAAAGGCGGTGGCCGGAGAGGCCGCAGGTGAGAGGGAGGAGGGAGCAGGGGGGGGCCACGCAGGGGCCAAGGAGACAGGCTAAGGGAATGACGGAGGGGACATGGAGGGAACAAGAGGGAACCCTGGCACAGGCAGGCAGGAGGGGGAAGTTGCCGCAGGCGAAGGCGCAATGCTGACGAGGGGGGGCTGGGCTGGATGGGTGAGCCGGGCTGGATGGGCAGGACGGGCGTGCAACCAACAGGGGGTGCCTCTGCGGGCACCTCGGGCATGTGGCCAGCAGGGGGCGCCTCTGCAGGGGGGACCCCAGCCCCCTAGCCCGACGTCTATGTCCCTTCCCCTTGCGGGACACCGACAGGCGGGGTCCTTGTTGGGATCGCCCTCGTCGAGGCAAGGACCCCGCCTTCAGGTCCTGTTCTCCCTGGTCTGGTCTCGTCCCGTCCGCGCCCGAAGTGCGCGCCTTTGCGGGGGGGTTCTGTCATGCCCGGCTCGTCCGATCCTCGTGTGTGCCACGAGGAAAAAGTCATAAGGAAGGTCCCTGAGGAGTCCTATTCGAGCTCCTCCTCCATGGAGGTAGGAGCAGCTGTCAGACTGTCCGGGACTTCCTCAGGGACAAGTACCAGGGCTGGAGGGACAGGGGAAGGTGCGGCCGTGGCCACAGGCAGTGCAACCGGAGCCATGGGTGTGGCCGCAGGCAGTGCAACCGGAGCCATGGGTGTGGCCACAGGCGGTGCAGCCAGAGCACTGACGGGTGAGCCGGGCTGGACGGGCAGGACTGGCGAGCCGGCCTGGACGGGCAGGACTGGCAAGCCGGGCTGGACGGGCAGGACGGGCACCTCGGGTGTAGCCGCGGGCATGGCGGCAGCAGCGAGCGATCAATCATCCTGTCCAGAGTGGCCGCTTCCTCGAAAAGCTGGGTCCCTTTACGGAGTCGCGGGACCCACGGAATAGCATCCAAAACTGGCTCAATTATCTCATATTTCAGGCGGCCACCCCGGAACATGGAGGCTCACGGTGATGGTGGTTGTGACGCTGCAACGATCCCTGGGGGTTGCTGAGTCAGGAGTTCCTCCTGACACTCCTCTGGGAGAGAGGCTGGGGAGAGGTAGCAAGCCCCCAAGAAGATCGTCGGGGCGGCTTCCTTCCCTTTTCCCTTGCGCCTCTTCTTTCGCTGACCAGGACAGGCAGGTGCCGGCATAGTAGCCTCTGCGATGGCGAGCGGCTGGATCTGCTTCTCTTTTATCCGGCCGACGAGCTCCTGCAGGAGGGCGCGCACTTCCGTCATTGTGTGCTCCTCCGTATGTGGGGTAACCCCCTGTAGGAGGTCCTAGCTTTGATCGGTGAGGGAGAACAAGTTGGGATCCTTGCGGATCTCTGGCAGCTCTCGCCAGTATGCCACCTCATGCAGCAGGACGAGCCAGAGGTCTACATCCTGCTGCAGTGCGTCTTTAGGGAGATCAGTCATTCTGTCACGGTTCGGAACAGGCGAGCAGGAAAGCAAGCGCAACCAGCCGGGCAGACGGGTAACACGGGTAACACTGGTAACACGAGTAACACAGGGTTTATTTGGCACTTCCGGGACATGAGCACGAGACATTACAATGACTGATCTGGGGAATACGGACTGAGACATGGACTAAATACACATGACAGGCTAAACTGAACAAGCAACAGGTGAGTACAATCAGGAATCAACACGAGGTAACGAGGTGGACGTGGCACACACAAGGATCAAACGGAGCTGAGCGTGACACAGTGTTTGGGACTAACTATTTACATTTAACAGTGTTAAGTAATTTTAAAATAAATGTAATTGTAATCAGTTACAGTCACTGAGAAATAATATGTAATTAAATAAATCAAAATTCTGGTGATTAAAAACTCGTCAAAATCATTCTGAATATATTCTTTTATATATATTCTATATTCTTTTCGGTAATAAGCTTATATTGAAATGCCTTCTTATAGCATATTTCCAGACAACACAGGTCAGCAAAGCCATTACTACTTTTCAGTCCTCAGCTTTTACCCAGTAAAACATTTGTTAGAAAAGTAATCAAAAGGAAATCAAATACACACACACACACACACACACACACACACACACACATATATATATATATATATATATTTGAGGCAGGTGAACGGGAAAGGCAGGCAAGCCAAAATACGGAGCAAACGGGGTTTAATGCAGGAAACAGGCGGTAGACGGGGAAGCATACCACGACAAACATCAATGACCGATCTGACATACTGGGGAAAGACGCGAACTAAATACACAGGACAAGTAGAAACTAACTGGCAACAGGCGAGTACAAGCAGGGAAATACACGTGGGAAATGAGGGGGCGTGGCACACACGAGGATCGGACGAGCCG